>VWZE01002952.1:1436236-1499483 GCA_013396675.1 Eubucco bourcierii
AAAGGAAAGGAAAGGAAAGAAAAGAACACAGGGAATAGATTTAAAACCTGCACTGGAGAATATTTTTCTCTTGCATGGATATTTCCCATTCAAGTCCACTTATCTGAGTTTCAATACAAGTGAATCAAACTTTCTGCCTGAACTCCTGCTCTGGCTGTATGCTGTGACATATGCAGTAGCAATGTAAACAGCCCCAGAGCAGTGGGGAAAGTAAAGTCTGGCTTCCCTTAACTATATCCTACTGCAACAAATACAGTTTCTCCATGGCAAGAGATAGTCTATGCACTGATTTATTATTCATGCTGATGGATTAGACAGTTCTGCATGCTAAATGGTGAGCTGGCCACTGATAGGGAGTTTTAATGGCTTCTCCCTTCTTTGCTAATAATCCGCTGCTATCTGCTAGTATCTGCTAGCCCAGGATCTGTGTAGCCAACACCTGAATATGGTGCACTCTGCTGCTAGAGAAAATACAGGGAGGATTTATGCTGCAGATGTTCTGTCACTAAGCTTCTTCTAGCCCTGTCATTGCATAGCTGGACTTCTGCTTTACACCCAGTGCAGGTGCCCCTTTCACCATGTGTAGGAACACTTCAAGGCACCTTTGTGTAAGAGGAGATTTCACCTGACACCTCCACGGGCTAAAGAGGGACAAGGAACAGGAAGGCACTTAGCTCAGCTGTATTACTGTTATCCCATTGGTTTGACACAGGAGAAAGCCAAGTGAACAAGAGCGTCAGAAGTACAGGAATGCCCAGCTGGTGCTGCTGGTCCTGGCCCTTGAAATCTGGCCCATATTCTGGATTTGAGGAATTGCTTTGATATTGGTGCACGTCGCTGGGAAAGTATTGTACCCATCGAAGAAGAAAAAATGATGGATGCTGGGGTTGTTTTGGTCAGCAGGTTCACCCTTGTGTGTGCGCATCTGCCTGAATGGAGGGTGTTCTCCTGCTGCCTCTGAGGAGCAAGATGTACATATAATAGCCACACCTGGGCAACTTTAGTAATTTGTGCTATGTGAAAATCTGAACTCATATCTGCAGTGTGTGAAAACTGGAAGCCTGCTTGCAATGTCCATTGCTCTCCATTATATCCTGTTCTGGACTCTAAAGGCTTTACAGGCTTAATGCAGATAAGGAAAAAAATAATCATCCACCAAGCTACTGCCTAGGGTGAGTGTAATCAGCCCAATAAACCAAAGTCTCACTCCCCATGAGCAGAGGGCCAGGTGCTGATCTCCTCTACAGGATCCTTCAAATTTCTGTGCAACAAAACTACCTAAAGTCTCTGGAGAAACAAGAGGGAAAGGCTTATCACCCTTCCTCCTTTGGATTTCAGACTGTGAGTGCTGCAGGTCAGGACCTGCTGGGTTGTTTATACAGTGGCTCAAAGGGCATTGGAGCTTTGTTGCTCCTTGCTGAGGAGGCAGCATGACTGCTAGGTTAGCACAGGCTGGTTTATGTTTTTCTCTGTCCTTTCCATGCCCTGATTTCAACACTGAACAGGGATCAATTCCACAGCAAGTACATCCCTACATGATGGGCAGATTCTGCAACCAGCAGGGCCTTGTGACTTGCCCTGCTCTTGGAGGAAGCAAAGAATGCTCAGCATCGTGTGTGGATCAGAGCCGGCCCAAACATGGGGTCAGGCTGACTCAATTCACCACCCTGCTCTGGCAAGGAAGGCACTGCTGGCTCTGGAGGGGAGCAGTGTTAGCAGGGAGGAAGGGGAGATAGATGGGAGAAATGCACACCAACGTCTCTGCAAATGAGGGCAGCCAGGGACAGCGCCTGCTGGTAGGCAGAAATAAAGCAAGCAGAGACAGAGTGAGAGGAGAAAAGATTTCTCCCAAAAAACAAAGCCTGTAACCAGAAAAGGTGTGCTCCCTCCGAGCCCTTTGTTTTGTTTGTATGCAAGAGGCACAGCTCTCTCCTCGTGCAGGTGTTTGTGTGTCTTAGGGCTCACAAAACAGATTTCAGCTTGTGGCTCCTCCAGCTCCCCTCCTTTTTTTCCCTAAAGTACCCTCCATGCTCAGCTTTTCATTCTTTGCATCTCCAGTTCTAATTATCTCTCCTCTCCTGCTGCTTCTGATGAATTGCTCCATTTTTTCATATCTTTGGGGCCCCACTGCTTCTTGGGGAGCTGGGCTAGAGAGTTATATTTCTCATCCCTCTCAGTCATTACGAAAGACAATCCTCTCAGATGAGGACATTCATTAAACTGATTCGGGATGCTTGGTGTATCTTCACCCTGTGTGTTTGCACTAGTGTAGAGAAAATAATTAAAATGCACAAGGAGTGCAGGCTGGAATAATAAGAAGGTTTGGCCTTAACCTTAGGAAATCTGGGGGCAGGGTACCCATTTACTATGTGATAGGTGTCTCCACTATTGCAATTGTAAAACATGTTGGAGTGTTTTCTTCTCCCTTACTCTAGTGTCTTTGCAGGTTGAGGTGTGTGAAGGCACAGATGATAAGACCCTGCACTCAGAACTGCATCTTCCTGAGTCCTGAGGTTGCCATCAGACCTTGGCATTTAATAAATCATTAATACAGGTATGGTGGGGAATGGAGGACTGCCTATTTACCCTATGAATTTGAACCTCTTTAAGGCTCCCAGTCTCCAGCTTCTCTCCACAGCCAGACAAACTCAAAAATTATTTCAGGTATAAAAGCTGAGATGAAACTGATTCCTGAAGATGGAGATTTAGGGGAGAAAAATATGGAGAGCATGAAACACACAGAGATGACAGTGCCAGGACTGTTTTTTTTTATTCTGTTGATAGAGTAGGAAAACAATCCCAGACATACACCCTGCAGTGAATAAGGACAAGAATAGGATGGCTTCAGTGGGAAGGTTGACATGGATATGGGAGCCATGAAACCTCTGCCACAGCCTATCTGAGTCAGGATCAAGATACCTTCTCTCTCTCTGTTACTCATGGCCAGTAAAGGTCTATTTTGATCTTGTCCTTTTTTGTGTATTGGTCTTGCAGTGTCCTGGGACAGGGATGGCTTTGGCAGTGCATAGCACCTGATACAGGGCAGCCCCAGATGGGGTTTGAGTGGTGCTGATGCCACTACCAGGCTATTGGAATAAACTGGTTTATTCAGATACTGCTCAGCTCTTTTCCTGCCCTGGGAGGTGAAATGGCCACAGCTTACATGAGCCACAGGGAGGCTCACAGGGCCCAGGAGAAACAGACCACAATTAGTCTGGACTGACTCCATGCTAATGTGCCTAATTGGTTCTGTGTTCTTGTCCAAGAGTGAGCAGCCCTGTGGGCACGTGTCTAGCAGAAGAATCAGGTTCACTTCAAGGCTCTACAGATAAATGGAGTGTCTTTGGCTGAGTTACACTGAGATGGCAAGCCAAGTCCATCTGGGATTTGGAGATTCACCACTAGCTGAAGACCAGCCATAAAATCAACTGATCAACTGTACTAGCTAGGACCTCACCAGTTCCTACAGCTTCCGTCCTGCCAGGGTCTCTGGAGAGGATTTCCATCAGGCCAGCATTGCTGATTTTCTCTTTTGCTGGATCCTCGTGGCAGGTCCCAGTTGGGGCAAGAGGAAAGGATCTCATGAGAGAGAAGCAGCACACATGCAGGTGCCATGGAAGGATGGTGTGACACTGAGTCAGCAAGAGCAAGTTTCATGCCCTGTGTGAGCTGGTGCACCCTGTCAACCACCTGGGTGGATCTCCCTTGCTGAGGACGCCAGAGCAGTGTGATATGCCTTGTATGTATGTGCTCTACATGTTTCAAATAACAGGAATAGATTTTGAGTGAGATTCATCTGCCTAATGGATTTTGAGAGTGGGATTTACCTCTCTCTAGGCAGGTGTCTACCTCTCCAGCTGCTGTCCTTCCTCCTCAATGAAGATTTGGTTGGTGGTATTCAGGTTTCAGCTCTTCCTAAAGAAGGTGTCTTAAGTGAGGGAAATGGATAATATGCTATAAATGCTTCTCACTCTGCATTGCCTCTCAAGGAAGCTGGAACGACTGGCTCAGGTGGAAATATCCAAGTTGCAGGTGTCTAAATTTAAGCAGTCTAACATGACAGGCAAACTACAGGAGTCTGGGAGGACAAGTCTAGGGGTGCAGAGCATCTGGTTTGGGATACCTTGGCAACAGAAGCCCATCAGCAGGCATACAGGAGAGGTTTTGTTTGAGAACAGCACAGCATGCAAAAATATTCCTGTTCCAGCTCCCTGCACTGAGAGAGAGAGAGAGTGTGTGTGTGTGTGTGTGTGTGTGTCTGTGTGTACACCAGCACGGGTGTGAGAGACACAGAGGTACCCAAGGAGAGGGAGGGTTGGAAGCAGGAAGAGATGATTTAGTATCACTCACAAGGTATGTCCTGTACTTGCCTCCTCTCCAAGGTCTTGGCACCAGCACATTTCTCTGCAGAGAAGCCAGAGGTGCTCTCCTCCAAAGTGATACTCTATCAAACAGGAAAGCCATTTACTTTCTGCTGCCTCTGCAGATTTTCAGAGCCTGCAACTGCAGACCTGAAAGTTTATCTTACCAGAGGAATTTATATGGGGCTGTGAGATGGGCTGGTGTTATATGGCTCTAAGTAGTTACATGAAGCCTCTGTGGGCTAATAAAAGAGTATTAATTGTATTGCTAAGGTTGCATTTTAAACATTAAATTATGGATGGCTTGATAGCATCGTGAAAGCCAGCATCTTGACATGACCTAACCATTATCTATGGAAATGGCTAAAATGCCTTTTTACAATGTACTCTGGTTGATTTAACTCTTTGAGGTGACACTTCACATTAAATTATTTCCTCAGGCAGAGGGAGAACCACGAGGGTTTCTCTTTTCTCCTTCCTTTCTCCAGCATCCCTGCTCTCTTCCTGTGCTGTTTCTGAACTGCTTTTAACCTCCTCAGGTTACTTCAGCCTAGCAATAACAAATGTGGAGGGGCAAGTCCAGACTACAGACCATTCTCTACTTTGTCCTGTGAATCTCTGATAGTCCAAAAGGGAGGACCTGCCAGGCACAGGGAACAGCTGTGGTTGGAAGTCTGGGGTTGCAGGGAGAAGCTCAGAGGAAACCCCAAACACTGTGGGGGTGGGTGAGGTGCCCTGGAGGGGTTCTTACTCAACTCTGCCCCCAGCCCAAGGAAGAAATCAAAGAATGAATGCACTGGCCTCTGTTAATCTAATTAAAGGGGTCAGACCTAAAGGCCAATTACTACACAGCAGTGTCAACAGCAGTTCTTCCCTCTCTGACTGTTTCAGGGACTGGGGGTAGGGCTGGCAGCTGAGCTTTTTGGAAGGGTGGGAATGAGTTTGTGCTGCCAAAGAGGAAGCACAGATGGAGGATTTTTAAATTTGTTTTTATTTTTAAGGGCTTGGTGGATTCATCACTGCAGGTGACTAGCTAAGGAGTGGACCAACATCCTCACTGTGTCAGGTGAGTCCCAACACTGGTGCCCTGCTGCCCTCTGTAACCCACCCTGGTATTCTCCCTTGTGTCTGCTGCAGCAGGCAAGGCAGCCCCCCCCGGGCTGTGTGATGAGAGCCTGGTTGGAAGCATGCTCCCAGGCAGCACTGCAAGCCCCTTGCCTTGCACCCCTGCTGTGTAAGGTACAGCTGGCTGCTGGTGTGGCCGTGTGGGACTCTGCTGTGCCCCTTGTCCCACGGCTGACGTGTGAGACTTGGCAGGACAGTGTTTTCAGATCTGCAGCTCTGCCATGTCCCTGCTGACTCTAGTAGGGCAGCCGGCAAGCTGTTTCTGCTCCCAGCTCCTGAGCTGCTCAAAGCCCCAGCTAGCGACAAACTCCAAGAGGCTTTTAGGAGAAGTCCTTGGACTCATCCCAGAGAGATGTGCTCAGGCTGAGGCAGACGTTAAACGTTGAAGAGTGGACTATTATACCTTCTGCCACTGTCACCTCTGGTCCCTGTGTAACACTGCCCTGGGTGGAGCAGACTCTCTGCTAGGATGGAGAGCTTCATGTGTCTTTAGCTCTATCTCTCACAAGCCATGGAACCTCCTGTCCCCAGAAGAACATCCATACACTGGCCGACGTGGAAATGCAATGTTAGCCTCTGCTGCCGGCCACTCACATAGCACAGACATCCTCTGCTCACCACAGCACTGTGAAAACCATGGGCATGGGCTCAGGCAAGCTGGGTAAAGGGCTTGCAGTCTGATGACCTTGGATTTTTACAGTGATAAAGCTACTCGATGGGATTTTTATCAAAAGGAAAAAAATCCTTCCATAAGTTGCTGTCCCCTGATAACATTCTGACATTAGAGACTCATCATGCCTCTTGTATTATGGAGTGCTAATTTATCTTAGAAGCCACTAGCAGCTGCTCGTGTTACAAGTGGGAATTCCTTCCCTTTGTTTTCCTCATTGTTGCTCTCCTGAACTTCAGTTCAAGGGTTGATTTAAGTGGATCTGTGTTACAGGCTGAGGAGATATTTCCAGTGAGTGAAATGACTAAATGTGGCATGTTTAATATCTTCAGTGGCTCAAGCTCACTGGTCATTTCTGGCTGCTTTAATAAGCCCTTCTTTGTAGTGCTTACAATCTGAAGGTTGGGTTTATGTGGTACAAAGTGTGCCCGAGGGAGTTACACTGATGTAAAATATATATAAGGATCTCATCATGTTTATGCTCCCCGCAGTTCCCAAAGACCCTTGTAACAAAGCAGCTGCACTGGGGAGCCAAACCATTTCACATTTCTACCCAGAAAAGAAGATTCTAGAACTGGAGCCCAAGAACCCAACAAACCCAATTATAACTTGAATATAAAGGGGGGGAAAGGCAACTTTGACACAAAAACCCAGAGGATGATTTATGAGAGGTGTTTGGCAATAGTGTCTAAACTTGATTTAGATGTTTGAGGGCTGAGATTTCACAGAATCAGAGAATGACAGGGGTTGGAAGGGACTTTTTGAGATCATCTAGTCCAAACCCTCTGCCGAAGCAGGTTTCACAAGAATGCATCCAGGTAGGTTTCAAAAGTCTCCATAGAAGGAGACCATCACCTTTCTGGGCAGCCTGTTCCAGTGCTCTGTCACCCTCACAGTAAAGAATTTTTCTTCATGTGGAGGCAGAACACCCTGGAAACATCTCCTGGGATATATCTCTATGTAGGGCACAGAGGAGCCACCCAGATGCAGGTGAGATGGCAGAAAGCAACTACATAAAGAAAAGAATGAAGTGTATCCTTAAGGCAGCTTAGCAGTCTCACGTGACTTATAAAATAGTTTGCTAAGCTCTGAGCTGTTCTCTTTCCTGAGGAAAAGCTTCATTCAACATGAAGTTCTGAGATCAGCAGTTACTTAGTGAAGTTGCCCAGGAGCTGTGGGTCTGAAATTCTGTATGCCTGGCTCAAGTCAGGGGGCATGCTCTGACTGGGACAGTCCTCCTGAGTGGAGAGAGCTGGTGATGGTTGTGCCATACTAGCTAGCCCATCATGGGGCCCATGCACATGCTGCATGGATGATCTGAGATGAGCCAGCTGGCTATCTTGTTTGGGCAAGAGATGCATGACTGAAGCCTGGTCCATGCCCAGGCACTTTGGATATGCAGAAGCAAGCCAACTGGCTCCAGGAGCACCATCACGGGCTGAAGTACAGCTCCTAAAGGCACAGAAATGCAACCAAAGAGCCTGAACCCCTCCTTGACCTACATGTTGTTGGAGAGCAAGGGTCATTTCCTTCAGAGGTAACAAGAGCCCTTGCCCTAAAATTGCTGCTGCATCCCAAAGAGATGAAAGACAAACCTCTGGGAAAGATTATAGTAGAGCACAGCCTGAGTTTCCCTAGGAAGCTTTGGAGTCTGCTCCTTTCCAAGAGGGGGTCGCTGCGATCCTACATGAACTGTAACAGCAAGGCAGCATCTGCACAAAGAGCAGAGAAGTGAAACCATTGCTTCCCACACAGCTTTCTACCCTGGTTCCCAGGCTGATGGAGAGAGCTTGGCTCATCTTTGCAGCAGCAGCAGCAGCTTCCCTCTGTTCCCAAGGTTTGCTCACCCTCCTGGCTTTGTCTTTGTTCTTGAGACCACCAGGACAGAGACACATGCAAAGCCAGCCTTGCCTTGGCTCCGCAGGGTGGTCTCCTCCTCACTTTGGCAGAGGTTTGCAAGCTTAAGAGCAATTCAAGATTTCCTGCTAATAAACTTCACTTTTTCTGCACAGGCTTTCTGTGGCTTGCTCAGGAACCCCAGCAGATATCCATCGAGGCTGTGCCCTTTCCAGCTGGCACTTGCTGGTTGCCTCTGCTGGTTGCTGGTGGTCCGTTAGTCACTCTCCCTGTCAGAGTCATGTATAATCTGCTTCCGGGCCTTTTAGCAACAGTCAGTTCATGTATTTTTATGACCAATTCCTTCAATACCTCTTTCTCAGGTGGTGGCCTGTGATACCTTTATGGAGGGTTGGTCTTGATGAGCGTCTGACTACATGCATTGTGCCTGTGTGTCTTAGTAAACCACTGCTAATACACAGCTAGTGACAATGAGAGGAGAGCACTCCTGTTGATGGGTGACCATCTAAAGATTTAGGAGGTTGGTTTGGATCAGCATCTGAGAATTCAGATGCTTCTCTGAAGCTTAGCCAAACCCCTTTAGCCTGGAAACTGAGCTGGGAAACATAATGAGATTAGGCTGTCGAGTGAGATTTATGGCTCATCCTTCTTCCAGCTGGGTCAAAAATACCACAAGTGCAGTCACTTTGAGAGTGCATTGGTGCCTCTGCTCTCAGACGAAGTCAGGGAGGGGAGGACAGGTGGGGTTTCCTTTCAAGTCAGTGGTTGATTATTAGTTTGGGGGAAGTTTAGCTTGTGCTCCAGGCCCATTTGTAGCTGAGGCCATCTGGATGCTGATCACACTCCCTGGGGATGGGACTCATCCTGACCCCGACAATAAAGGCAACACTTGAGGGAGGGGGCTGCAGATCTTGAGGACACTGCCCTAGTCCTGCTACTCATCCACATTATTTGCAAGTCTGATTCACAAGCTCCTCATAGAAACCAGATTTTTTCACCAGCCTCCACGAGTTTTTCTTGAGGCTTTGCCTGCTGTGATTCCAGACTGGATTAAGGAGCAGTGCAACATGGAGGTCCTCCACTGCTGGTAACTTCTACCCTCTTTCTGTTCTGCTTTAAAAAGCTATGTTAGCAATTGCCATTTTAAAACTGTTTAATCCAGGCCCCATCTCCTCCTGTTTGACCTAAGCTAGGGCTCCATTGTGTGAGTAGCACAGCTGCCAAAGAGGTGAAGACAGTCAGTGACAAAAGTAAAGTCATCTCAGCTGGTCCAGCTGGTGCTAGAAAAGGGCAAATCCCCATGCCATAGCCTTCCAGGCCATACAATGGGGCATCCTTCAGAACGCTTGCATCAAGCCACAATCTTTGTCACCATGAATCAAATCAAATGCTGGAAATTGTGAAGAAGTGGAGAATAAAACAGAATGTCATTTTACTGCTAGAAACATCTTTGGTGCCTCCATGTAGCCTCACTGGATGATTGAGGTTGGAAGGGACTTTAGGATGCTGTTGTCACTAATATGTGCTGTTTTGATCCCACAATGCCAAAAGGAAATAGGATGTTTGGGAGAGATGTGTGGAAATTAACAAGTTTGGCTGAAGTTAGGAAGGAGAGATTCTCTGGTTTGAGAAACAAAAAGAAATTACCATGAAGACATACAAGAGAAGTCCAGAGAAATCCTGAGGGATGACTGACTGCTAGTTGTCTTGTATAACAGAAGGATTAGGGACACTGGACAAAGGTAGCAGCTGGCAGACTCAAAAACTACATCCTCCCACAGTCCTGCTCTTGTGTGTGGGTGTAGCCCTACCCCTTGAGGCACAATATAACCAGCTGTGAAGCTCATGGCGTGCCACCAAGCTGACCTTCAAGCTCAACTGATGATGCTCACCACAGCTTTCACACATGGTTGCCTCTTTAACCTCTGTGTGTAAGACTTTTGAATACTGTTTTAGAATTGTACCAGCAAAACTACTATTTAATTATAAACCACTGCAAGTCAGCAAGTATCAGCAGCTGCTATGCAGCAAGAGTATCAGCCATCATCACAACCCATGGGTATACTTAAGACATTCAATCATAGCACTTCCCAGTGGGCCTAGAAACCCAGCACTCACTGCTTCCCAGGAGTTTTGGAGTTCAGCAGGAGTGACACTGAAGAGTGCTTTCCTGACAGTGTCTGGCTTCCCTGTTGAACTTGCTGGCATCTGGGGAGATGCAGACTCCAAAAGCAGTTTCTGCTGCTGGGTGCTGCTGGATTCTTTAGTGGCTAGTGAGATATAAGCTCAATATTGTCACCTTTATTCATGTGCTTTATTCTTAGGATTGATGAGGGCTCAGGCTCTGTTCAGAGGCAGTCAGACTGACACAGTCAATCTGCACAAGTTGCATTTCATCAAGAAAGCAGTGGAGAAAGTCTTCATTTTGCACTAACTCTGCTTCTGGGCTTTGCAAGCATTTTCTCTTCTCCCATTAGCTGGATAGCACAAGCTGCTCATCACCTGCTCTCCTTGTCAGGGCTGGTACCAGTGTGACTTATAGAGCAGTGGTTTATAGCCACAACAGCATCTGAATTACTGATCATTCACTTTTATGGTGTGCTGTGGGAGGAGGAAGATTTTCTCCCTAAAAAACACCCATTTCTCTTAATAAACACCATACAGCAGCTCCAGGGCAGGGAGCCCACACATCCATCCTGAGATGGGACTGTCTCATGCCAGTGCCATCCCATTTTTTGGTGGCTGTGGCCACAGAGTTATGTAAATGCCCCATCACAGTGGGTTTGCACGGTCTCTCCTTTCAGCCTTCAGCAGAGAGACAGGGGTATATGAGACAAAAATGTCCTGTTCTTAGCTATTTGGGATTCTATGCATACTTTTCTCAATCTGTTTTAATTTGCTTTTCTTCATCTGTTTTAATTTGCTTTTCTTCTTTTTTTTTTCTACTCTTCTTATTTTTTCTTATTTACTACAGCAAAGAAGCCAAAGTGCCATGGAATGACTTGTTCTTTTTCCTGGTAGAAGCATTCCCCAAACTCAAAGCAGCCTGATTCTAACTTTGGTTTTTTTTTTTTTTTCCTCCAAACAACCACTTTTAATTTTTCAGCCTGTCACAGCTCCCCACTTCACAAATATATTTCGCTTCCGGATTCCTTGGTGGGATTTTTGTTTGCCAAACACTGCTCAAAATCCAAAGCACTTCTTTTATCTCCAAACAACATTTTTAAAATTCTTGATTCATGGAAAATCTCCTAACTTGTGGCTTTCATGGCACAACAGAAGGAAGCATGTGGAATTTTGAGCTTGCCATCGGCCAGCGAAACCGGGTGTGTGAGCAGCTGCAGCCACCGAGAGCCTCTCCGGCAGCTGTGAGCAAAAGCTGTAAGTCAGCTCTGTACACATCTGCTATCACATAGTTGTATTTTTTTTGCCTCTTAGAGGAAGCTGTAGCATTTTTATGGTCTGCAGATTGTCCTCATCTGGGTGCAGTGAATCTCACAGCCAGTCCAAGCCTTTTGCAGGTGGACTAGGGTGGGTCTTCTGTTGCCCAACCTCACCTGAGTTTCTTTTGCTGTGTGCAAGGGAGTGTCGGTGAGTCCAGCAAACACCTCTTGGCCTGAAGGACCTGTTGGTGGGGCAGATAGTTCCAGTGCACCTGGGGCTCTCCATGTGCCATGTAGAGCTGCAGCCTGGTGGGGTGGATGTGGAAAGCACAGCTGTGGAGGGGTGGCATTGCTGTATCCGAACAGCTGGAAGCATCCATACTTCCTTTGCTCTTCCTTTCCCTTCATCTTTCTCTCTGTTTATTTACATCTCTTCCTCCTTATTCCTGTCTTTCTCTCTCTTGCTTGTTTTCCTTTTCCCTATTTTTCTGTCTTATTTTTCTCTTTTCTTCTTTTTCTTCTTTATCTTCCCCCTTATTTCCCTTTTTATTTTCCCCTCTTTCTCTTATCTTTCTCATTGTCTCTCATTTTCCTCTTTCTTTGTGTGTCATTTCTCTCCCCCTTTCCTCTGTCTTTCCCCCCTTTCTCCTTCTCCCCCTCCCCTCTTCTTCCTTTCTCCTCTCTGGCTGTACTCTATGGCACTCTCACAGGGATGCTGCACTTTGCATCCATCCCCAAGGCATCTTGGAGCTGCGGATAGGCCCCGGGGCCAACAGTGCCTCAGAGCTCATTTGCTAGCAGCAGGGTGCTTTAGTTGAGGATTTACCACCATCACCATGACTCCTGTCCTTGCAAGAGCACAAGGAGAGCAGTGATGTGAGAGGGAAGAACCAATTCTCTGTCAGCTTCCTGGGAGACGAACTTTGTCGCAGGGTAAATTTCCTTTCTCCCTGTGCTGGCTGTGGCAGGGGTCGGCTTGGGATTGACTTCCCCACGGCAGCATCTTCTCCAGCCCTCCCCAACAGGTCCAGCCCATCACCAGCTCTCACTCTGGCTGGTGCATTCGGAGGTGCTTTGGACTTGCGAGGTGAAAACAGCCATCTGCATCCTTCTGTGACGACTCGGAAGGCGGCTGGTGGACTAATTCAATATAGCTTGGTCTCAATTCTTTTAATTATGTCTTTATAGTCTTTTAATTAGCCAGAATCCTACTAATTTAAACCACTCTTGTTCGGAGAGGCTTCTGCTGAGCAGCTGTTCTCACTCAGATCTTTTTGCTGGGTTAGGAAGAGGAGCCTGGGATGTTTGCTTCTCCCCTTCAGGCTGTTTTTCTTATTTTGCTGCATCAGCAAAAGGTTGCAGAACAGAAATGGTTCCTCTGAGATAGAGGAACGTGACCTACAAATAATTATTTGTGTCTGGAATCTGTTTACAGCGTTCAGACAATACAGAAAACCAAACCCACGGTGTCCCCCTTTGTATATTGTACTGCTCTGATTTTCCTTCAAATAAGGCAGAAATTATAAGCTACAAGGACCAGGATGACAAGTTCATCTCAAAGGCATGGCTCACCCAAGATAAGAAAGGTCCTGGTAGCTCATCTTGCTAATTTCCAGGGAAAGCAATTGGAGAGAGGGCTCCAGGAATTGCTGATTTATGCCCATTTCATGCCAGGCCACTGTGGTGCCCTGCCAGAGCTGTGCTAGGTGCTGCAGAGTCTTGAGATAAAGAGGGATTCCCTGGTGCACAGCACAAATTAAGACACCAGCCAAGAGGTTCACAGGGAACACACAAGTTTCTTCAGCTCCTTTCCCAAGAGGGCTTGAGCACAAGTTTCCTCTGAGAGGTAGCACTGAATCCTCTTTGTCACTGAGCTTCGGGGGTGAGGGGAAAGCCATGTGAAAACTGCCTTTTTCTGCATCACCATCAGCTGGTGCTTCCAGCAGCGGTGGGAGGGGAGGGCTTGGTACCTCAGGGCTGCTACTCAGCTGTCCATGGCACCCATCACCTTCCCGTGGCTCAGCTCTGCTCTTGGCAAACACAGAGGGCTTCCAGCTTCAGATTTTAACAGGCAAAAGAAGCAGAAAGGCTGTGTAGCAGCTGTGAGGGGTTATCAGTGTGCCTTGTGCTGTCCTGGTCTGCAAGAATGAAAGATGCTTTTAAGATGCTGATTGTGTTTCATTGCCTATGTCCCATCCAAGGCAAGGGCTGCTTTGTGGCAGGAGTAATGCAAACACACAGAGAGGAGGATCCCTGCTTAAAAAGCTTTGCCATCAAAGTGCAAAACAAGAAGTGGCAAGTGGGAGCCAGTCTGTTTATCTTCTTGAATAATTCCTCCAAAACATCAGACTTTTGAAAACAAATACTGAGGATGGTCTAGGGAATTGAAATCCATCACAGCAAGGCAAGCAGACAGCCTAGCTCTTGCTGCAAGTCCGGAGGGAGGTGGGAAGAAAAGGGAGAGCCGAGGGGGAAAAGCATCACCGTTGTGTGGCTCATTATCATGACTGTTTTGGTTGCTGTCTAAGTTTATAATCCAGGCTCCATGGTACCATAAGAGCTCATTAATTTGGAGTCTGCATCAGTGAGTCAAATGCAATTAGGAATAATCAAAGAAATGTCATCTCAAAATACACTTCGTGGATTTCTTTCCCAAGTTCTGTATCGCTGTAATTATTTGTGGGATAAATTTATAGCGCCTCTCCAAGCAGCCTGTGGTCATTCTTGCAGAAAGACAAGTCCTTTGTAGTAGCAGAGCTGGCTCCAAACCCCACTGCCAGCCCTCAAGTGGTTGCTCCCAGTGTTTTATGATCAGGAGGAGGTTCAGCAAAGTGCAGATAAGGACCAGGCTGGATTTTACATGCAAGAAAAACAACTAACCTGTGCATCTCAGTGCCAGCTGTCATGGAGGTTATGGAGTATGGCTGGACTAAGTATAGATCATTTTATGGGTGATTAGAGTGCAGCAAGGGCTCTTGAACATACTGGTTTGGACACAGACCTGGTGGAGAACATCTCTAAATTGGTGTTTGTTGGGTGATAATTTAACAGATGAGACACTTTTGTGTCTCTTCCCCTAAGCAGTCTCTACCTCTCATCCAAATGATGAAGCATTCACCTACAAAAAATGAGTATCCAGACCTAGGGCTGAGTGTGGAGGTGGAGCTGAGCATCTGTACAGTGTTTGCTGTATGGCTAACAGCAACCACACTACAAGGGGCAGTGGGATAGGGGACAGACCTCCTCTCCCTTAATGTCCCTGTGAGCCAGCTGCTCTGTACGCTAGGAACAGCCAGACCATAAAGCTGGGGGACAGACAGGAGATAAAGAGCACTTAAAATTTTCCACTGACCCTCTTTTTCAAAGGATGGTTACTTCATTGACTGTGTTCACTTGCCAAAGCAGTGAGGAAAACAGGTACTTCATGCTACAGTGCAACCAGTTCCTGTTTGCTGATGTTGGGATGGTTTTTGGGGTGATTGTCTTTTTTTGCCCATCAGCTTTCAGCCAAAGCACGATTAAGTCTAATTTTCCATTGAGGGAGGGAGACAAAATATTTCTGATTATACTAAAGACCCTCTAAAAGTGTAAGACAGGACTCACCACTCTGAGAAGTATGTGTTCTGTGAGGTAAGCTCCACTGGTGGAGAATGAGCACTGAGCTCAAGGAGGAGTGTCCCTTATCTTGTAGCATGTCTGGGAGTGAAACACACACAAACCTACAACTGTGTCTTCTTGATTAAGCAATTTGCCCAATCTATAACTGCAATATGTGCCTCTGTGTCAGATCAAACACAACCTCCTCTGCTCATCCATGATAAGGTTTGGTGGGAGTCAGTGCCACAAACAACCTCAACTGTTTGCTGCTGACCAGGGCTGGGATTTTCAGTGGAGCCAAGGAGAGTTGGATGCTCATGGAGGACCAGATGCCTGCCTCACACTGACCTCTGCTTGCAAAGGTGTCTTTTTTTCTTGGGTGGCCTGAATTTTGTCAGCTGCTGTCATCAGTCAAGTTTATAGCCTTTGCTGAAGCTTGAGGTGACCAAGAAGGTGGCAACACAAGCACCCTGCCAAGCACTAGGCAGAAAGATTCACACCTCCGTGATGGTGTTGTGTTTTCTCAGGTCTTTTGCTGGTACATCCTTCAAATTCCTTGCAAAAGTGTGAGTCTGCCTGCAGGGGGGAAACGTGCAAAGGGATTTAACTGATTGCCACCCATTAATTGCCCTGTAGTGATGACCAAAAGCTTCAGAAGAGACCCTTATTATTATTAATCATAATAATGATTTTCCATATCATGCTAGTACCTGAAGCATATTATGACCATGCCTTGGTCAGCATCCAGCCTGATCTCTGAAAAGTAGAGATTTTATAATCCTGAAACCAAAACTAAAGATTCAGTAGGAACTTCTCCAAGTCAACCTGAAAAACAGCTGAGCAAACCTCCTCCCAGCCAGAAACAAAGCCCCTTCCTCAGTCAGCCACTAACTTTTTATCGCCTTTATTTGCATTTCTTTCCCACCACATCAGTGTCCCGTCCCCCCCNAGAGGGAACCATGCAGTATAGTAACATGGTACAAAACAGGCTGATGTGTCGCCTCACAGGAAAGGGTGTTCCTCACTTATCCATCTCCTCCATCCTTAAGCAGACCTCACATTTTCCACTCCAGTCATTTCATCTCGGGTAGGCTGGCATCAGAATGGGCTTCCCATGCAAGGTAAGGTGCACACAGATCAGCTGTGGGCAGCAATCAGAAGATGCAAATCACCATACAGTTCTATTTCATTTCTCCATTTTTAATTTTTTCTTTTCTTTTTTATTTTTTTTTTTTAAATGAAAAGCAGTTATTTGGAGGAATTTGTCCATTATTTTGACTCATGGTTTCTCTTTATTTATTTTTTTTTTTTGGGTGTTGCCAGTAATAAGTTAGGAAACTTTTTTCAACTCAGGATAGAAGTGTCCAGAACTTCTCAGGCCCTCAGCCAAGGGTGAGCAGAGCCCAGTGTTTCTGGAGAGAGTGCTGGGCTCAGCACTATGGCTGTGGTTTGGGTCATGTTTTATTGTCTCCCATAACTGAAATAAAATGACTCAGGAGACTATGGAGCCAGACAAGACCTCCTTGCCCAATGGCTGAGTTGCAAAGCAGGGTCAGCACCACGGCAAAACAAGCCCACTCTCTTCTGTCCAGCACAAGGTTGTAGTGCTCCATGCTGGAGGTGACAGGTCAGGACCACACAACAAAAACTGGCAAAACAAAAACCCAATCTGACTGTGGAAATGTGCCCATGTTTTGCCATCTGCCCAGCACAGAACTCAGACTTTTTGCTCCTGCCTGGCAAGGCAAAGGGCCAGCCAGACTTTCTTAGTCATCTCAAGCTCTGCAGATATTTTCTGTTTGCATGAGGTGTCAATTCTGTTAAACTTTAGTACTGCTGATGTTGCAAAGTGCAGCTTGACTCAAAGCCCCCTGAAAGCAGCAAAATGATCTGGCTGAGGCTGGAAAAGCCAGTGGCTCGAATCCACTTTTGTCCTGACACTGGTTCTAGTGAGGAAATACGACCAAAGCTGGAAGTGACTGATGCTGAAGTCTGCAGATGTCCAATCCTTCCTTCAGGATTGCTCCCCTGGAGAAGTTTCTGCATATCAAGAAGAAGCATTTCACTTTAGAATGGGACAATATGGTTTTGTGGTGGATGCTGTGGTGGTCTGCATTTCACTTCCTTCCCTTGAAGGGGGAAAAAAAGAATTTAAACAAGTAAACAAAATCCCTGTAAATTCAGCGACACCTACAAGATTAAAATGGAATTGAACTGGGTTTTAAGACCTCCAAATTTTAACTTTTCTTGGATGACTGCAGCCTTGACCACCCTGGGTTTTGCTTTTTGCCCTACAAGGTATAACCATGCAGAGCTTGCCTTGTTTCCTTAAGCAACTCAACGTGCAAACATAGGGAAAGAAATCACCACAGCCTTGCTGAGATCTGTAACTTTACTCACCATCCCTTTCCCTGTGTCTACACTGGAGAGAAAACCCTTCCTCTGCCATGACAGCACCACTGTCTCTTCCCAGGACCTTCCCCAGACCTTCACCCATCCCATGAAGAAGTGATGGTTCTTTCACTTTTACAGGCAGAGGACCCTTGAGATAATTTGACACAACTTGACTTTGGCAACCGAATCACAACCGACCACACACTGATGAGAGTCTTCACAGGCTATGGTGAGGATTTTCATCCAGCCCATTTTCAGGGCAGAAGCAGGGATGAAGTGTCAATCTTCCCCCCCTGCTCTTTATCTCTCCAGAGGGAGCAGTATCCCTCACTGACATTAAAGGTGACTGAGTGAGAGGGCACGAATATAGGCCAGACTTTATATAATTATATAGGGAGGAAAAACTGGGATGCCTCTTTGTAGAGGCTGGGAATGTTCCACTGGAAAACTAGGTTAGGCTGAAAAAAAGAAAGAGCCTCTGTAACCCAGAAATAGCTGGGAGGTTTAAGTATAATTTTCCAACCCTGTGTTATTATGGTGCTAATTCAGGTCTGAGAAATAGATGTAGGTAAAGGTCTTCCAAGGTCAAGAGGAGAAACAAATCACACCCACAACTTCCTTTTCATAGAAAAATCCCTTGTCCTGATTGAACAATCTCCATTCACATGGGTCTGGTTCCCCTCACTGCATTGGGGCTAATATTTGAGTTTAATTGATTGATATAGTTATTAATTAATACATTTCGAGATAAAGCTTTTTTTTTTTTTTTTCAGTTGCCTGGATCATATCATTTCACTTGGAAGGTGAGTTTTTGAAAGCAGTCAGAGCCTGGAGTTTCCCATGTGCCCCAGGACCTGAGATGGAGGCAGTGATCCTGCAAGCTGGGAGGAGGAACTCATGGATGCTGTACAGCCAGCAAGGAGCTATGAGTTCAGTTTGTGTTCCTGCAGCCTTACCTTAGGCACAGCAAAGACCAAGCCAGCTGCCTCAGAAAGCCCAGAGCAAGTTCACTGCCATGTTTATTGTTCTTTGAATTCACATTTCTTTTCAATTTGTAGGAGGTTAAGTGTGGATTAATTCCCTTCATGGAGCGTTGCCATGTGAGGTGCCACACAAGGAGAAGGTGCCTGTGCCTGAGGGAGCAATTGCAGAACCACATCAGCCTTTGTCAGTCCACAAACCCCTGCTTTTCACTGAGAGGCAAGTGACCAGAGCCACCAACATCTCTGCTGTCTCATGGCAGGAGATTGCAGCTAACATGAGCAAGGCTTGGCCTATATATGGGCTGGGTAAAAAGCTAAATTTGTAGAGACCAACAAGATGTCAGCTTTTGGGGAAAAGCCCCTAAAAGCCCAGATCTTACAGCAGGATTTTCATCCTGCCATTTACACCACAGGTCTTTAAAGGCCAAAAGTGATTTAAAAGGCCAATGAAGATTTGCCCTGGCTGGTGCGGAACGCATTGGGTGGCATTATGTGAGATGTGAAACAAAGTGAAGTCAGAAATACCAGCAGAGTCAGCTGTCACTGTGGGTCAGCAGGAAAAAAAATCACCAGTCTTGGAGAATTCCCTGATGTTTAGCTCTCTTGCATCATCCCATGCTGGGACAGGAGACAAGGACAGCGTATGGACAGCTCAGCGAACAGCTCTGCTTCAGTCGGAAGGAGGTGAGTGTCTTAGCTTAAGCTAACACAGAAGACCTTATAGCCACAGCTATTTTATCATCTGGGACCAATACAGCTGCAACCTTGGGCCAGCAGCTGTGCTCTTGTGAGTTTTGGACCCCAAAGAGAACGGGAGATAAAAGTTGCCTTTGATCTTATTGAACAGGATTTTTATTGCAACGTCCCTGCTTTTATAATTTACTGCAGTCATAGTTTGGGGAAGGGTGGGCAGCAGGGTAAAAGGAGAAGCACAGCTCATGGAAGGGATTGGCTGTTTTGAAAGCTGTTTGTTAGAGCCAATATGACTGTTGGCCAGGTCAGATGGGGAAGAGGCTATTATTATCTTCCCCTCCCCCTTACTTGTTCTTTAAAATACAGATATATATTTCTATACCTCCGTGTCTGAAATTGCTCAGTATCAGGGACCAGTCCAGAAACCTTTCCTTATCTCTTGACTAATCATGCCTGGATGAGGCCAAACTGGAGCTTGCTTCATCTCACAAAGGACTAAACAAACATTCTGGCTCCTGGTGATGCAACTCCGAGTTGATTTTTCCAGTTACTCAACTTCTCTCTCTCCCTACATATTATGTGCTGAACTTTGAAATAAATGCCTCTCTCAGCGATTTCAGCAATTTCTGTCAAGAAAATCTGGATGCATCAAAGTGAGAGATAATATTTTGTGACACAGCGCAGGAACAAAGCTACAGCAGTACATGTAGCTCCCAAGCCTTCATCTCAGCGTTGCCACTGACAAGGGCTATGGCCAAGGGCAAGGTAGCTGAAATGGTCCTCAGTTTCCTCACTGCTCTAAAGGGGGTTGTGGCACAAAGGGGAGCAGGGACAATGTCATGCAGTATACCTGTAACACTGATGGAAGCAATCTGTGATGGACTCTGCTGTCTCAGCAGGGACGATGTTTAATTCTCAAGTGATAAAAACTGTGGCACATAAAGGGGTGCTGTTGACTATTTCTAAGAATCAGCAGCATACATTGGGTTCAAAGAGCCTTGTCCATGTGCTATTTCTGTTCTCCTGGCTGCTTCCCAACGTGGGTCATTACCTCCTGCCTCTTAAAACTGCCCTGCTGCTTCTCCCTGATACAGTCATCCACTTCTCCACCCAAAGCGCCTGTACAGATTTGCAAGGAGCTTAGAGGGATCAACCCCCAGAGAGGGGAGGGAATGGGAGGGCATTGAGATATTCATGAGACCATCCTCTTAGTTTGAGGAATCAGACCCAATGCTCCTAATTTTTATGCAAATAGCTTTGCTAATGAGAGACAGCTCTCTCTCCAAACCCCTTGATGAGAATTCTGGAAGCCTACAAGGTCTGAAATCCAGAGCATCCCTGTGATTTATCTGAAAGACAGGGAAATGCAGGAAATTAACAGCGCCTTCAATTTGCCTTTTTCACCCCATGAAGGCTGTGGTTGATCTTTTAGGCTGGTATAATCTGTTCATGACTTTCATCAAGACACAAAATTGTCCAGGTTTGTCCTAAAGTCACAAAGGTGAAGGATTTATCTCACTGTTGTTGCCCATCTGGGAGACATTTTAAGAACTTGGGGGATGTTGCCAATTCTGCCCACTGAGCCCATGTTCAGAGCTGGGCTGGAGAGCTGCCACCAACAGAAGCCCAAGTTTCTACAACTCACAGCCTCAAGAGAGGAAGGTTCAGCCTGAAACTGAGACTCCTCAGATGAAAAATCCAGATTTTCATGAGCCCTCTTTAGGACACCTTCTCTTTTAACCCTCTTATCTCCTCCCCAGTCTTGCAGCATAAGGATATGCTATTTTCCTGATCTACAAATGGGGAGACTGGAGAGTAGGAGAACTAAATACCTTCATTGCATTCACACGGATGGTCTGTGGCAGAGCAGAGACCTCATACAGCACACAGCAAGTCTTTTGTTACTATCCAGCAGAGTAAAATATTCTGGAAGGCAAAACAGAGTGGTTTTTGGCTTCACATACACTCTGTCACATTATTTGGGTAATATCTCAGGTGTAGGTGAGGTCTCTTTTTGTCCTTGGCCCAAAGCATGGTTCTTGTGGTGTCCCCCAGCCTCAGGTGTTTTGCTTTCTTTTTGTGTTTCAGAACTGTGAGGAAAATGTTTTTACAAAAGTTTGGTGCCCAGGTCCAGTTACAACCAAGTCATCTCTTCTGAGCACTGCCAGGGGAGCAGCACTTGTGTCTTTGACTTCCAGAGCTGAGCTGCAAGTCAGAGATACTGGTTGGTAGGAGTTGAAGTGACCTTATCTGACCAGAGCCAGCACTTCTACAGTCTCATCCAGCATCTGAAGATGCATGAACACACTCCCTTGCAACCCAGATACCTCTGCCCAGTTTCTCTAAAAGATTTTTTTCTCCTCTGCCTGTTCCTGTAACCATCAAAAGAAGGGTTGAGCCTTTGTCCTAACTCACAGAAGTATTTTAAAGTGCTGCTCTGAGCATGAAGGCAAGACTTGGAGTTTGACTGCAGTACAAGAGGAAGGTTTGGGCAGGGTTGTTCTTTCCCTCTGGTTTTCCTGGCTCTCAGATTCTGACTGGATTTTGTCCAACTCTGGACCAAAATTTCCTCTTTTTCACCTTCCCCTCTGAATTCACCTTAAGTGTATGTGATGTGCATTAAGGGTTAGACTTTACAGCAGTTTGTGCGGCATGCATTCTTTCTCTACTCATGTCAGTACACTTATCAGAATATTGATAAATATGCTTTATGTATAAATATACAGAAAGTATAAGCCTGTCTGAGCTGTGGTGGTGCCACCCAGCATGAGAAGGGGAAGCATCAAAGCCCAGGCTCTTCTTCTGCCCGGGGTGGAGGTGACATGGCCAGTGACTGGCATGTGATCTCAGCTTCCTTGGCATCAATGAAGGATGGAGGAACACCTTGGGCTGGTGGGTCATCTGCCTTCTGACACAAGAGGAATCCTCCTGCAAATGCACCTGTACTGTCATTTTGCAGGCAGGGGAGTACCTTGCCTGGCTGGGATATCATCTGGGTTGTAGTCAGCAGGAGACATCAGGAAAAGCATCACCAAGCAAAACCTCTCCCCTTCCCAAAAATCCTTTAGTAATGACTCTTGGAGCCAGATGGGATTTAAAATCACACTGAGGCTTGTTGATGGATGCCAGGAATAATATCTATGGGTTTCAAGGTCTTTCAGTGAGTCATCCTAGGGTTAGCACCATCCCAGAATGTCTTTGGGGCCCAGGGTTAAAGTGACTTGTCCCCCAAGGAATTCAATGAGAGTTTTTATTCCTGAGGGTCCTCTGTGGCTGCTTCCCTGGAGCCAGCTGCTGGGTCTGCTTTCTCTGCTTGGAATGATTGCTACTGCCCAGAGCCTGTCCTGCAGCCAGGGTGCAATCTGCAGGCCACAGCATGTAAACAACCTTGTGTGGTCTCCTGAGCCCAAGGAAAGCCTGTTGATGTGGAGCCCTGACTGCATTTGACCTCCCAGCAGAGTCTGGCCTTAGCCAAAAGCTGAGTGCTGTTGGAGTCACTGGGGACCAAGTGAAGCACTTCACTAGGCTGCTGTTGTCACTTTATTCCCAGCATCAAGGGATCCGGGATCCCCTTTCCCTCTGTACTCAGTGCCAGAAGAGAGCTGTGAGTTGTCCAGAGGAAGGCTTAGAATGCAAGGGAAGGAAGGGCTTTGGGATACAGCATATCCATGGGCTCAGATAACACCTCACTTCCTCCCCTGCAGAAAAGGAGTCCCTGTCCTCCAGCCCACAGGGATGTTAACTGGCTTCGTCCTGGAGGTAAGCCTGTGCGTAACTAAATACCATGAAGTCACAACACACATTCAGCCTCCATGTACCCATGCACACATGGCCTTCTGCATGTCTCCTGCTTGCTGATCAGAGGTGGCAGGGGATAGAGCATGTGTCCAGAGCCATCATGAGCAGTGTGCAAAGTGCTGCCACAGCTCAGCAGGAGATGAGACCCTGCCCAGCAGACTGACCCCACAGATGCCAGGAGTTCTACGAAATAGCCAGCAGCTCTCCTCTGGCTTTCACTTTGATGTACAGGAGAGAGGTCTCCCAGCTGCCTGGCACATTAGTGCACCCTGCTGCAGTGAAGCCCAGTGAGGATACCTGGGCTGAAGCCAGCTGGAAAGGACAGAATGCAAAGCTTTGGAGTGACTTCAGGAAGCTTGGACAAGGCCTTGGGGAGTAGTTGCTTGTTTGAGATCTGGGGAACGGTGTCAGTGTAAGGAGCAGAGTCAGGCATTGCTGCTTGCATGGTTAACTGTGGCCTGAAAGGTTTTCTAGAGCACTAGGACACCCAAGGGGACACATCCTCAGCCAGATTAGCCTTCTCAAGCTCTCTAGGCTCGAGCTGATGAGCTGCTGCTTCTCCCATGAATTTCAGACCTTTCACTGGTTGGAATGCCACTGAATATTCCTCTCCTTGTCTCCAGCACTGGTTTTGGACTCCCCAAACTCCACAGTATAAATTAACCCAGATAGAAATAGACATCAGAAGCTAAGTGCAGCTGTAGACCTGAAGTGACCCACAGCTGTGAGTACTTGGATGAGTCCCATCTGAAACAGAAAGGGTCTGCTCATAAAGACAAAATCCAACCTGTAGTAGCAACACAGAACAGGAGTTCCTCCAGGGGTCAAGAGGAACTGGCTGTGCACTTTTACCTTCTTCATCTGTCAGTAGATTATACTTAGTAGGATTTTTAATGAAGAAACTGAACTCTTTCAGTACAGACCTGGAATGAAATTATGATTAGCCCCCCCCGACTCCTCCTTTAAGAGAAGGTTCCTGATCCTCCAGGTCATACCTGGCTGGTCACCACAGTGTCCTCCTGATGCAGATGTCACTGTCTGGCAGTGTCCACTCTAATGCTCCTTGATTTTTAGGAGGAGCACACACCCCCACCTCATGGCCAGCAAGATAGAGGAGGGACCTGGGGCATAAACACAGGAGCTCACTTTGCTGTCTTCTAACTCAGGTATCACATCAGCATCATGCTCTAAGGTTTGTTCACACCTCGAAAGCTGGAGCTCTGCCCATTTTAAATATGAGAAGGGAAACTCTGGAGGGCAAGTGTGCAATGTGGTTCTCACACACAGAGACACATCCACACAGCCTGTCTAACACTGTCAGAGATGCAGAAGGGAAAGCCTTTCTACAGTGCAACAGAAAGCATTCTAATAGCTGTTGCCACTTCAAAGTTTCCCATGAGTTTTTAGCCCAATTTTTTACTCTAATTTCCTCTTGAATACAGAGAGCTCCTTTGGAACTGCTCTAACCCCATTCCACCTTTCCTTTGGTATTTTTAGCATGATGTAGTTATGGAAAGCTTTTGTATTCCCCCTTTCTGGTGATGCATGAAGCAGTATTGAGTAGATAGGAGCCCTTAGTATGACTCCTCCCAGCACTGCTGGAACAACTGCTGGATAGAGGGAACAGATGAGCAGAGGGGTGAACATTTCCCATCTGAGCTGTCTCTAGAGCTCAAATGACTGTCCTTTGTTCCTTCTCCATCTGTGCTGCTCTGAATGAATGAATCAAAGCAGAAAAACCAGCTAAAGGGATTGCTTTCATTCCTCTCTCTGAACCCAGACCTATCACACATTGGTGGCTCACACTGCTCCTTGCCTGAATTTGCTGCCACCCAGGGCCAGTGCTTTGGGCTCTGCTCCTCTGATCTGGCAGTGTTTCGTGTGCAGAGCAGCAGCCTAATGGTTTTCTGGACACTAGCTAAATATATAGCCCAGCTAATAGATTTTTCTAAAGGGACATAATTCCTGGAATCATATCACATCTTGGGATCATGATGCAGCAGCAGTCAGAGGTTCTTGGCACGCAGTTGCCCTGGACCAGAGCCCTGAGCAGAAAGCTCAGCGAAAGTGGGGGGCATTTCAACAGGAGTATTTCAGTGAGTGCCTCTCTTCACCTTCTCTGCAGAAAGTAGATCTGGTTTATCTGAGATACCCCAGCCACACATGTTGGCCACTTCACAGCAGCCAGGAAGATACAATCCAGCTCTTCCTGTGCTAGAAGGGTAGGCCCCTTAGTCTCTAAATGAGACTTGACTTTGTTAAGCAGACACACTGCAGGGCACGTGACACAGGGACGAGCCATCTGGAGTCCATCCAAGTTTGACTGGCACACTCAAATATGCTGGCTACAAGTCACCACAGTCTTCTCACTATCTGATTTCCACCGTCTCTTCCCTTGACTTCAGCAGTCCCAATGGGACTCCTGTGATTCTTGCTAGGAACAAACTTTACATGAAGATCTGTAGCTCAAACCAAGAGTGTTGGGTGGAAGCATTGGCATCCAGTTAGACCCAGCATCACTGAGCAGCCAGAGTGCAGCAACCTGCTTAACAAGGCTGCTGCTTCAGCTTCTTTTTATTAAGTTGTCTGAGTGGGATTTTTCTGTGTGTGCCTTTTAAATGCCAGTGCATGTGTTTTGAAACAGCAACAGTTTTGTCCCCGAGAACAGATGGTGACTGGGGCCCTTTCAAGCCAGCTGCAAGGGGAACCTGACCAGGGTTTTAACTGCTGGGGCAGAGTCTCCCACCTGCAGATTCTGTCTCCTTTCCCTCATCAGAAGGTCTTCACCTAGCAGATTCAGATCTGCTGCAAACTAAATGTAAAGGCTTGCCCTTCATGGCTCCCACTGGTGTCAAAAAGGACTCTGCATGGCTGCGTATCAGAGGGTGAACCCTGGGTATGGGAAGTGCTGGGTTTGCCAGGATCCTGTGGAGCACACAAGGACACAGGAAAAGATGTTCCCCATACATACATTCCCCTCCTAGTCAGGACCTCAAACCAATGCTGAATTCCCTCCATCTAGGCTTTTATCAGCCTGGTAGCAAACCCCACTTAGCTACAGAACAAGCTCCTGGGCCATGACATCCAGATGCCAAAGCCCCTGAGCTATGGTGCTGCCTGCAAGCATGGCCCTGTTCCCTGCCAGAGAGGGGAAGAGAAGTGGGGCTTAGGGGTAGCAAAAGACGCAGTGTAGAGTTGTATGCTTGAACACTACCTGGAGAGGACAAATGCACATCATGTGGGATGTGAGCACAGAAGGAAAGTCCCTTGGACTGGAGGAACCAGCTCAGAGTAACCTACAGCACTAGATCCAAACGACTTCCTAATGTCCAGCCTAAACCTGCCCTGGTGCAGCTTGAGGCTGTGTCCTCTTTTTCTGTCCCTGGGTGTCTGGGAGAAGAGACCAACCCCACCTGGCTACAGCCTCCCTTCAGGTAGTTGTAGACAGCAATAAGGTCTCCCCTGAGCCTCCTCTTCTCCGGGCTGCACACCCCCAGATCCCTCAGCCTCTCCTCACAGGGCTGTGCTCCAGACCCCTCATCAGCCTTGCTGCCTTTCTCTGGACATGTTTAAGCACCTCAATATCTTTCTTAAATTGAGAGGCCCAAAACTGGACACAGTACCCAAGGTGTGGCATAACCAGTGCTGAGTACAGGAGAAGAATGACTGCAAACAGCGTGGGTCACTCCTCCTGCCTCTTTGCTTCCCTTTCCTCTGAGGCAAGACATCTTCATTAGTGTCCATTTCCATTGATGTTTGGGCTAAGAGCCAATATAAGCACCTCACATTGTTGTCTCTTCAAATGGCATTCAAGAAATGTGTATTCATGACACTTCAGGACATGGTTTAATGGTTGTGGTGGTGTTAGGTCAATTGCTGGACTCAATGATCTCAGAAGCCTTTTCTAACTGAAATAATTTTAGGATTCTATGATACCTCACCCCTAGAAGCACTTTTTTGTGTCTCTTTGCCTCTCCACCCCAGCACTACACAACAGCACCCTCCCTCACCCTACCACATCTTACTTCCTCTCCTTCCCCTCCCTTGCTAAGGCTTGAACCTGAAAATTCGCTGTGATGTTTGAACCCCAGCCAAAAACTGAAAGCGAGACCCCATGACTGGTCTGAAAGCCTAAAAAACATATGGCATTAATTGTGCTTTCCCACAGTTCCTAAAACTGCAATTAAAAGCAGCCCCACACCAAACAGAGCCCCATAACTCAGCTCCATGATTTATTGGAATAACGAAGTTTTAGGGGAAAGTTGGCAAGGAGCAGGAATTCCACGTCCAGGAGCCAGGCTCTGCGCACATGGCCTGCTCACAGCTAAGTTTATTTTACCAGCATGCCACCGGTGGAAGAGCAGGATGAGAAAGGGACATACCTTTGAGAAGGCTTCTCTTTCCACCCATTGGGCTTCCAGCAAGAAATCAGCCCCTGCCTCTGCAGGAGATGCTGTGCAGCAGGAGCAATCAAAAGAAAGCTGGCTGGGGATAATCTGTCCCGGTGCTGCGGCCATCCAGGGGTTGAATAAAGCACCTTCTTCTTCCCATCAGGAACAGATAAACTGGCCTGTGAGGTGCCAAAGACAGCACATCTCCTCTTGCCCAAGGAGGTGTTTTATCATGCTTGCTTTCTCAAAGCCAAGGCATTTGAGCCCTTTAGCTGTGAGCAAACACAGAAGTCGAGCTGCAAAGCTCAGATTTTGGTTTTTTAAGCACAGCTCTGTAGCCTGGGAGAGAAGGTGGGTAGAGGAAATTTGTTCTAGCCAAGGATGCAGATTTCTGCCTGTCTGTCATTTTGATGTTAGGATGATTTTTTCTAATAGAGTAGCTGAGTACAGGCAGAATCAAACCAGTGTCATTTTATGATCTTTGTGACCTGACACTTGCATATCACTAACTCATGTGATAAAGGCAAACTTTAGCCAAATGGAGTCTCAGAGTAATGCCAGGAAAGAAGTACAAGCAGCAGCACCTTCTTCCTTTAGAAGATTGTATGGTACCAAGATCAGACACATTAAACCTCCACCTCCTTTGTAAAGCACAGTCTCTGCCTGTTGTCCAGTTCTGGCTTCTGCCTCCATGCTTGTTGACACAGCAGTTTTTTGGAGTACTGGTCTGTCCTGTGTTTGCCATCATTCTTGTGATGGTATTGCTACCTGCATCACTGAAAAGGCAATCCAAGGTGCCCTCCATCCAACTTAATTTCATGAGCAGGAATATTTTGTATTCCAACCTGCTTCCAGTTTTTGAGGATGGCTGACAACATTTTAAAAAGCAGACCTTCAGGTGCAAGAGAAGATGATATTCACCCCACACAGCGCCTTGAGCTGCAAAGACTTGTGTCACCATGTTGTACAGCTCTTGTGCTGTCAATTAGCAGAGTGGGTACTCTCCCTACAGACACCATTTGCTGAACATCTGCCTCGACAGAGATCTCCAAACATCACCGCTGAAGGGGAATTGTCACTGTGGAACTTTATACGGGAGCAGGTGCCACAGAAAGCTGGCTGCAGTGACAGGAGACTGGAGTTTGGTTTGATTTGCCTACCAAGTCAAATGAGAGACATAATTGGAAGTAAGCCTTTTTCTATTTTTCTTAGGAATGGAGTTTGGGCTGGATCTTGGAGCCTTTCAAACAGAAGAAAGGCGAGAGACCTTCAGCACCTGAGGTTGGAGTTTCTGGAAGGGACAGGGTTCTGAGGGCCAGAGCTCAACCCAGTATTAGACAATGAATTTTGGCAAAAGTCAGTGAGGATGATGCTCACTCCATGTAACTTCAGACATGTTCTCAGCTGAGTTAGTCCCCCAGGGTCCTTTTCATAATCAGTTGGCAGAAGTAGGTATGTGCAGGGCATCACTGAATGTAACAATTGCAGATACCTTCTTTAGGCCACGACGAATCAAATCCCTACAGCCCTCCTCACCCATCTGCTCTATTCCACTGTGACAACTCTATGTAGAAATCCAGAGAAAGTGCAACATGTCCACAGCCACTGGAGAGCTGTATCTAATAAAGCTGAACCACTACAGATAGGAGTGAAGAGAAATGTTAGTGACTGTAATCATATTACAGTATCTCAGAAGTCTGCTCAGTATGCCTTGTTCACAATACCTTTCTTGATTTGTTGTCCCTGAAAACTGTCCCTTTAATTGTAGACACTAGTAAACAGTGTGTTGGCATCTGACGTTCTTTTCCCAGTCCTTTCCATTGAAGTCTCAGGAGTAATCACTATACTGCCAGGGCATGGGCTGCAAACCACCTTATGAGAGCAGCACAGCTCTCATAGTGTAGAGGTTTCCTATTGAACAGACAAAGCCAAAATGAAATACAAAGGTCTGGAGAAAGAGAGATAAAAATGGAAAGTAAGATGCAACCAGATGCTGGCAGTGAACACAAGCAGGGGTCTGCTCCTCGACATCTTTAAAATGGGCTTTAGTATCTTCTGAGATATTACAGAATCACAGAATTGCCTAGTTGGAAAAGACCTTAAGATCATCAAGTTCAACCATATTGTCTAAGCTAATAGACTCTGGAGATCTGAGGGGGAAAAAAAAAATCCCCTTTACTGTTCTTAGTCACATTTACAGACCCTTCTGAAATGGCCTTTACACCCACCATTACTCACAGACCACAAGTGGAAAACCACTGCTTTGGCAAGAAATTACACAAAAGAGAAGCTCATGATGCTCTCTTCTGACTCCAGGTCTGTAGCGTAGTGGAATAGTGCTTGCTTTGCTCAGCAGAGAAATACACAATCAGAAAAACATGGCAACAGGATGACAAAACTAGGGTATAATATTTCCCAGAATGACCTCAAAGGCATAAATCAGATCCCTGAATTGTCAGCAGCAATCGAGCCGAACAGCCAAGCTGCCTCACAATCCAGCATTTTTTATTAACAGACATTACTGTGCTTTGTTTATTTACAGAGTGCAGTACACACAGACACTGCTTTACAGGTACATAAAAGACCACCTCGAGGAGTTTGGTTGTGTGCAGGCACACAAATATGATATTCATTGCAGCAGCACCACAGGTTAATGACTGTGGTACTGCTTCAGGTTTCTTGCCTTCTTTTTGGTTTTATTGCACTGAAGTTAAACACATTTTAAACTCTGGACTTCGAGTCAAGCTGCCTATCTGAGGCAGTCCATGGCCATATTATCTTGGGATCAGAGTGGCTCATGGGCTTATTTATTCTGCCAGCATAGTTAAACTCAGGGTTGTGACCTGACACTTGAACTGGCTGGAAATTTTCCACCAAACCTTTTTTTTTTTTTTTTTTATTTTGATTGCTAATGGGAGAGGATGTCTTAGCAAATCAGAGATTTTTGCACAGAAATTGAACTCCCTCCTAGAGTGAAAGGCAGGTTCAGTGCTTGTATGTGTGTAAAACCTGTTATCCTCTTTTCCCTGTTCTTGAAACTGGGGCTGGGGAGACCGTGGTTAAAATGAAACAGTATATCACAGAATCATTTTGGTTGGAAGAGACCTTCAAGATCATAAAGTCCAAACATTACCTGGCTGCACCAAGTCATGTGTTTTATTTGTTTTCTTTCTGTGTGATAAGGGGAAAACTTCCTTGATTGACTTTAATCAACGTTTGTCACTTCATCATTGAGTGCCTCCTATGCCAGAAGGTTGATCAAGTTAGGTCCCCAAAGAACCAAAATGGCTTGAGCTCCACAGGGAAAGGTTGCTTCTTTGAGTTCTATCATTCTTTCCCTCCACTGTGGGCTGACAGGTGATGATGGTATTGAAGGATGAGTGCTGCAGCAGAGGAGGTTCCACCTCAACAAAAGGAGGGACTTCTTTACTATGTGTCACAGAGGACTGGCACAGGCTCCCCAGAGAGGTTGTGGAGACTTTCAAGGCCCATCTGGATGTGTTCCCCTGTGACCTGAGCTAGACTGTGGTCCTGCTCTGGTAGGAGGGTTGGATTTGATCTCTCTGGCTCCCTTCTAACCCCTGACATCCTGTGATCCTGTGAGTGTTCAGTGGCTTCTCCTTCAGCCCACCAATCTTCTGCAGACCTTTAAGATTTCAAGGGTCTCTATATCTGTGTCAGGATATGATCATTGCTTAGAACTCAACATCTTACAGCTGTTTTTGTGTGCACCAGGAGTTACATTTTAATAAATACAAGCAAGGTATTTTAGAGCCTTATTTTCCATCATACTGCTTGTTTCTTAGGTGTTTAGAGTCATTGTTACAGCTTGAACCCGTGAAAGAGTTCAAGTTCATATGATGAGAAGCAGCAAAGGAGCTGAGCAATTAGATGAATTGCAGATGCAGTGGGGACAGTAAGGGGATGATATCTGTCCTCTTTGCACACTCTGATGCAGCTACCCAGTGACATTTCTCTCACAGTATATAGTTCCTTCCAATCCCAGTTACTGTTGGGAGGAAATACATGGCAAAATCACTGTCTTGGATAGCAGTGGTTACTCATCCAGTCAGAGCAAGCCAAGAACATTTCTCACCATCAGCATCAAAGCACCCTTCTCCAGATGTCTGGGGGAAAGACAGCATCTGTCTGTCTGGTGGAAAGTCTCCACATTTCTCAGGGTTGTAGGAGGAATTGCCTCTAATTTTTTTTTCTTCTTCAAGTGTTATAACTCGAGACTCAAATATAAGAAAGGATCCCTTCCTGATCTCAGCCACTGCAAAATGCTTCACGTGCTGGTGGAAATCATAGAATCATAGAATGGTTAGGTTGGAAGGGACCTCAAGGATCATCTAGTTCCAACCCCCTGCCATAGGCAGGGACACCTCCCACTAGTACAGCTCACTCAAGGCCTCATCCAATCTGGCCTTGAACACATCCAGGGAGGGAGCATCCACAACCTCCCTGGGCAACCTGTTCCAGTGCCTCACCACCCTTACTGTAAAGAACTTCCTCCTAACATCTAGTCTAAATCTCCCCTCTGCCAGTTTAAGCCCATTGCCCCTTGTCCTGTCATTGCAGGACCTTGTAAATAATCCTTCCCCAGCCTTCCTGTAGGCCCCCTTCAGATACTGGAAGGCTACTATCAGGTCCCCTCGAAGCCTTCTCTTCTCCAGGCTGAAGAGCCCCAACTCCCTCAGCCTGTCCTCATAGGAGAGCTGCTGCAGCCCTCTGATCATCTTTGTGGCCCTCCTCTGGACCCGCTCCAACACTTCCATGTCCTTCCTGTGCTGAGGGTTCCAGAACTGCACACAGTACTCCAGGTGGGGTCTGACGAGAGCAGAGTAAAGGGGCAGAATCACCTCCCTTGCCCTGCTGGCCACGCTTCTCTTGATGCAGCCTAGGACTCGGTTGGCTGTATCCATGCAAGCTATTAATTAATGAATCAATTGTTAGTTATTTCAGCAGTGGAAAGTATGCTAGACCCTCCCAGTCTGCCCAGGTACACAGCCCTGCCCTGAAGAGTACTGGCTCATTTCTGATGGCATGGAACAAGATTGTAATGGAGAGGTGAAGAGTTAGTGGGAGAGAGAATTTGAGGCATCTGCTCAGGTTTAGCAAGTATCAGTGCCCAGCCTGACATGGCAGAGATGAAAAAGTAACACCCAGAACAAGGAGGTGTCTCTGCTCATTTGTTTATCTCAAGTAAAGTGGCTAGAAGCATTTTGAAGAGGAATGTGAGACACTGGATATCATTCCTGAGGCATGAGAAGTGAAAGAAGCTGTAAAGGAATGTTTGGGTGATTAAGACATCATCTTGTGCATCTTGTCTACCTGGGATTAAATTCTTCTTTCGTCAAAATCTTTAGCATAATCATGGGTAAGCCACTGAAATTCCTCTCTGCCTGGGAAAACTAACATATCCAAGGAGGCCACACCAAGAAAAACAGAAGCTATGCTGGAAAGTGCTGGTAGCCATGGTTGGCAGGAGCCGTGGCAGGTAGTGCTCCACACACAAGTTGTGCCGTGACTCGCAGAGTCTGCCCTTTCCTCACATGCAGAAACTCAACGTTCTCCTGTCTTGCCTGAGGCTGGAGAGGTTGCCAAAAATGCAACCTCAGTCATCCCTGGGGCACCTGGGGCAAGACAAGTGGAGCTGGGAGCAGGCTGAAGCCAAGGTTTTGTCCCAGGCTTTTCTCCAGAGCTCTTAGTTTTGCGGGATAACTTTTAGTGGTGGCAGTTAGTATGTGGTCCTCCTGTGGTGCTGCTGCCACCCCTGTGCCCATTCACCAAATGAAGTTGCAGCACGGGGTGGGGGGGTGGGGGAAGTTACAAACAAGTTAATGTAGGTTTCTGACAATAAATCATCCTCCTGGAGCCCTTGTTTTCCCAAGCATCAGGAAACAGTAACACTGGGTTGCAAAAAGCTGACCAGACCCTGCTGGTCTTTCTGGAAGTAGTATCTCCTCACTCTCATGATCTGTTATGGTTTATTAAGATGGAGGAAGAGTGTCTCTTGCACAAACCCTAAGAGAGGTGAGCAGAGAGTCAGATTCCAGCATGTTTGAACCCCCCTGGAACAGGTAACCGCCTCCAGGCTGGTAGCCTAAAGAGTCAGTTTTGTTGCAAGCAAATGGGAGGTAGCCCCAGAAGCCTTGATGCTGTAGGCACTCCACTTTCCCAGTGTGAGCAGCTCCTGAGAGGTCTCACAGGCCTGTAAAATAAAGCCCATTTGTATTTTTGAATGGAGAGGTGAACATTGGAAGTCTGTCTAGTCAGAACATGGGCACACATGTGAGTTCAGCTTTTCCAGGGCTGGGGCAGGAAAGAGCTGATGTCAGGCCAGATGTAAGTGATACACACCTTAACAGCGAGGCAGGAAACATCTCTCTATGTTCTTGCTAACCTTAGAAAGCAAGTGCTTGGATTGCTACACAGAGGATTTGTAGCAACAAGGAGAATGTAATTAAATAACAGGGATGATCTCATTATTGTAATGATGAGGTGTCACTTAATGAAGAGAATCCAGGACTGGAAGCTGAGAACTGGAGTCCTAATCCTGGCTCTGGCTCCCAGCCCCAGGTCGCATAAGGGCATCACCATTTCTTCAATGTGTTTTTATGAAACAAGCCACTGGGAGACTCCGGTGCTTGCAGAAGCTCCTGCAAAAGAGAGGAGAACAATGATATCAAAACCCAAGCATGCTGTGGTCTATCACCTCTCCTATAAGAGCTGGGTTAACACAATTTTCCTTTATTTAAGAAACAGTAAGGCTCTCTGGCAGAAGATGCTTATGTAGAGCTCAGAGTGCTAAGGCTCACTCCAGTTCTCAGGCTCCTCCAAACACAACCCTGAGTGAATGATATCAAACTCTGCTGTGGCACTCCTAACATAATACAGCCTCAGATAAATGACTTACCTAAATAAAGTTGGCTTTAATTATATATATGCATGTGTGTGTAATCAAGAAGATTAGGACAGCTCCAAAGGCCTATCACAGAAAAGGTACTGTCTATTTTAACTGGGGACCTGTCTCTACATTACATGGATCACAACTCCATAAAGGTCAGAAGAGAGAAATAACCTTCCCACATAGCATGTGACATTTTTTTTATTTGGTGTAAGAAAGCTGGAGCATGGAAGGGATTTCTGCCCACATCCTGACCTGTAAACACTTAAAGTCAACAGCTTTGCTGATCCCTTCCAGAATTACAAAAAGTTAAGACTAGAGCAGTGTGTGTGGCAGATTCCAGCTCACTCCTGCAGCCTTGTCCCAGAACGCATCTTTGCCTTTGAATTGTAGCATTTGCTTCTGACCCCTACACGATGGTGCTGCTTTCCCTTTGTTTTTAAACAAGCCAAACAATGCAGATAAAAACTCTCAAGCACACACAGAGCATCCGGACACATCCATGAGAAACTCCCCTCCATTCAACAAACAGCCCACAAGACAAAAAACAAAGGAGCATCCCAGCATCAGGGCCACATTACCACAAGCCAGTTTTGATCTTCTCCATGTCAGGATTCAAGGCTCCCAGGCTGACATCTCACAGGTTTTTTCCCATTGCCCATATCCTGAAACCTTCACTTTTAAGTCATAAACTCTTAGACCTCTGAATCTTATGGGGGTGCATTAGAGTGCTGAAAAAAAAAAGACTTGCAGACTTTGGGGTATGACCTGTGTAGTAACTTTATACCTTTATCCACCTGGGAACAAACCAATATATTTTCCAACCAACCCACAAAGCATTTGAAGAATTGCAACTTGCAGTCATAATGGTGTGAAATGAGATTGCTTAGTCCATGGCAGAGTTAATACAGTTTGAAGTTGAAACACACATGGTTTGAGATAATTTGTAAAAGCCTCTGGCTGTAGAGCAGTTCAGTAAAGTAAGAACCTGAAGCATGCCATAATCATCCAGGGTCCTGACATGGCTTAAACACAGTCAGGATTTCACCTGGTACTAAATAAAGCTAATTCTAGCTTAGTTACAAAACAAGACAGAGTTTTAGCCACTCTGACGTGAAATAATGACAATGAGATTTGAGTTTTATTCCTCTTACCTTCTTAGGGATTCTCAGACATTTCTTCCATGCAAATTCAGTGCTTCTCAAAAGGTTTTCCAGATTCATCCCTGTCATTTTCACAGTTTTACAAGTGAGCAGAAGCAGCAGCTAAACATGGAGGAGCCCAGCCAACACCCGTGAGCAATATGTGAGCAATGTTCAAGCAATGTTCAAGCAATGTTTGAGCAATATCTGAGCAGTTGTTGAACCTAGCCCTAACTAGCCGGGGGGCCACCAGGCCCCCCGGCCTTTAAGATCACCACCACCATTCACCCAGTGATGCACACCATGGGGTACTCACCAGTGAGGATGGGAGGAGGATCCCTCTGCCCAAATGGGCAAACTTGGGGCTTCTGCCCTTCCTGGGGCTGATTATAAAGGGGAGTGGGCAGGGAGGGTAAAGTGGCTACACCTGGGGTGGGAGGAGACTCAACAGAACCCAGGTGCTGTGGGTTTGGGGGATAAATGGGGGAAAAAAGGAGAAAAAAAAAAAGGCCGAGTAGGGTGGGAAATGTCAGGTATGGTAGAAGATGGGGGGTGGTGCTGAAAGGAGGGAGATGGAGAGGAAAAAAATGGAGATGAAAAGAGGAAGATGGGGGGAAAGGAAGGAGATGGAAAGAAAATGAGCAAGATGGGGGAAAATAGGAGATGTAGAGGAAAGGAAGGAGATGGGAGAGAAGGGAGATAAAAAAAAAAAAGAAAACTGGATTTCTTCACTGGCTTACTATGTTAGCTGAATAAGAGCAACTCACACCTGTCTAAGAGGACAAAATGAGGAAATAAAGGGGAAAACTAAGAAATAAAAATGAAAAGGAAAAACAAATACTTATTTTATATATGTATCTATATACATACACATAAAGAGTGAGGTCTTTCAGCAAGTTCTCTTTGGGACAGCAATGTGCCCTTGTGGCCAAGAGGGTCAATGGTGCACATCAAGAAAAGTGTGGCCAGCAGGGCTAGGGAGATTCTTCTCCCTCTCTGTGTTTCCCTGTTGAGACTACACCTGCAATACTGTGTCCAGTTTTGGGGTCCCCAGTTCAAGTGAGACAGGGACCTGCTGGAGAGAGTTGAATGAAGAGCCACAAGGATGGGTCTTGAGCATCTTCCCTATGAAGACAGACTGAGACACCTGGGGCTGTTTAGTCTGAAGAAGAGAAGGCTGAGAGATCCTAGCTGAGCACAGAGATCCCACACACAGAGACTTTCTCTCATCTTTTCCCCTCTTACTGGGAGATGAAAAAATGCTGTGACTTAGTCACATTAGGAGACCATGACTCCTCTCTTCTATTCTGACTTTTTTTTATTTTGAGTTTATAATATCCAGTAAGCAAAATGGGGTGCCTTGGTCAGCAGCAGTGAGGGGAGAGATAATTCTTGGTCTGGCATGTATGACCATACAACCATTGTTTGGACAATGACTAACTGTGACAATTTATCACCAGTGGCAAATAACAAAAGGATGACTCTAGTCAAGTCAGAGGTAGTAGTTAGTTAGCACATATGTTAATAAGGTGTGAGGAAGAAGGGATGTGACAGATGACTCAGCTCTGATGTAGTTAATGTCACAGGGGTGAAATGGATTTTCCAGGTTTGAGGATGATGCTGCCCATTCTAGATGCTACCACCAGTGCTACTTAAACAGCTCACTCTACATTTTATCCAGCAGCCACCAAGCACTTGCAATGGAATAAGGGTTGTGAGATGCTTTAAAAAGGGTCTAAGAAATTATTTCTACCAGCTCTGATTTAGGTGTAAGTACCTGAATCACAGCTTGACAGTTACTAGAAGTAACTTTACTTAGCAGAAAAATAAACCCCACACATCTCAGAGCTGCTGAACTTTTTTTTTTTAAGAGAATCACCCTCAGTCTTGAAATGCATTCAGAAGAATACACAAATTTCATTGAAAGCTTTCAATGAAAGATTCTAACAAGATGGATTTCTTCAGTTTCACATCAGCAGCAATGAAATGTTTTGATGATAGAAAGAGACTATTTCAACTCGTTTTGATTCATTTTGTATTGTATTACAACGTTAATAGAAATCTTTTTAATGTGCGTCGTATATTACTGTGCCGCAATTCACACTGCATAGGCCTTTGTTACATTTGATTTTGACATTACCAAGGTGAAATGTTTCAGTGGTGTCACACTGGATGGCTTTTACATTCTTGTTCCATCAAATGATTTAAAATGTTATGCTTTTGTTCAGATTTGGAATGATAAACAGGAAGAAGAACGTGAATGTGTCCTGGGGGACAAAAATTCTATATTCCAGCCAACTCTGTCTCTGTGTTTAGATGACAACCCATGTTTTCTGGGCGTTAAAATTGCAGCTGTCTCCCAGCTCCATCACTGAGCAAGTCACTTGGGACTTGATTACATGAGGAAAGAGACCAAACAGCTATCCATGACCCCCCAGAGTATGTGTATTTACTCCATTTGTAAGGTGAATTCATCCCTGCAGCAATTCTCCAACCTGAACCACTGATCCTAAACTCTGTTTACCAGAGATTCAGATCACCTTAAGTGCAATGCCAGCTGAGGTCAAACAAACCTTCCCATTGGCAGTAGGATCTTAGCATGAGCACCTCAACTGGAGATATCCAATATTCCTGTGAAGAATGCCCCTTCCAGTATCTGCTGCAATGAAATTTGACCAAGCCTCAGAACATCTTATACTCATGTTCAAGGCTATGGCTATGCTACTCCCCTCCTGTGTCCAAGTTGGCAGCTTCTATTGGGCAAAAAGAGGTTGCAGTCTGCACCCCTACCCCAACCCTTCAACAATCAGAACTTAAAGCAAAAGACCACAACCATTGTTTCATCTAGACATAGCCTCAATCTCTGCAATGGCACAGAATTTTGAATTCACACCAGAAGTTATTTTTTCAGTCACTTCCTTACATAAGAAAAAAACAAAACCAAAACCCAACACCTTAGTCTTCCTTCTCATCAATTTGTCACCTGTTAAAATGAGCATTATGTTAATGCTTCTTGTTTCACTTTGGTCTATCTAGATATATCAGGAACATTGTTTTCTTTGTGTGTGTGTGTGTGTGTGTGTGTGTGTGTGTGTGTGTGTGTGTGTGTGTGTGTGTTCAGGGATGAGTACAAGGGATCTTTCATCTTTTTTCAGATCTCATTACAACCCAGACTACTCTACTTGTCCTTTGGGTTTCTCGTATCATGGAAACCTGTTCTTTGTGTATGGTCAAACAGCACCATTTCAGCGGTTGCAAACATCTGCCTGGTAAAACAAATTGTTTTTTCCCTACCACCTTCCAGTTTGTGGATCTGCAGTGACAGCAGCAAACTCCTCAGTCTTTTGCGATGATATTGGACGTGACTCATGAAGACCATTAACACCTAGGACAAAACTCTCATCCATCTTCTGGGAACAGGGTCCTTGTCAGCTCATAGGGTAATCAGATCTGTGTCTCCTGAGGTTTTCCCATTCCACATTATCAGGTTGGGAAACTGAGGATCAGAGGTTAGGGCAAGAAGGGACCCTAACAGCCTGGTCTGTGTTGACAGCCCCAGCCACCTCTCTGGAGACAGCTGAGGAAGGGGAAATGAGGAAGAGCTGTCAAAGAGGGACAACACAACAGTTTCAGTTGTATATTTCAGTTCACTTCAAAGACTTCATTTCTTCATTTTTGCAGCACCTCTGTCTTATTTTCCTTCACATGCTTTCTGAAGCACCTTCTCATTTGGAGAGCCACTCAGGAGGTCTGTGGACCTGAGGTTCAGCTGCTTCCTTCTCACACATGGGTTTGCAAATCACTTTATAGGGATAAGTATTGTGATGGGTTATTTACATTCTCTTCTCTAGTTGCCCACCTTGCTATAAGGTTGTCAAACCAGGGCAACACTGCCAAGTCTAGCAGGTGAACTTCAGATCTCCTCTACATCCTTTGGTTCAGTTTTGAAGACTATGCAATTCTTTATGTTTTTTTGTTTTTGTTTTTTTTTTACTGGCTTCTTGGGATTGTTAAAGAACAAAAAAAAATACAAAAGTTCAAATAAAGCTGCAGCTGATGGGCACCAACCCAACTCTTTAACACCAAAGGAGTGTGCAGGCAGAGAAGGGCAGTGTGCTCAACAAGGGAAGAAATGCATCAGTGGGGGTTCATTTTGTAACTGGAATGAAAAGCTGTTGGACACTTTGCACACCTTTTCTTTCAAAGCAATCTGGGACAGCTACTACCTCCTTGCCCTTCTTTTTCAGGAAATAGCTCTGAAAAGGGAGGTGTTTTCTGCTGCTTGAGTAATATCTACTTCATTTCTGGGATTGTTCTTGTCCATGGGGCTTCTTTCATAGGTGCCACAACAGGACATTGGAGCTGCTGTTCTGGGTCAGGCCAAAGGCAGAAATGAGATTTAAATGGTATTTCCCAGCAGCCTAGTAATTACCAGGCTCCCTCCCTTCCACCTGCTGGGTATTGGATGAGGCTTGAGCTGTATCAACAACTCAGCAGAGGTTTAGCTTCCCCTGTGCAAGAGGTGCAAATGGATTTCATAAAGAATTTGCAGTGTAAGCATGTGTGTGCAGTGGAAACTGGTGTTTGCTGGATTGGGCTTGTACCCCTTGACACCTGGGTCCCACAGGTAAAAAGAAACAGGAAAGTCATGCAGAGGCTATAGACTGGCAAGGTCTGCAGTTGTATGAGACAACAGCACATTTAAGCAGATTTTTGGCCTCTTTTTAAGCCAAGCACAAATGCTGAGTGTGCAGAGCAAAAGCTCACAGCATAAATGATCTTTCAGCTGATCAGACCCACAGCACCAGGATGTAAAGGAAGTGAAAGGACAGATCTCATCTTCTCTCATCAGTCATGGCCAGACATAGTCCTCTTCTGAAATCATTCCAAATGGAGCTGGCATGGGGTTAACCCCTCTTTGGGCAAAATTTACAAAGCAACCAGTCTGACCAGAAAGAAGATGAGAAATTTGTCACCAAATTACCTTTGAGCCCATCCCATTCCCTGATGTTTAGCATGTGTGTTTGACTCTGTGCACTCCTCATGCTCCAGCCCCCCAACCAAAACTCTACCAACAGCCTAAGCAATGTTAAGTGCTTTAATTATCCATGGAGGATTTTATGCGGACAACCATGAAGAATTTAGCTTCTGCTCCTGAAAGACGAATTATGTCCAAATTTGCTCCCAAATGAACTCATCATGTAAACAGTGTGGGGGAGACCCATTTTAAAATAAAAATGACTGAATTCTATCAAAGGCCAACTCTCACCAGCAGGACAAAACTGTGCTTTTCAAACCAATGTGCAACACGTGTACTGGTGGGACAAGCAGCACAAAACCCAAACATGTTTATTTTGGTGCGAAATTTACATTCAAAGTTCTCCAGAGCATTTACTGCATGACTTAGAGCAAACAGCTCAATTTCTGGGTTTCCATTTCCTCTTCTTTAAAATGAGGGCGATGCTATTTATGCATTTTTTCAGTTTAAATACTGCCTGGCAGGTGCACCAAGCCTGTATGCACTGCACTGCAGTCCTTGGCTTTACTTGATGGGTGTCAGTGGGAAGTCCTCAGAATAGTTCCAAAGAATGTTTCTTGATATGGTGATAGACACTTTATATGTATATATATAATCATAGAATGGTAAGGTTGGAAGGGACTTCAAACATCATCTAGTTCCAACCCCCTGCCATAGGCAGGGACACCTCCCACTAGTACAGGTCATTCAAGGCCTCATCCAACCTGGCCTTGAACACCTCCAGGGAGGGAGCAGGCACAACCTCCCTGAGCAACTTGTGCCAGTGTCTCACCAACAACAACTTTGGAGGGGTCATCAAGCTCTCCCTCACTGTCAGTGGCTGTGTACAGTCATTTAAGCTACACTGATAGACTATGAAAAGAAATAGGCACCTACCTAGGCTGCCTGTTTGTCAAGGTGTATCTTAGGACAAAACGGATCAGGACTTTTTTTAATACATTCTGCTCACCCTCACATTTAACATGTGCTGGACTTACAAGTGATTAAAATCCTGGCATTGATCCATTGGCCAGGGACCCCAGCATACCACCAGCAATGCCTTTTAGACCTTAACAGCCTCAGGCATACCAGTGGTTTATTGGGTTGACTGCTGCCCCCATGACATAGGCTAAATTGTTGATGGTAAGTATGGAGTTAAAAGCAGCATGGGCAATGCATGTTTTTGTATCTCCATTGCTGTGAGGAGAGAGGTGATTTCAGAGGGGAAAGCTAAAACAGCACAGCACCTTCACTGGCTAGGAGAAAACCAAAGCCAAACAAGGGTTAACTGGGTAAAGCCAGCACTGACTGTGAAGTGGAAAGTTTGGGCTTTACTTTATTGTTGTCATTAATTTCTTTCCTTCCTTTTACTTTGAATTATATACAGAGTTATATACACAGAGTTATATACATTAGACACAGCTCTGCCCCTCTGAGGTATACCTTAAGAAACAGTAACAGTAGTAGAAAAAGGCAGTTGAAGGCACATGGATGATTTTTGGTACTAACATCACCAAGGGCTTGTGCCATTTTTTTCCTCTCTGGAGCACACAGTGGTGATGTCAAGCCCTCACATCTTTGTTGGTCAGAAGGAGGACTGAGCCACTCTCACTTTATAGGAAATGAGATGTTAATGATGTGCTCTTATTGCAGAAATAACTAAGAGAGCTTTGGTTTAAGCTGTTATCAGTAGGTTCCAGAGTTAATGAATTGGAGCAGATCATGCCTCTCGCTGCACATCTCTGCTCAGAAAGTGGCTTCATGCCCATTCCCTTTTCGCATTTTGAAGAGACATTTTTTTCCCCCCATTCAAATAACGGCTGAAGCCCTGCAGAAGCAGTGGGATGGAGGAGAACCTGCATGATTCCCTTTCATCTACATTTCTTTTCCTCCTCTTATTTGTCTGCCTTGGCTAATTAGATTATTATAACATGTCCTTTTTGTGCAGCTCCAGAGATGGTGAGGACCTGACCTCAGCCAGGGGCTCAACCACGAACAGCTGTTCAGGGGGAAGGGACGAGCTCTCCACCTCCACCCCTCTCCCTTCTCTGCTCCCTGAGATCTTGTTTATCTTAACGCCAGCTGAGTTTCCCAGTGAAACCCAGCACAAGACGTTCATTCCTCTGGGCAGCTGAGCTGAATGTATTGCTGCTGGGCTGCTTCTGCTGAAACCCCAGTAAATTCATCGGGGCTGATCGTTCCCCTCCCTCGGCTGCTCCTGCAGGGCAGCGGGGCATCCCTGCTGTGGTGTCAGTGGAATGGGCTAGCAGAAAGGCTGGGAGCCTCAGCGCGAGCCAAAGCCTTGCAGTCTCCTGGCACATCCAAAAGTCAACGCCTCGTTGCTGCATGGCTTCCCTCCCACCCAGGCTTCTGCACAGCCGGCCAGAGGCTTTATTTATGGGCTGGGATGCTCGGCAGTGAAACGGTTAGAGCTCTTGGCATCAGGGGTCATAATTACCCTTCCAAGCTAACACCCGTTGAGATGAATGGGAGCACACCCTTTTCTGCGGGTGTTATTGTTGCAGTCTGCCTGGCTGCAGACTCAAAGGCAAGAGTTTACCTTGGTTTGCAACCAGAAAGACTAGGAATGGCCTCTCCCACTCGTTTTTTAATAAGAGGAAAAGGAAAGTTTCGCTTTTGGAGATTTGTGGGTGGGGTGCTTGGGGGAATGGTGACACAATATAATTTGGATCTGGTGATGCTGAGCACCTGTGAAGTCTTCTGGTGATGGAGAGAAGGCAAGGGATGAAGTGCTCTGAGAACTGAGTCTCTGGGTTCAGCCTTATTCCTGCCAGTGTCTGGGAAAAGTTGCTGTGTTTTTTCCTGATATCTGAGAAATGACTGAACCTAAAAAGCAGTTGGAGTTGCTAATGCTCCCAAATTGCTCAGCTGCTGCAGGTGCATCCCAGCATCCATCCTAGCAGCAGCACCATGGATGTGTCGACCTGAGAAATAAAGTTGAGCTATGGCTGGGGCTGCAGCATGGTTTGGACACCCCTCCCAGGTCACCTCATCACACTCCCTGTCTTTCCCACAAAGTAGTTCTGGCATGTGCAAACCATGAGCCTTGGCCTGGACAAGAGGACCTCCGACTCGTGGGTGTTTCCACCTTCAGGACTTCACATGGGCAGAGAAGTTGCTGACCCCACCTGCCTGCAACAAGCTGCTTTTCTCTCACACAGAAGGAGCTGGCTGGGGAAGCAATTCCCACCTCTAACACCTTACCCATTTCAGCATCCAATACCATTCCCTGCTCCAACCTGGGAACCCACAATCAGGGCAGCTAAAATGAGCCAGGACCACAAACTGCTGCCTGGAGGCTGTGTTGGCAGAAGGAGATGCTTACCAAGCAGCCCAGAGGGACACCACTCCATAGCGTGGGGGTTTGTGTTGGGATAACAAATTCACCTCGAGGGCTCATGTGCACTTGGAAGGGTTCAGTGGAAGAAGCAGAACAACACTGGTGCTCCAGGGGAGGTGTAGGATTTACCATCAGAGGAGAGCTTTGGCAGGGATAATCTGGAGCTGTTCCTAGAACAAAATAAACCATTCTGGCACAAATGTTTTGTGTCTCGATTAGCATGAGTTTTGCATTCAGCAGGGAGACTAAAGAAAGGGAGCAAAGCTGGTGAGTGGTCTTGAACACAGGTCTTATGAGGAGTGGCTGAGGGAGTTGGGGTTATTCAGCCTGGAGAAGAGGAGGCTGAGGGGAGACATCATAACTATAACTACCTGGATGTTGTAGCCAGGTGGGAGCCATCCTCTTCTACCAGTGACAGGATAGGAGGACTCAAGTTGCACCAGGAAAGGTTTAGATGAATTATTAGGAAAACATTCTTCATCAAATCCTGTAAAGCTGTGGCCTGTGAAGAGGTTTGGGTTTAGGAAAATACACGGGCTGGGACAGGATTGTCCAAGGAGTTAGAGAAAGCTTTTCTGCAGAAATAAAACTGCCTCCACAGCAGGTACAGTATGTGAACACCTGAGTGGCCCTAAGTGCAAGGGAGTTAAGTGAAATCACATGATCTTCCATAAACCCATCAGGAGTCGATGTGAACTGGTTCTGTAAGCTGAGGGTAACGCAGATGTGTAATAAACAAGAGAAGAGAAACTTGGCTGCAAAGAAATCCACTCCTAAGTAAATCCTTATCTAAACACACTGCTCAGCAGCACTCTGCCCATGCTGCCATGACTCTGCTCCCTATTATATTACAGAATGACAGTAGGTAAAATATGATCAAAGCTCCTCTTCCCACCCAGTTACACCAAATAAAGATGTTTTGCCAGCCTGAGAAGTGTGTGTGTTTGTAACCAGAGACACAAATTGAAGCCAGTCTGGCAAACCCCTGTGTTTTCTGTGCGGTGACAATGTTGTTGTGTGCTGTTTGGTTTTCCTGGTTCAACTGAGAGTCAGGCACTTTGTGTGAAGGCAGAAGGTGATGCTCTGCTCAAAAATAAACTGCTGCTCCAGCTGTCACAGCCTCCTTGCCTGAAAACAAGAAGAACCAGTGCAAATAGTCTCATGGAAAAACACGTTACTGTGGACATGTGCTGTTGCAAGTTGTGTTAGCATCACACTTTAAATCCAAGTTCTTGCAACAAATTGCAGTTTTCTGGTGTTTTCAGAGCAGTGAAACTGGCCATTCTGAGGTTATGCAGCCCACAGGCACCTACAGTCTCTCAGCACCAGCCACGTTTCCTCCCTTTCCCCCAGTTCCTAGTCCTGGGACAGGAGATATCTCAGCTGTTTCTGCATGGTGCTGCAGCAAAGTACCAAAAGGCAGGGGTGGCAAGAGCTGGCTGCCAGCTCAGTGCTGGTGGGGCAGGGATGAGAACACTGCCTGTGCATGGGAAAACCATGTTAGCTGATGGGTAAAGTTAGTGTGGTTTTGTTGTTGGAGCCCAGGACATCGCACCAGAAGAGCTGAGCTCTTGCTCCATCTGTCAACAGCTTCCTCTGCAAGCTGGAGTAGTTATTCACAGACAGGAGGCTTGGAAAAAGAGCTCAGAAAGCTGTTTGCTTTCAAACCCAACCGACTGCAGCTTGGATTAGAAGTGATACCATCAAGAGTGCAAAGCCACCTCCCTCTCCATGGTCATGCTTACGTAAAGCAGACGTTTTCTGCTCTGCTAATATTTACAGGCAATAGATCTAGTCAGACTCTAATGATCACCTTTCTTGCTTAACAGGACTTCCTTCGCGTACTCATCTGCGGTACTCATTTCCCTGGCTGTCAGCTGTGTAAATTTGCTGAAAAGCAGAACTGCACAAATAACTGATAGGGGTGAGGGGTGGCCAGGCCGGAAAAAATAAATGTATTTGCTGTGTGGTAACCAGAAACGAACATTTTCCACAGAGGAAGGGGCAATATCAGCATTTCAATGAAATAACTTTCCTTCAGCCTGAACGAGCACTTTGTCTGACCACAGTGATCTCTTCAGTGTTTTCTTAAATTACTCAGATAATTTGTTACTAGGAGAGATGCTTCAAAGAGAAGTGAAACATTTCTATTGAAAAACAACAACAACAACAACAATAATAATGATTTTCACTCAGAAAGAATTTTCTGAAATTGCTTTCAGTTGATGACACATCACAGTCAAGCCCATCTGAATATTTTGGAAGGAAAAAGTTGCCTTATTCCACCTCACTTTTTGTATAGCTCTTAACTTAATTGTATGCTCACCCATTTCACCCCCTTTCCTCACTTCCTCCTTTTCTCCTGTAACAAATGTGAATTTCCTGTCTTTTTTTGTTTCTTCACCCCATCTAACCTGTTATCTGATCCATGCTCTCTCAGTCCTGACCTCTCCTTCCTCCAACTGACCTTTGCATCATGCCATTGATATCCATTTATCTCCTCCTCCCAAGAACACCTCTTCCCATTTTCTTTCCCATAGCCCTGAATCATGGAGCAGTGTCAGACAGATGGGCTGCAGGGAGTTACAGGAATAAGAATGGAGAATAACGAATAAATCCAAATCCAAGCTGTACAGGGCTGGGAAGGAAACCTGGTTGCAATGTTCCCTGGGTGACATTTATAGTTTGATAACCTCAACCAAAACTCTGGATTTCACATCCTTAAGTTGAGGGCATGAAGTTAATATTGCTCAGGTTCATTCCCAAGGACGTGGTCTTAAGTTAATGAGGGCCTTTCATCAGTCCCTTCATGACACTCATCATCTCTGTGTTGTGCATTGGGAGTCTGCCCTCCAGGTCCCCATCTACCCTGGTGCGATGCAGTAAGGTACTTTGCCAGGCCCCACAGACTTCCCAGGCTGCTCTGCTCAACAAACATCTTTAGATGGCTTGGAGCCAGTTCTGGGTGGCAACAGAGATGTGGTGTTCATATGGTTGGTGTCTGATCACACATTGCAGGCAAGGATCACTAATAGAAGCCAGTGCTTGTTGGAGGACAACTTCGCAAGCAACAGGACACAAGAAAGGAACTAAATATTCCCTTCCCACCCCAGCTCTTTTGTTCACAGCTTGTGGCCACTCTCCTTGCTGTAAAAGAGCAAAGCAGTGGGACATCTGAGCTCTTCTCCCTGGTATCCAGTGACAGGATGCGTGGGAATGGCTCAAAGCTGCACCAAGAGAGGTGCAGACAGGACGTTAGGAAGCATCTCTTTACTGAGTGGGTGGTCAAACATTGGAACAGGCTTCCTGGAGAGGTGTTCAGTCCCCCAAGCCTGAGTTTGGACAATGCCCTTAATAACATGCTTTAATTTCTTACTAACCCTGAAGTGGTCAGGCAGTTGGACTAGCTGTTGTTGTAGGTGACTTTCAACTGCAATACTTCTTTTCTTTTCTTTTTTTTTTTTTTTCCTTTTCTTTTTTCTTTTCTTTTTTTTTATTTTCTTTTTAATTTTCTTTTTTCTTTTCTTTTCTTTTCCATTTTCTCTTTTCTTTTCTTTTCTTTTCTTTTCTTTTCTTTTCTTTTCTTTTCTTTTCTTTTCTTTTCTTTTCTTTTCTCTTTTTTTCTTTTCTTTCCCTCCCCAAGTGAATGAGTAGAAATTTGAGCACTCGTATCATAATAATCACATTTAGGCCCCACAGGTACAGCTTTTACGCCAGTGTTTCCCAATCCAAATTCATGTAAAACCTAGAAATGGCCCATGGCCACCTGCCTGCTCAATGTACATGGCCACTGGTCCTCCTGGAGGCATAGGCAGAGCCTCACAGACAAACCACTGTTGGTTTTACCCACTGACTAGGACCTTCTCAATGTGATTGCCCTGCACTGGGAGCAGCAAGCAATCCCGCAGACATGCAGCAGCACGCTGAGTGTTTGTAGTGCAGGGATTGTGTGCTGCTGGGGTTCCCCAAGGCATGGGAAGTCTCCAGGGTGAGTACCTGGCACAACCACATGTCTCCCAGGCAGCAAGGTCTGGTTAAACATCATGACACCAAAGAGGAACCAAGAGACATCCTGGGGAAATGCTGGTCACAGAATAGAATTTTGGTTTTGTCTAAATTTTCTGTGGAAAAATTCCCCCCTTTTCAGAGAAAGGCTGTGTGCCCACTTGTATTGGAGACATCTCTCAACATACATACAAACACACACACACACACACACACTGCTACACGCAGTGTGGGCACAACTCTGTGTGCATACACACACAGGTATGTATACATCTACATTAGCATGTTTTGATTTGAGGCGTCCAGTGTCTGTTCTCCAGCAACAAGTGTTTCCAGACTATAGTCAAGTTTTTTTTAAATGCAATGTCTGAAACATGGCTTCAAAGGCTTCAAGGAGGCCTTAAAGTAGCCTTCCAATATCCAGAGGGGGCTACAGGAAGGCTGGGGAGGGATTATTTACAAGGTCTTGCAATGACAGGACAAGGGGCAATGGGTTTAAACTGGCAGAGGGGAGATTGAAACAGGATGTTAGGAGGAAGTTCTTTACAGTGAGGGTGGTGAGGCACTGGAACAGGTTACCCAGGGAGGTTGTGGCTGTTCCCTCCCTGGAGGTGTTCAAGGCCAGGTTGGACGAGGCCTTGAGTGACCTGTACTAGTGGGAGGTGTCCCTGCCTATGGCAGGGGGTTGGAACTAGATGATCCTTGAGGTCCCTTCCAACCTTACCATTCTATGATTCTATGAAACCCTCAATTTTTTAAAAGAAAATGACTTTAAAAGAAAATTTCCAGCTGCTGCTAGTGGTCAGCATTGACTAATGGCAACCTCTCACAGTGGACTAGAGGTTTTGCTGTTCATTCTCAGTGCAGTTGCCAACATGGAATAAGTGGCTCAGAAAAAGGACACTTCTTTTTCTCTCTCTCTCTCTCTCTCTTTTTTTTTTTTTTTTTTTTTTTTTAGTACATCTGTACTGAGGTTTCTGGTTGTGGTGGAGAAGAGTGCAAGACTTGCTACTGCATCTCAGTGTGAACTGCCACCTGGCACAACTCCAGTGTGTGTTTCCACTGAGCCGCCATCAACAGGTAACTAGTGTGCCCTGGCCTGGCCTCTTCACCAGAGTAAGTTGCAGTTCACCCAATTTTCTGGTGTATTCAGACCCTCTCTGAATACGTTTTCTGCCCCTGTGTCCCCAAAAAGGGATTTTGTGGTATAGATGTGACCATTGTGGACATCATAAGTTTGTTCCTCTCTCCTAAGGTCATATTGCAGCAGGATCATTTGCAGGCGCTCAAAGTACAATGTAGCACAAGGAATAAACAGTTGCAGAGACAAAACAATACAACATCTGCAGGCATTTCCCTGCCTCAGCTTCTGGTTTTTTTCCCCTTTACATTCTGCTGACATTATTCATATACCCAAAAAATGTCCATATCTTTCTCCTCCTAAACAGGATTTCTCTTCTAAACCATTCTCTTCTTCCCCCTCCTCTAAGGAAGCTTTTTTTACCCTGTGCAGGTTCTTCAATTCAAAAGATGTCTGTGCTAAAAAAAAAATATTAAAAAAAAAATTTAAAAAAAAACCCTTCTGCCTCTTTGTTCTTCCTTCTACACAAGTTTCCTTTTAAGTGGCTGGAGAGACCTTGATTCCTCTAAGTGCCAGAACCCTTTGTCAGGTTGGCTCTCTGATCAGTCTCCTCAGTGGAGCTAAATCCCTTGCCAAGTTTTCCCACATTTAACCAACAGCCTCTTTGAGTTGAGTCCTGAAAAACTGGCTTGCCCTCAGCAGAAGCTATCTCTCTGTCCAACAGAGCTCCATTTGAATGGGTAATCATCAAAGTTTAATGAGACTCTTTTGTCAACCTTATTCCAGGTGGAAGATTTTTAGGGTTTTGTTTTTGGTGGGGTTTTTTTTTGTGGTTTTTGGCTCAGAAGTGTGTAGGCAAGAAGATGAAGCAAAGGCCTCCATGCTTAAAGAAGAGTTTTCTGCTTGATACCTGCCTAAGCCTTTCCAGAAAAATGCCACTAATAATTCAGACAAGGTGCAAGGAGAGACAGGGAGGACAGGTCAGTACTCCATTATCTGGTATGTGCTTGGTGCTTGCACAGCACACAGAGAGACAGCAACAAAACATTGAACAAAGTTTTATGAAAGTGCTTTGCTTGTTTGGAGCTTGAAAGTTTCCAGCTACAACTTCATCTTTGACCACTTGGCCTCCAGCTCAGCTCTCAGGTGCTGTGACCTCTCCAGTAGCAGCAGAGTCCTGATCATGAGCCCATGACCACAGAGAAGGGGCTTTTCAACTCACTGTTTACCTACCTGGGAATAAACTCAATCAACCCTCTTGGAGGTTCACAAATCTAAGGAAAAATTATGTCAATCAAACACTACCTGACTTTTCAGCTAGCTGGTGGGTTTGGTATGACTGCTGTGAAAATTAGAGGAAAGAAAGACCAAAGGATAGTTACAGGAGAGAAAGCCACTGTATTTTCCATACCTGGCTGCACAAATTCTGTTGCTTCAGGCTTGACCTCTGTCTGTGGAGCCCATGTGGCTTCTTCAGTTGAGCCTCAAGTCAGAGAACTGGGGAGGGGGCTGGAGACTGATAGCTGTGCTGCCAAGAGTAGCCTTTTGCCAGAAAATCAGATCAGCTTTTCTTTGTTGTTGTTGCTGTTTCTTTTGGGGATAAGAAATGGTGCTAAACCAACTAAAGCAAAACCCTGACAGTGGCCAGAGAAGATTCAAAGCTGCAGTCATGTTAGTGCCATGCTGTAAAGTTCTCCCAGGCATGTAGAAGAGCAGGTCACTATGTGGGCAATTAAATTAAAAAACAGTAGTCGAGGGACTATAATCAGTGTGAAATAGATGCTGATGGTCACAGTGAGGTCACAGGGTCTTCTGAGGCCTATCAGAAGAGTCTATATGTGGCCTGCCTTGGTAAAAGTCTATATGTGGCTTGTCTTAGCAAAAGTTCAGTAATACCTTTGGACAACAGAAGAAAGAGCCTATGTGGTATTTAAGTGTCTAGGTGAATCTATTAGGATTTAGGTACATAAGTGTTGCTAAGGGATTTGCAAGCCACAAAGTATGGGCTAGGCAGACCTCAGTAAAGGTGAGATCTGGGATGGCATGTGATGGGGATGCATTTCATCTGGACAAGTGGTTTTCCTGAAAGTTTTCTAAGATTTCTCCATCTGCATCCCCTCTTGGCTTCACTAGTCCCTAAAGTGCATCCCACAGTTTTCCAGTGAGCTTCCTGAACAGATCCACTTGCACCATGGGTTGTACAAGAAGGGTGGAGCATTCAAGAAGGGCTCAGTTTGAGCTGAATCTCAAGCGGTTGAGCTGTTAGCAGGTGCTTTGCTACTGGAGTTGCAGAAAGAGCAGGCTATCTGTGTTGCTGTCCTGCAGGACGCCATGCACATTAGAGGACCCAAAAGGATGTGTAGTATTTAACTAAGCTCAGTGTCTTGAAGACTAGGGCAGAGTAGGAGGCAAAATAAACAGAAATGAGACAGGAAAGCCACAGCAGGACATGTTCTTCTTGATGCCATTGCTCTTCTTTGCCAGAAGTGCTCATTGCTCTCTCATAGCCATCCTGTTGTCCACCAGCACTCCCAGGCCTATTTCAACAGAGCTGCTTTCCAACAGGTCAGACCCTAAAACCTGTACTGGTCAATGGGGCTAGTCCTCCCTAGGTACAGTATGCTAGATTTGTCCTTGTTGGACTTCATAAGGTTATTCTCTGCCCAACTTCCCAGTCTGTCCAGGTCATGCTGGGTGGCAGCACAGCCTTCTGTATTCTTGGAAATCAGGCCTTAAACCCAGATATTATTTCCTTGTTTTGTTTTGAGAATTGAGAAGAAAGTAACAAAAGCAGGTCCTCTTTCAGCAAATGGTTTGGGCTGGTTTGCCAGCTGGGAAAGGATGTCTTCAGCAGAGCTGCAGCAGCCTGTGGCTGTGGTCTAACAAACGCCTCCCAAAGTATGTCTGAAGGCAGTGGAGAAAAAAAAAAAAAAGCTACTCTGGCTGCATTTGCACAGCCTGATTACATTTGCCTCCTGAAAATGCTCTGGCAAGATATTTTGCTGGAAGGAATGATCAAAGAGGCCAACTCCTACACCTATGAATTCTGCTGCCTATGGCCTTCAGATGTACAATTTCCAGGTAATGAGGTCTGATTCTCAGGCTGCCTCTTGAGTAAGACCACAAACCATTTTCATGCTCCTGCTGAGGACACCTTGAGTGGGGTTGATGTCTGACAATTGCCAAGAACATAAGCATGAGTCAGAGATGCCTAGAGTAGCTTCCCACACATCCATCCACTGTGTCACCTCAGTGCAGCCAGACTTTTACCACTCCTACTGTGCTGCTCTCCCTGTACTTCCCAGTTGATTTAGGAACCCCCATGCGATGAGACATAAAGCAGTCTTCATCCAACCCCGTCATACAGCCATACATACAGTTCCTATGAGAGATCCTCAGACCCAGGGATGATGTCCTGATGCTTCATCTCTGACCTGAGATGCCAGATTGAATACTGCAATAGCTCTCTCCACCACCTCACCAAAATTTACCAAACTCTCTCTGCAACCCTTGTGTCAGGCATAAAGGTGACTCTGTCCTTCCTTGAGGGCTGCAGACATGAATCAGATAAAGAAAATAGCCTCACAGCCAAAACTGCTTTCTCTATGATACCAATATTGCAACACTCCACCACTGTTAGTGACACCGTGGGACAAATTATCCTTGCTCAGCCCAGGAAGAAGGGATCTATACATTAAAGTCACCATTTCACACCTCTCCCATGCTCCATGGATCACCGCCAGTCATGTTAGATCGATTTAATAGGACCTCTGCGCAGCTTTCAGAGGTGGCAGGAGGAAAAAGTTGGATGCTATTTTTACCTGATTATCATCCAAACAAAGCCAACGTGACAGGCTTTGGAATGAAACACAGCATTCAAACCAGTTTGGCTGCTTTATTGCCACCACTTGAATGAATGAGGCACCTGGATGGAGAAGGCAGGTCCCAACAGACCAGAGTCAGACATTTGGCAGTGATATTGAGGGCATCTCTCAGCAGTGGAGTAGTTAACACTCAGGGGCATTTCCAGACAAAGCGTTCTAATCGCTGAACAGCAGCTAGCAACGCCTGCTTCGATAAGCGGACCCATGCCTCTCCTTTCTCTCTGTGCTGCTATTTCCAGCTTTCAGGCAAACAGCACTTCACATTTAGCTAATTACTCTGGGAGAACAGCAGGGTTTCTGGGGCTGCAGATTTTGCAGTTTCTATTAATATCCCCTAGGGCTTCCAGGTTTGTGTTTCTCTGGGATAACACTGATCTCTCTTTCTGCCAGGACTGCTCAGGTCTTGCGCATTCACTCACTCCCAACCACTTAACATGGCAGCTAGCTAATAATTTCCCTTATCACATAACCCTCCTGATAAGGCTGCTTTACAATAACAGTGAGGACTGGTGCCTGGTTCCCTTAGATCTGCCAGTGGCTCTGGTGGAGACTGGAGCCTTCCAGCACAAGAGGAGTAGATGCCTTGAGCTGGAGTCCTGTGGGGCTTGTTGCTGTCTTGACCCTCATCATGACTCTTCCTTAATTGTTATAAAGAACTCACTGCCTTGAACTAAACACCATAGCTCTAAAGGCATGAGGAGGAGCAGATGCTTAGAAACAGCTCTCACAAAACACAACAATCTCAAGGGACACAAAATGTGGCTGACAGAGGATGCTGAGGAAAGGCAGTATTGGCATCTCCAGGACTCAGCATCTTGCCGTGGTCCCTGCCTGGCAGTCTCCAGCAGTGTGGGTGTCCAGTCAGCCTTTCCAGTGTGAAGTCAGAGATAAGCAGAACCTCTTTTTTTCCCCCTAAGAATGGAGGGCTGACATAGGGGGACTCAAGATAAAATCCTTTAGAAACCAGAGTCAGCTTTTAAAACCTTCTATGGATCTGCAGCACACTCCTTTTGCCTACACACAGCCTGGACTGGAGGTAAGGATCCAGACGGGGCACATGCACCCTGGTTTAAATAGCTCATATGGCTTTGCCTTAAATTTAAAGGGATTACAATGAATCAAAGAGGGCACGGCTGGGAGTTTAAGAAGTTTTTTGTTCCTCTGAATTACATGAATCCTTAAAGATCTCTAGCATCAAAAGCACACATTGACCCCAGTAACTTTGTTATTTTCATAAGGGACTTGTTTTTACCCTCTGTTGCATGATCCAAAGCTTAAAGTCAACAGAGACAGGTCTGTTGATTCCACTGCACTTTGTTAGCCTGATAGCAGAGCTCATGACCACTCTCTTTAGAGTGGTTATAGAAAATCTGAGATAGAGGTAGAAAATGTACATGATGACAAGTACAAGGAAGTAGATGTAAAAAAGGGCAAAACCCCACTTTTGCCCATGAATCTCTTTGGTATTCCTTGTAATTTTTTTTTTTTTTTCTTAAAGAAATCTTTCTTGTGTCTTTTTGAATCATTAACAGAAATAACTCACTAGTGAGAGCTGGGGAAACAGGATACTAGTTGCATTAGAGAAAAAGTCCTGTCCTATCCTATGCAAAGAGAGAAAGGAAAAAGAAATAACTATAATCCCCTAATTACTTGTAACCATAGTTGCTGGCTATCCAGCTTCTTCTTTAGACTAGTACAGTCCTGAAACTCCGATCAAGACTTTATTTTTCCTAAAAAAAGAAATAAAATTAAAAAAATTCAACTTTGTCTTAGCTTAAACTAAAGAATTGCAGGCAATAAAAGGTTGTTTTGGGGGTGATTGGCATGGAGGTTATAGGCGACAGCTGGTAGGTGTCTGATGGGGCTACCCTTTCTGGCTGCCATCTGGACATTGCATAGGACATGCAAGAATAAGCTACTTACACCTTAATAAGAAAAAGGGAGTGGGGGGTGGTGGTTTGGCTGCAGGATCACCACACGAACAGGAATGTGAGCTTGGGCTTTCCTGCTCCACTCAGGCTAAGATTGGCACAGCAGATGGAGACTGAAAGCACCTAGGCATTGCACAGACACTTAAACTTTTTGTCCCTGACCTACTAGTGTGTGAATTTTTATTATTTTCCTTTTTAATTAATTTGGTTCAAATTATTATTGTCATTTTATCACATAAGGGTCAGGAACAGCAATGCACAATCAAACCTGATTCTTCCAGCCAGACAGACCAAAAGGCAACAGTGGGTTTGCACTCCATAAGGAAACTGGGGCTAGTGCTACAAAGTGAGAAGGTAAAGATGCAGGAGGCAAGCACGTATCCAACAACTGGGAATGCGATCTGCTATTGTCACACAGAGATATCCACTTCTGCTCCCTTTGGCAGGAGGGCTGTGTTTGAGTGAACTAAATTTCCCCCTTCAGAAAAAGTAATTTCACTGTGCCTGGGTCTTCCCCACATCCAATTCTCATGCATATGTAATGTAAAGTTGGCATTAAAAGGCATTAAATTCACTTAAACACCAATTCCTTGCAGAAGAGATTTAAAAGGCCTTCAGGATTGGGTGACTCCAACTCTTGGATCACTTTGGTTTGAAAGCAACCACAGTAAAGTTACCACTGCATCAATGCAGAAAGCTGTCAGCCTAAAATAAAAGGGTTTGGCAGACTAGCTCTGCAGCTGTTTTGCCTTGCCCCTCTGCCCCACCATCTCAGGGATGGTTGGAAAACCTGGTCCTGGCGTTGGTGCCTACACTGGCAGTGGGTTGAGTGCAACCTCAAGCAGATGAGCTACAGGAGACTTGCTTTTCTGTCAACAGAGAGGGAAGCTGCCACGGCTCTTCCTGCCAAAGCTCATTTGTCATAGCCATAATTTGCCCCAGGTTCCAGTTGTGCTTCCTTCCCCTTTTTGCAGCTGGCCAAGAGGAGGTAAAACTCATCACTGTGCCACACTGGCACAGTCCCTGCCCACGGCAACACCTTCCTGTGGGAATCCCCAGCTGAGGAACTGCAGGTAGTTTCCAGTCCTTGGAGCATAGTCTCACTGGGAGCCTGAAGGCACACGGCACCTCTCCTTCCAGCTCCTTCATCCCATCCTGCTCCATTTGCTCTGGGGAGCAACATCACATGGGAGGCTATTTGCCAATTTTACTCTGATGCCATGCTTTGTCTTCTCCATTTTCAACCTTTTTGCTCTCAAACTCCTTCCCAATTTTAGCATGCACATTACAATTAACTCACAGCATAAAGAAGTACAAAAAGCGACACCAGCAAAGGTTCATGTCCTACAGTGGTGCTTAGGCCACATTTCAGCCCCTGTCTCAAGCAAGGTGTCTTCCATTAGCATCTAATGGTCCCCGTTATCTAAATGCACTGGGCCATAAAGCCGCAGAGCAGGCAGCAGATAACCAGCCACGTCGGATGCTACTCAGAAAGCATTTTGTTCCCGATTAAAGCCAAAACATGTGCTAAGAGCCATCGAAGGAAAGTGCAGAGCATTTGATTTCCCCTCTTTTGCTAACACACTCAGAGGAAGAGGTGAGGAGCTCATGGAAATGGCTGCAATTTGCAGTTAAACTCGGTGCAGACTTGAATAGGAATTGAAAGCGAGGAGCCAGAGAAGCAATATACTGCATGGATTTCCTCTGGCGATGCTGACAGAGCTTATACAAACCAATTAGCCCCTCTTTGAAGAGGTATCCTAATCCATATCACCATACCTTATATTTCCTAAAAGAGAGGTGGTTAATCTTTCAGTACTTTTTTTTTCCCTTTTATTTTGGATTTTCCACAGGGAAAATGTACCTGAAGATGCATGGAATTTCTTCTCTGTGCTCTCACACGGTTTTACCATGAGGTAAATTTATGGATGTCAAACAAATTGCTCCTTATGCCAGTGTCACAGAAATAGGAGTGTGTGGGAGGGCTGGAGGCTTCTGCTCAGTGGAATTGCCAAAGATTGTGCTAATTAGCAATTGGAAAGACTTACATTTTGGAGGTGTGAGTGGTCCAGGGAGGCAAGTTGAAGCTTGTCTAGATGCTAGTAAAGGGTATTCTCCATAGACCAGCTGCAAAGGGACATTTGGACTGGGAAATTAGAGCATGTGGCTGAAGCGGGCTTTTTGAGAGACCTCCAAAAACTGTGACTGGTTTAAATTCAGGCATGTGCATCACTCAGCCACAAGAGAACTGAGATTGTATGGGCTCTCATAGCAGTTCCAACTCATACAGGAGCTCAGAAGCATTGGTGGAAGTTGATGAAAGCAGCTTTATCTTGCACCGCCTTAACACCTTTAGGCCACTTTTGATGCCCGTGGCTAATAGCCACCTCCTTATGGCTGCCTCAGGTCTAAGCCGTATATTGTTTTACCTTTTTTGACCATTTATGCTGCTGAAAAGAGGAAGTAAATTATAGTTGAATGTAGTAGTGACAACAAGGGGCTCAGATGGACCATGGGTGGTGGGAGGAATGCATCTTACCAGCCCAGCTGCTCCATGTGCGTGCTAGAAGTCAGCTGAAATGAATATGGCATAAGTTCTGTGCATGAACTGAAGCTTCAGCCACAGCCTGACCTGCCTTGACCTTTCCTACTCCTCAGACTTTTTTGCTCTGCTGTAGCCCCAACAACACCCGTGGAAGTCTGTAACATAAGAGCATATTGGGGAACATTCTCCTTTACAAAGGTTGGAGATGCCAGGAGATTCTTGCTTCCCTGCAACACCATGGCATTGCTCCCAGAGTGACCAGATATCCAGAGTTGGGTTTATCAGGCTGCAATGGCTCCATACCTGCTTAACAGCTAAACAAATGCATCTCAAGACCATCAGCATCAACACTGGTTAAAGCTTTTCTCTGTAGGTAGACCAGTTAACCACGAGTCCAGTGGCTCAAGAATGAGAGAGGCCTCTAGCCATCCCCATTGCTTGAGGTGTGCTGCCTCATGTTGGAAGGAAAACTGGAGACCAGCTGAAATGACAGCATCTGAAGGAACGCAGAATGTCTTCCAGCATGCACCCAGCTGCCAAAACTACAGGAAAGGAATTTTTCAAGAGTAGCATGTTGATCTTAGCTTGAGTAGTGCTTTTGAACTGCAATTGGTTAGGGACCAGCCTCTGGAGAAACTCAGCAGCAGATCTGAGATAAGAGGTTCTGGATGGAGTGCGACAGGGTTAGAAAGAGCAGGTTGGGAACATCTTCATCAGCACAACTGACTCCAGAAGGGGATGTTCGTTGACAAACTCAGTGTCTAGCTTTCAACAAATGGTTTGGCAAATTTGGACCTGTGCAAATAACTAAGAGCAGATGTGTTGAATGTGTTTTATTTCCTAGAATTAATGCTAGATACAAGAATACTAAAGGAAGTTGCTCTTTAGTTCCTGCTATGGGAGTCTCCCTGACCTTCTCATCCTTTCTCTTTACCATTCCCAGACCAGATACTGCTCTCACTTGTGCTAGAATAAATTAGTTTGACTGAAGCCACGGAAGACAGTAACTGGCACACAGGAGACCTGAGGAGGAGCAGCTCTTTTCACACCATTTGCTGTGTACAAGCAGATAACGAGTTTGTCTGTTACTTGCTTTTGGTGTCCCACTGCAAATCCTTTCGGTGCAGAGGGCTCACCCTACGACATAACACTGCCCCTGATTTCCGCTGCTTTTGAGATCCCATTTATAACTCTGTTTGCACAAAATGTGACAGTTTTAGCTATGTTGGAAGACCAGCCTGACCCTGACAGCCGCTAGCACCGTGATCAGAATAGTTATCAGACAAGCCCAGGAATGTGATGTCTGGTCGTGATACTGTAGGAGGAGAACATCCATTCTCACAGCGATGCAACCCACGCCCCACCAGCAGAAATACTCAGTAAAGCACAGCCCTGCACCAGCAGACAGGTGAAGTAGGATTTGTCCTAAAGTCAGGCACACAAGTCTGAGCTAGCCATCTTGGACTCCCCTTATGGTCCATGGGGAAAAACAGGTTCTTTCAGGGAGTGACTCATCTCATCCTAAAATAGGTCAGAGGAACTGCTCTCCGGCAGTGTCTGACTCCTCTCCACGGACTATAAAGGGAACCCGAGGGAGACTAGTTCAGATTTAAGCAGCTTATTTTCACTTGTCTAACATTTATTGGAATGAATCTCAGCCAGGATGTGCAAGGTTTTCTGCAGTCAGTGGGAGTCATGTCAAAGGTCTCTGGAGCTGACAGTTCATGGTCTGAGTCAGATTCTGCATTTCTCAGAAGGTCTCTGAATGTGAAGAGCTAAGCAGGGTTGAGGCAGAAGGAAATCTGCACCTTAGCCCTGTTTGTTGGGAAATAACAGCACACAGGCAGCACTTCCAAGCAAGGAGATTCTATCATTTGTTTTAAAATCTCTAAGCCACACAAGACACCACAGAGCCTGGTGTGGCACCTTTTGTCCCAGTTAGCCTTCCAGTGAAAATGAGGTCACACTTCTCACTGTCATAATTCTTGGGGCTTTCACCATCTTTCATCCCAATGCATTCTCCTTTTTCTGGATTTTCCCCTTGGCTTTAAACATGCTGAAATCAATGAAAATCCACAATGCTCAGTAAGACAAGCCAGCATTTCCCAAGATTCCCTCACTGAGAGAAGGGTACCAGATTTCTTGCTAACTCCTCCCTCTACCCTCTCTCTGCAGAAGCTGATGACAGGATTATTTCTTATCAAGATGCAGATACTGCACACAACCAGCATGAAAGATCAGTGATTAGCCTTTGGATAAGCAGCCAAGATTGGTTTTTCCTGACCTTATCAATCTGGTATTTGAATTTCTAGGCAGCTTTAGTGAGTGGGTTTTCTTGAGAAGCTGAAATCCTTCCTTTTAACCCTAATGCAAAGTTTCTGCTAACTTCACTGGAATTACTCCCACATTCAGGATAAAAACAGATAGCTGTCCACAAATTGCCTGAAAGCAGGAAGGTCTTCAGGCTGCCAGGGATTTCCCTTTCCTTCCTTTGCCCCACATTTTGACATAGCCCATAAAATATGAACAAGTTGTTTCCTGTGGAGTAGAACAGGGACCAAACTCCTGAAAACTGGCCAGGTGGCTGCTCATTTCTCTGTCAGAAGCAGATGCAGGAAGTGGAGTTGAGATGAACATTTTTAACAGTGTTTGGTTGTTTTCTCGCCTACTCTACCTTTAATTCCAGGTGGAAACACAAGCACCACATTAATTATGGCCAAGATATGTAACAAGACCCTGTCACCAAGATCACAAAAGCATTTTGGATCCCCAGGGAAGAAATCCCACCAGGTCTTGGTGAAGCATATTGATCCCCAATCCCTGTTTGCAGGGAGAGGTTGAGCTGGGCAATTGTCTCTCAAGTTCCTGAGTGAGAAGCACAGAAGTAACTGCAGCAAGGTAGTAAAGGGAGTGCTGACATGTCATACCAAGCAGAATAGACTAAGTAGGCATGAAGAAGCCATGTTTTGGATGTAGCCACGTGAAGGTTTGCCTTACCAGTCAACAGCCCTTATCTGCAAGCTCTGTTTAATTTGGTGTGGAAGTGCCCTCAAAGACTGCACTTCACAGCAAGACCTTGCTGCAGCCTGTCTCTTGTGCACAGGCAGTTCTGTGTAAAGCAGTGCATTTATTTTTAGCTTTATGTAGCAATTAGGCAATGGAAGGGGGAAGGGGAAGGTGTTCTCAGGAAGCAAATTTTGGACAGTTTCCTTAAAGGAATAAAGCCTATCCCATTTCAGTGAAGCAAAAGAGCACAGAAAACCACTGGGAGCTTTATGTTACAGATCTTGTTCTTGTGAAAGTTACCTACTGATAGCCTTGGATTTGAGCCAGGAATCTATATGAACAACAAGAACCTTCCTCCAAACTACCTACCCACCCCAACCAAGTATGTTCCCTCTGATCCCTGAGGACATTGCAGACAGGCATTTCCTGGGCCTGGCTGTGATTCCCCCAGTTCCTCTCCATGGCCTGCCACCTGGGATTCACCATCCCATCTTTCCATCTGCTGGGATCTTGCCACCTCCTTAATCAGTTTTAGACAAAACCAGAGCTCTTTCCATGGTTGGGAAGCTTTGCCTGAAGCAGATGTGTGCTCAGTAGACCTGTCTACGGTGTGACCTTCCGAGGGCAGTGGTAGCACCAGGGAAGGGAGGAAGGTGATTCTCTTGCATTGGCACAACTGCTCGGCCAGGGAATATCTGTTGAGACTTAGGAGAAAACAGATGGTTGTCTTCCACTGACCAACCCATTCTTGCATTTTCTTCTGACATTGCCAAAAATGGTCACAGCAAAACCAGTGCTCCTCTGCATCCCAAATGGACATACATTGTCCCCTCTGTCCAAGGTAGAGACGATGTGGAAGCACGAGTGGTCAAACTTGGGTTGCAAAAGGTGGAGAACAAAGTTTCTTAAACTGTTAACTGGAGTAGCAGTGCAGCTTTCTCTGGCCAGTGTCGGGTCTGCTCGTGCCACCTCCATGCACAGCTGTTCCCATGCAAGGCTGCCGGCCACGCACGGGGGGAAATAGGAGGCTTGTGTCAGAGCCAGGGACTGAATCGTATTTCAGCAGCTTGGGCAGATCTGTGTGTTCTAAGCCAAGAGGCATGCAAACTGCTCAGCAACGACCAACTGCTCCAGCAACTCACAGCCAAAATGAAACACACTCGGGCATGTCACCCACTGACCCAGCCCATCAGGGAGGTAACTGTAAGACTGTGTTATCACAGGGCCAAAGCTGCATCTTCCGCTTGGAAATAAATGTCGCTGCTTTGGCAACGGAGTTGTGTGGAGGCAAGAGGCAATTCCACTCTACCTCACTGATGTTATCTCTTAATTGCACATTTGCAAGTGCTTCTACTTACAGAGGGAGCACCAGGAGGAAGGTGAAGTGAGGTTGGCTGTCCTGGAGATATGGGATACCCAAGAGGCCTACACCTTTGCTGATTCTCAGTATATGACAGTACAGCTGCACTTCGGTACCAGGTAAGAGTTTACTCCTCTCTTGTCCCAGGAACAAACTTCAAATAGTGCAAGTGCACAGATCTGGATTTCACCATCGAGCAAACCCAAGGATGCTGAGATATACCCTGAAAACTGACTTTTTATGGAGAAGCACAAGAACAGGCATTCAACACACAGATGTTTTCTGTCTGTTCCATTCTCTTCAGAATTTTGTACAAATCCATGATCATCCAGGAATATCTGGTTCACCCTGACATTGCACAACATGATCATTCACAACTTGACATCAACTGCAGAAACAGAACTTGGAACTGTCCATCCTAAAAAGCATAGAATCAGAATTGTCAGGGCTGGAAGGGATCTCAAGGATCATCTAGTTCCAGCAACCCCCCCTGCCATGGGCAGGGACACCTCACACTAGATCAGGTTGCTCAGAGCCCCATCCAGCCTGACCTTAAAGACCTCCAGGGATGGGGTTTCCACCACTTCATCTAGTAGTCCAACAAAAGAATCATCACTGCTGGTTGCCAGAACATGGCATATAACACATATCTGCAGTGCTGCTCCTTTCCAGCATAGGGCAACAAGATACATAAACAGTTGTCTGTGTATAATGATGTGGCTGATTTTTGAAGACAATCATGAAAGAGAGTTTGGCACAAAAATCTGATTAGGAATTAAGTTTCTAAGTATTTTGGCTGGATGTATTTAAAAGCCATTTAGATGTGGTGCTCAAGGATATGATCTAGTAGTGGTAGAGTTAGATAGCTGTTGGACTTGATGATCTTTGATGTCCTCTCTAGCCATGGTGATTCTGTGATTCTGTGTGTACATTTCTTAATTCCAAGACTCTACTGGAGTTTGCTGCCACTCCATTCCTCTAGACATTATATTTTGGATTGTTTCTTTTTAGGACACTGTTGCAGGCTGCAGAGGAATTAACTTTAATATTTCCAAGTGCTGTAATTAGCTGAGTGCCCTCAGCTTTGCTTAACTCAAAATGCAGATGTCTGGCTGAAGGTGGACTTCATTCACATGGGACGACTTTTCTAACCACCTCAAGCTTGAAGCCAGGCCTCATATAGCACTATTGCTGGAGTGATGGAGAAGTATCAGTCCTCTAAAGATGCCCTTTAAGCACTGATCACAGAACAGAGCAGGTGTGTTTCACTGTCCCTGGCTTTCACAAGGCTGAGCAATGAGATGACCTTGGCTGTGGAACCTGAGATAACCTCTGCTCAAACACTCCTGGGGTACTAGAGCCATCAAGATACAGGGACATCTCACACCACAGGGATGAGGTTGACTGAAACTGCCACTGGTGTGACAGAAGCTAAGGACTACAGAACAGGCTGCCTTCTATCAATGCTACTTGCCTTTTATGGTATTTGTGTTATGTTAATTAAACCTTCGGGGGCTTAGAAAGTTGATGATCTTTATAATTGCTTTTTGAATTGAAAACTCAGCTGAGAGCTATGTATAGGCTCAGAGGGAATGATCTGCCTTCAGCTCCCTGGTGAGGCATGGCCTTATGCTTCTGACCTAACCAACAACTGGTGTGACCACATGCCTTTCTGTGTTTCACTGCTGCTTAAAACCTCTCTGAGATAATAAGCCTTTTTAGCTCACTCTCTCTCTCTCTCTCTCTTTTTTTT
>VWZE01002952.1:1508634-1528454 GCA_013396675.1 Eubucco bourcierii
ACCTGAGTGCTTCTGCATGGGCTTATTTCCAGCCAGCTTTAAATGGGCTGTTAAGTATTTCTGCCAATACACACCCACTCCAAAAGACTCTTTGCATTCAGCTCGAGTTAATTGTTCACAAGCCACAGTCCATGAACATACAGGTTTCCACATATTATTTTTTTTTAGTTCTCTTACTATTTATTCTGTAAGGTGATAACACTGTTTCCAGCTCACTCTCTGTCTTTATCAGTCTTGCATAAGGACAAACGAGGAGGCAAAAAGGAACCACCCTTCTCTCCTGTGAAATGGAGTCTACCATCAACCAGCTGAAGCAGAGGAACAAGCCCTTCATCATGCTGCATATATATATATATATATATATATATATAGCCTGGAAAACAGAGTACATTTTCCTTTAACATGTCTAATCCCACAAGTATGTGGTTTGCTCTGTAGAAACCTCAGCTTTTCAGGTGCTACAAAATATGCATGTTCCCTGTTACTTGATAGTTTGCTCACATCCCTATCTCCTGGAGGCAAGAAATTGCTGACCCTCTCAGCTTTTTTTAAAAACTACTTGTCTTTCTGCCTCTCCTGGGAAGATTAAAACCTACCCTGAACACACCCCCCACCCTGTGCAATACTGTCAGGAGCAATAATGTACTTGCAATTTCTTGGTTTGCATTTTTCTGCTGGAAATATAGAAAATGAGGCCTGAATTTACTTTTTCCTTTTTGCTTTAACAGACATGGAGGCTTAGCTTCTCAGCAGACTGGTTTATGTATGCTGAGCTTTCCCACAGCTTCCATAGAAGAATAGGAAGTGCCGGTGAGGTTAGGCTTTGATAAAGGAGCTTATCACAACCACCGTATGAAAAGTTGCCATTGCTTCCCTGGTGCAACCTCCCTCAGATGTAGAGGCACACTAGTTGACCTACTGAGCAGCAATGGGAATTGAATGAGGGACCTCCAAGTAAGTGGGAAGGATTTTCCCCATCCTAAAAGACTTTTCCGAGGTTTAATAAATGTGCTTTTTCTGGGGTGAAGTGGGAGAAACAAATTACCGCATTTTTGTAACCTACATGAAAGGGTTTACACAACTGCATCCCACTTAGCACAACAATTATCTGCCCTGTGCGAGACCAGCTTCAAGCCCTTACACTGTCATTATCTCCTGTGTCTCCAAGGACCAGGCTATAGGGTAATCTGCAGCCTCTCTCATCCTTTTCTTCTAGAATCCTTCCACTCTGTATAAACATTCCTCATTGATGCGGCTGTTAGGAGACTTCCCATATCCCAGGGGAGTGCTCTAACCACAAAATTATTGTCACCCTTGCTCTCGTCCAGTGGGCATTTAATTATTCTTACAAAGTGAAGTCATTTCAATTGGAGAAAGCAAGAGGCACCCAGTTCAGAGTACCCCATAATTATCACAGTAGGGAATGCTCTCCTAGGACATGAGATTTTTCCAATCAGACGCTGAAAACATTGGGCTGTGGGGGTAGCTGAGGAGTGGAATGTTATTGTCTTCTCCACTTCGTGAATGGTTCTTCAGACTCATGAAGTCACACAGCTTGAGATATGTATCTGTGTTCTGGAAATGCTGTAATGAAGTGCTTCAACACTTCCAAACTTTTTCATTTAACCCAAAAGCATTTGAGAATATGCATCATATTTGGCAAATAACTGTGGCCACCCCGAAACCACATTTTTAGCAAATAAATGATTCACTGAATAAATTTAGCTCATCTTAAATGACTATTTATATCACGGGAACACACCCTGTCACTGTTGAGGCTTCACTACGTTGAGTACTATCCAGAGCTCACAGCCAGACGTGTTCTACCACAAACAAAGCCTGACAGGGAAAAACAGAGCCCTGACTATTTTACAGGCAGTTTTTTGCAACATCACAGATGTCAGCTTCACTGTTTCAGAAAAGTGTGCCCTACCCTGCAAACATATCTCAGATGCCTCACCTCATTTTGGGACTGAGAAACGGAGCATCTCTTTGGCAGTTCCTCTCCTCTCTTCTCTGCCACCAACACAGCAGTAATCCATCCTCTTTTTAGTTCCCTGCCACAGAAAAGAATCACCTCTGAGAAAGGTTTGCCTTACACCAGCAACATCCTACAAATGCTGAATGGGTTAATCCCCTTTAGCCAACATTCTGGTAATGAAAGGTTTCACTCTTTGTCACCTAATGGTCTTGTGTCTTAAATACAAGCCTAGCTGCCTTCACTTGAAATGTTTTTAATCATTGTGGAATAAAAACCTAGCCTGGCTAGTGCCAACCAAAGAGATGTTTGTCTGCTCAGCAGATTTTATCAAAGCTTCCTTGATGTCTTTGCCTTTGTAATGCTAAGCACCTCACTGTTTGGCATATTTAAAGTAGGATGCGGTACATGTGAAGCATTTCACAGAGCAATGATGTATCGAGTGTGCTTTAGGAAGTAATGAAAGCGGCAGACTCATGATTTTTGAGCTTTTAATTACTTATTAAGTGGCATGACATAAAGGCTACGGGGGAGATTTTTTTTTTCAGCATCCAACTTATTGACTTTGAAGTCGGTGCCTAAATACCCTTTGTGCCTTTGAAACTTTCCGTCTGCTCGCAGGGGAACGTGCTGCTGCTTTGGGCTTTGTTTCACGCTGACCACATTTGTTCAGAGGAGAGAAGCGGAGGGATGGGAGTCTGCTCAGACACAGGTCTCTGCCTTCGACATGGTGGATAAAGATGAAGGACAGGCTAAATACATGTCCTTTGACAAAGGCTATAGAGAGAGCCCTTAGCACAGAGCCTGGAGCAATGAGTTCTGACCTGGCCTTAAAAATGCCAGCACTACAGGGGGCAAATAACCATAGCAGCCCCCGGGGTGCTTTTAATGAGCTGAATCGAAGTCCCAGTCCAGCTCTCCATCACTCATAAGCCACTGCCACAGCTGGTTTTAGCAGATGTCCCCTCCAACACAAGGCCTCAGCAAAGCGCAGTGGTTGGCCTTGCCGCCGCCTCCTTCAGGTCTGGTGTGACTGCTGTGACAAGAATGTGATGCAAAGCAATAAAGTCAGGAAAGGCTGAAAAGAAGAAAAAGACCATCACATTCAGGTTTGGGATTTTGGGGAGTAGTTTAGAGATTTTTTAACTGGTTTTTGACGGCAAAGACTTTCCTCCCACTTATTATAAACCGGGAGATCCTAGAAGGATTTTGCTGTGATGGTGAGGATGAAACCAGAGTCTTCCCTCTCCAAGATCTGGACCAACACTGTGCTGCAACTGGAGTGTCCTTGTCAACGGAGGTCTGTTTCCCAGTGGTCAGTAGTTGGCCCTACAGGGAGTGTGCCTCTTTTCTAGGAGTTCTCCTGATTCCAAGAACACAAGATGTTCATTCTAGCTCCACAGGCTTGTAAATTACTGGGGGTCATGTCAAAGCTGAAGCTGCATACGTGGGGAGAAACTCACCCTGCAGCTGTCTCTGGCACCCTCTCATCCTCTGGTCTGTAAAACAGAGGTGTCATTCTGGCATCTTCAATCAGTATCAAATGCTCCTTTCAAATAAAAGTGAAAAGAGGCGGAAAAAATGAAGAGAAAGAAGGGAAGGCTGCCTGCTGAAATGTTACCCTCCCACTGATGGAGAAACGAAACGCCAAATGTGCCTTGTGTGTATTTTTACCCTCACTGAAGGAAAAAGCAAAGCCACAGCTTCCCATGTTCAGTAAGTGACCAATACAAACATACAAGGACTCAAGTGCATTTCTACCCCCTGGAAAAGGTTTCTTTAATTGGGACAGACACACTGCTCAGTCAAAACAACATCAATGTCTATGCATACAATTTGATGAACCCACTTCTTCATATCTTTGCAGATTTTTCAGATCTTCTGGGGGGAAAAAAAAAAAAAAGAGTGGGAAAGACTAAAATTCACTACCTTTAAAACAGATTTCTTTTTCTTTGTGTAATTTCTCCCTAAAGGACCACCCTCCTGCTTCTTCCGTTTAATGAGTCTGCAAAATATTGTCATTTAACTGGATTTTTCCTGGTACTGGTAGGATCTGTGTGGGGTCACCCAGTTGAAAAACTGCAAGGAGATTTGATTCAGGAGTAGAATGACTTGCTTCCTAGTATCACCAGCTTGACATGAAAGGGTTGTGTCTTGGTATTTCTCTGAAGCTTTATTAGGTCACGTTATTTAGAAAATCTACTGCATAAACCAATAATTAGTTTTTTAAAAGTCCTGCAGTCTACTCTGCCCATGATAGACTAATTTGCAGGTCTATTTTGGGTATAATTATTTTACCTTTATTACTGCAGGTCCAATAAAGGAGTAGAGGTGGATCCTGCCTGAAAAAAAAAAAAAAATAAGGCAAAGGGCTGTATATTAACATCCTCATTTTACTGCTGGGAGCTAAACATCAAAGAGACTAAGTGCCATGTAAAAAACATACATTGAAGTTCAACACAGAGACCCTGAAGACTCCATGTAGCAGAAATCCAAGGCTGAAGATGTTGTGAGCACCTTGTTTTCAGTATCTTTGGGGGCCCTGTGTGGCTTCTGAACACAGTCAGCTAGAAGTGGCACAGTGCCTAGGTCATGTTGAGGTCACACTGAGCTCCATCAACATCCAGAAATGAACCATCCCTCTGACTAATGCCCCAGAGGGACCCTACCCACTCAGTGCTCTATGCACACATACAGAGGAGGTCAGCCTGTCTACGAAATGAGGCACTGAATAACCCTTTTTGTCTTAAATCTTCTTGTGGCATTAAGCTGAAAATCTCAGGAGGTACAAAGGTGTTTGATGTGCTCCACATCCTGAGGACAACATTGATTGTCCCCATGCCATAAACGTCCCTTAGCAGCAGATCAGTGTACATTGGTGTGGGGGAATAACTGCTCAGTCACCTTTTGAAACTGGGATGTTGCACATTAAAGAAGTGCAATTAGGTGCACGGGAGAGAAAAGGTGGCAGCTCTTTGGCCCTTCTGCCACATCTTCCTGCACTTCTGGGAGAGATTCTTTTCCATCAGGGCTTTCAGAATCTCTCCTGTAGCACCAATCTCTAAAGATTAAGTGCCATAATGACTTCTGTGGAAATATGGAGATTCCTTTATCAGACTGAGCCCTGAACAGTTTCCCTTCATGTCAGAAGTCAGTGGTGAATGAGGGGCAATGAGCTCTTAAAACTCACAGCTACTGTGGGGGGATTTCTGCAAATTTGAACCATGAATTTGTCCTTTGACACTCAGTCTGTATCCACTAATGATCATTTTCCATGGCTGCCACAGTGTTGGGCTTTCCAGGGCCATTCCCTCTCTCTGGGACTTTCTTGGTAACACATATTTAGTGGCTTGGGTTTTTTTGTTTTTGTTTTTTTTTTTTCGTGAGTGAAAGGCAATGAGAATTTCCCCTAAGAGGCCTGAAGAAGAGGTTGGCCTCAGCAGAGTAGCTGCCATGCCTGTCACACTGCAGATCACAACAGGCAAGGTGAAATCTGCACAACATAGTGACACAGACTGGTCTCCACTGGAAATGAACAGGGAGGGTGGAAATGTTGCAAGGGACATTACAACATCCTCTTTTCACCTCTGCAAGGAGCAGTTCGAAACCACTTCAGAAAAGCCAGATGAGGAGCTGAATTTTTATCTCATTCTCAAAATCTGAAGGCTTTATCTTCCCTTTAATATATGCACAATCCATGTCAGCAGGATGCATCTGAAAGACTTAGGACCCAACCTGCACTCTAGTCATGGCCAATTTTCACTCGAGGCAGCTCACCTGGAGTCACCCCAGACTGACATAAGTGTAGGCAGTAGGATCTGATCCTTTAACTATTCCAATGAAATATGATCAGAGGATATAGACACTGCTAGGCTACCTTCTTACTCAGCTCTATTACACTGATGCAGAAGTTGATGAAGCCTGTCTATAAAGGAGTAGGACTGAAATATAATAATGATTTAAAGTTTTTTAAATAGTATGTGGTTTAGTGTCTCAGCTGAGAGCAGCTTGCCTGCACTCCTCAGTCAGGCCAATTTCTACATGAGAAACGTGTATAAATGAGGGAAATTGCTTTGTGTTATGCATTGCAGGAGCGTGGAGCCCATCACTGGCTCTCTCCACTCCAATCACCTCTGTTAAAACTGGTAAACCAGGAGCATGCAGACCATGTGTGCAGAAGAGTGTGTGCAGGAGGGGGCATGAACCTGGCATTGTGTTCAGCATGTATTTAAAGAACTGCAGAGACTCCAGAGTAGTTCCCCATGTGGACACACACATATGTTCACACTCCCACTTATTTTAGTGTCTCTGAATTTTTTTCACCCTCTCTTTTTAGTAGATTCCTCTTTGGAGGCATTTTAAATTGAATTGTAAGGAAGTGACTACAATTTCAGAGAAATTACCCTAATACTTCCTCTGAATGGCTGTATCCAGGCACCATCATTCAAGCTAGTCACTCGACTAGTTATTAAAGCCCAGCCCACTGATGTCTGGAGTGCAGTTCATCTCCTCCTACATCATATTCCTAAAATACAGCACAAGAACCCCAAAGTGTCTGTTACCCTAGATTGACTGTAAGAGTGTCTCAGAGGCCAATCCGTGTGCTTCTGCAGATAATTCAGAACTGAAGTCCCCACATAGGCAGAGAGAATGTGCAGACCTATAGGGTCTCTCAGCAGAGGCTAAGGTATTGGGTCAGCCTTCCCCCTGCCAAGACAGCCTGTATTGCTGCCTAGCTTAGCATAGGATTTCTTCCCATTCCATGCCTTGTCAGAACAATAAGTTCCATTTCTTGGCCCCAAGATACAGAAAATCCTTATTCATTGTATTTAGAGGCTTTGTGTTCACACTTTTCGTTGCTGTGCTGTACCTTCCCATGCAGACAAGCTTTACATGTGGTTCAGTATCTCCAAACTTTCATGCATCTGCCTCTGAAAAGCCTTTGCTGGTTTTCCTTTGACAAAGACAAAAAACCCCAAACCAAACCAACCAAACAACCAAACAACCAAACAACCAAAAAAAAAAAAAAAAACCCAAAAACACATTCAGATGATTCAGGTCATGGAATCTGGAAGTTCTTCTTAGTACATGTGCACTTGCAGATGAAGAATACACAGTTCACATGAGCAACATCCAGAGATAAGATTACAAGATGTGGGTGAGCATCTGTAATCCCACAAAGAGGGCATCTTTTATCATCCCATTTGGAGGCTTATAGCTTCAATGGGCTATGGCATTCACATCTAGAGGCCTCTGCCCTGGTTGCCTTGATTCTAGCCACGGTGAAGCCCTGGTGGGGTAGCGATAAGTCTTCTAAGGCTTTGCCCCTGTGAATGAGTGCCTGCAGCTGGGGACACACCATGCTAGCGACTTTTCAGGAGCAGTTATTTGCAGAAGAGTAATTCAGCAGCATCTGAAAACTATTAAATCATTATTTACATGACACCTTTTAAAAAAGGGATTTCTGAATGCTCCATAGACATTAACTAAGCCTTCCTATCTGTGCTGGCTTAGCTTCATGAATCAAGTGAGTAGCTTCAGAGCAGGTGATGAGGCAGCAGTCAGGACAGGGTCAAGTCTCCTAACTCTTACCCTGCACTGCTAACCACAAAGCATCCCCTCCCTTTTGCCAGGAAGGCTAATCCTGTAATGTGACTCTTGAGCAACGTTTAGGAGCCGGAGCCTAAATAAAACTTCATTCCAAAATAGCACGTATGAAAATGAAGATAAGGCTCAACAAGTTGTAACAGATGCCTGTGAATTAGTCACTGCAAGGCACTTTCAGACTCGATCCATGTTTCGGTGCACAAGCCATTGGCAAAGGCTGCTGTCCCCTCTCTTTCTTCAGATATGAGAAGGAGAAGATGCAAACCTGGTCACCCTTATTTCACTTAAGCTCCCGGACTAGCTGCAGCAAGGTGAGCCCCGTTTGCTTTCTGACACTGAACTCAGCCCAGCATTAAAAAAGGCAAGAATTTGAGTTACACACTTGCACACAAACCCCAGTGTCAGACAATTCAGTAGGTGCAGGATAATGTCAGGAAAAATCAACCAGGACTAAGATACTCTTACATAGGCACAGACAACGTTTACTGGTATTATTTCATTACTTCTGTCTTGATACATGAATTTTATCTTCATTTATATCATATATTGCTGAACCCAGCAGTAAACAGTTTCTCCCTCTTTCATAACCCTTAATGATACAGGTTGCTTTTTTCCCAACTCTTTAAGATTACCATTTAAATTAACCATATAAATCAGGCCCTGGTCTCTATTACACAGGAAAACAATTGGGTTCTGTTTAACTTAAGAATCTGCAGTGTTTATAGATAGACAACCCTGAAGGTAAGCTACTAAACTAGTTTCTAGTTGCACTGATCTGTTGCCAGAATACATAAATTATTAACTGAGAAGTAACTCTGGAGAGTGTTGTGTATTTAAGTTCATATTTGGTAGGGCTTGGGATGTGTGGCTTGCCCATAAGTAGACACTAGAAATACTAATCACTTTCAAGTAGAACTCTATATTTTAATTGCTGAAAGGAGACTTCTTTCTTTCAGCGTCTAAGAAACCTTTCCCTTGCTTTGTTTAAGACACCACAGCGCAAGCCTAGGGGGAAACTCCCACTGATTTCCCTGAGGATTCTGGTGTTAAGTCCATGGGAGTTTGACCAGCTATTTTGGCTGATCAGAGAGTCCAGATCCTTCTGCCATGTAAATCTGTATCCTAGGAACTCCAACTACACAAAATTTAGTGTCCTGCCCCTGGAGCGCAACGTGGAGAACCAGATGTCAGAGTTTTCCTCTCTAAACACCATGAGACACTCAAAATACTTGATGGTGCCAAGGTCCAGGTGAAGAACACTCTGCAGATCTTCTATGTAAAGTGGGAGGTTAACCTAAGCTTAGCTGACCTTCAAAGTGTGCATGGCCACCAAAAAAGTTTCATTAGCTTTTGAGCTGTGTTTTTGAGGACCGAGACAGTTCTTTCTTGAAAATCACCTGGGCACAGCCTGTACTGCTCTTTATCTTCAAATTGTCTAAATTTCCTGTGTGGTGTGTCAGGGTATCACTTGGTTCCCCTGTCTTGAGGTTACATAGCCAAATCTATGGCATGCTGACTGCTCCGATGGGCTAGCCCAAGTGCAGAGGATGGGGTCGCAAGGAATGCAGGCTGTCTGCATGCCACTCGCTCCCTGCGTGGATTTAACACAAATTCCACTTTGCCTCTCCCACCTCCTTGGAATAAATTTCTTCCCAGCCAAATTGCATTGCAGTCAGCAGCCCAGAGTGAAGGAAGAAGACAGCCACAACAGGCTTGGTCCCTGCTGGGCAGATACCACTCCATACTTCACCTCATCCTGGAAGACCACAGCAATCTAATGTTACTTCCACAGCATGAGATGTCAACCCACTTTTTGCACAGCAGGGAGGAGTCCAACTGTATTGAGTGTCCCCATAAGGAAACAGCCTTGCAGTGACATCCAGGAGCCCACACTGCCAGGGTGAGCAAGCCAGCACTGAATGCAGGAACCATCAGGTGCCCTGTCCCTCTTCTTGCAGCAAGTCCATCACAGAGCAGGAAGAGTAGGAGAGCCATTTGCACTGGAAGTAAAGCAGATTTAAATATCTAGACACATCTTGTCCAGGTGCCTACATATGGTATGCCTGATATGTGAGAAGAGCACCTTTTGTACAGTTCTCACCTGTGAAAGATGAAAAGTACCTTTTTTGGTCTGCACAGGTGACATAAATACTTCCACAAAGCCCTGTGGTTCTTTACAATTTTGTGTAAGCTTTAAACTCATTAGGACTCTCTTATTTTTTTTTCTCTTTCCTAACACAAAATCATGAGGTGTTAAAAGATGAAAATCATTATCTTTATTTGCACAGGACATAAACCATTACCATCTTCATGTGTATGGATCCTCCTGCATCTGGAGGTCGGTGATTTAGTCATATGAAGATAGAGATTGGATTTCAAGTGGATTTGAGTGTTTAAACATCAGCAGAGATGTACAGATTTACAGACTATCACACAGAGAGCCCATGGAAATTCAAGGAAGAGAGCCCACTTATCTAAAGACATGTGATAGTTACCGGGAAAGCTTTTCCTCACAAACAGCAAGATTGTCAGATTTTTGAGGAGCTGCATGATGCAGGCATTGGTTTTGGATATCCTGGCCATACTGTATTCTCATCACACAGTGCCTTCTCCAGAGAGCCCTGGACTTCTGTTGAGCAGCATGGGGTTGCTTTGAGAATAACAAGGGTAAAGCCATTCTTGTGCCAAGGAGCTGTGGCTGCTTCCTGACAGAAATGGAAATAAAAATTCAAAGTTTCTGCTTTGCAACCTTTGAAAGGCCATAGATCCAGACAAATTTATGCAATCTTTGGAACTGTAATGATGTGGGTGACATCTGTACTGAAGTGTGACACCAGGCTTTCGTGTTTTAGTTTTGTCCCTCAGCAGTGTTATCAGGGTAAAGTGGAAAGTTTTGTGGTTACAGTTTCAGCATCCTCTTTGGTAGACACCCTCTTTGTCTCTCTGACCTTCTGCAAGTCTCTTCATCTCTCTGCTGTAGTTCTTCCCCATAAAACAAAGGCCAAAAGCCCCTTCCCTGCCCCAGGAACACTTCTGAGGACAAATGCTGTCGGTATCTGAAATGTTCAGGTGCCACCAAGATGGGGAACTGTCAAAATGGTAAGTTGGTCTAACCTCTTGGTTGTACCAAGACAGAGCAGTACAACTTGATGCAACTGTGAAGCTGTAGCAGTCCTGGCTAGAGAGAAAAGTGAGACAGAACACCTAAGTATTGTGACAATTTCTACATCGATCCTACTGTTTATCCTTCTAAAGCACAACAGCAGAAATTCAGTTAAATGCCATATCCGGAGAGCTTTTGCTTCAGTGAGACAGCAGCGATCTTCAGAGATAAGGGGGCACAACAAACATTGTATGCTTGTGAACCCTTGCTATAGACAACTATTCTTCTACTCATAAACTATGAATTACAAGATGCTAGAATTTATTTATTTTTCCTGAAATGCATTCTGACAGCACAGAGTCTTACAAAAAAATAAAATAAAAAACTAAAATCAATCCTCTTCTCTCTACGGTTCTTTAAATGTGGCTGGATTGCTGAGCTGTGAAATATGGTGTCTTTTTTAAGAGCTCCAAGATTTTTGCCCAGAAGGAAGAAAACACTGTTCAGGTTTGTCTCTTGAGGATTTAATTATCACATTGTAAATTTCTCTTGAGAAATGAAATGGCAGTCAGTGGGTATTATACCAGGATGCTGATTTGTCATCCCCCCTACCTCCTCCCCCCCCCCCCCACCGCCTTTTCTTTCTGAAAGGCCCAGCCTCTCTCTCTGACTCTTTTAGGTTTTCTATGTATTGGGAGGATGCAGAGACAAGGGTGACAAACCCTTCACAAACTGATTTGACACACTCAAATATTATTCCCACTCCAGTTTAAATTTTCCTGCTTGATCTAAACTCCTTTGTGCCCTAAAACTATTTGTGTTTGGTGTCCTCCAAAGCCAGAGCAGTTGAAACAAGGAAATGTTCCTGTGCAGCTGATGCGTGATAGTCCAAGCATCTGTGCTCCTGCATCACAAAGCATTTCAGAGGGCTTCAGCTCCTTACTGGAGGGACACAAACACCTGAGCACAAATGATTTCCATTTTCTCCTTCCTCTGCAAGGAGTGTGACACCATCCTGCCTCTTTGCCTACATGGAAACTGCAAAAGAATGAGACAAAGGGGCAAAAGGTTGCTATTTTTCAAATATCAGCTACAAAGAGCAGCTCAACCTCATTGCTGGTCCCAGACAGAGCAATAACAATCTTTTTTTTTTTTTTTTTTTTTTTAATTTTTTTTTTTTTTCAGTGCTGTGGTTTGTCCTCAGAGGCACATGCAGAATGGAGGTAAAGTTCATCTGCAAGGTAGAAGCACTCACGAGACTATGGCCAAAATCAGTGTATCAGTGGTGTCCTCCACTCTTTCTTCACCTCAATCCTTTTACAGAACACTCTAAATTGCTCTTAGTTCTGATAGTGGCTTTTCTGAGAAACCATGGTCCATGTCTTTAAGCACCCTGTACCCAAATTTCCTCATGAATGCTACAAAGTAAGGGTGGAGGACTTTTTATGTGCAAGTGCATCATTTGTAAGACTTTCACACTGAGATCTCTTCTGAAAGGTAAAAATCTATGGACTTCAGATTTTTTCTAACCAGCAGAGCATGTGACTTTCAGCCCTTTGGTGTCCAGGCACCTTCATCTGAAAAAAAAGCACAAAACTCCCTTGTTATTGGTTTGTTGCCTTGCAGCCAAAATCAGATTCAGGGCAAGCCAAGTTGCACCGTGCTTGACCTGAGAGTGGTTTTAAGTCACATCTCACCCAGTTTGCTTCTCATCCTGATGGCCAGAGGTTATTTCCATGTACAAACAGACTCAGTTGGCTAGTCTCAGCAACTGCACAAGAAAACACCATGGAAGTGGTGAAAAAAGCATGAATACTTAATGCCCTGTATGAAGATGAGTTTTTTTGGGCAGCAACACATCTGGATTCAAAGTAGGAGGACATCCATGAAAGGGACCCATGCACTCCTTGCACTCACACAACTGCTGTGCTTCGGTTTACAAAGCAGCAGAGATGAGCAGGTTTGGTGTCACTGGGCAGATCTCTTCTTTGTTATCCATGTTTTGTGCTACCATGTCAGTCATGAACACTGTGGGATGTGGGCACAGGCAGCAGTGGTGGCAGCTCCCCACTCCAGCTGTCCCACTGACTGATGTGGTTTAGGACAGACCTTCAGCAGACCTTGTGAGGAGAAAGTTCACTGGCTACTGGAATGGTCTGCCCAGGGAGGTGGTGGAGTCACCGTCCCTGGAGGTGTTCAAGGCGCGTTTGGACGTGGCACTTGGTGCCATGGCCTAGTCTTGAGGTCTGTGGTGATGGATTGGACTTGATGATCTTTGAGGTCTCTTCCAACCCTGGTGATACTGTGATACTGTGATACTGTGATACTGTGATTCACAGGCTCTCCTTCAGCTCTCAGGGTCTGATTTCCTTCTCCAACACTGTGAACCAATGTGCATGATCACACAACAAACCTTGCATAGTATTCCTTTAGAAATTATGGGACATCAGTAGTTTATTCCACTCTTGCTCCTCTTTACACTTTACAACACAGCTGGAGATGGGCCCAAGCCACAAATTCAAATATGAATGAAGACAGAAGGTGTTTGGCTCCAGGCTTTTGGTTCTAGTCTGTAAATAAAGCAACTCAGTTTACAGCATGCTTGGCCCAGAGCATCTTGTGAGAATGGAAATCCCGTACCAGAATTTACAGGTTTCATATGGAAATATGTGGATGAGAGTCCTACATCCTCTGCTACTAGGAAGACATCAGGCCAAATCATCAGCCCAGATCCTTGTCATTTCAACCTCTGCTGCAACACACTTTCACTTGACAGCTGCCTCAATACACCTACAGAACTGTGTTATAAATACACTTTGTTCTGGCAGGATGCAATCCCAAAGGATAAATTAACAACAAGACACATATACATACACACAATGTTCTGAACTGCATATCAGTTTCAGAGATGAACAATCCATGTAAAATTGGGTAAAACAATTCTATTTCAGGTCCTCTGTCAAGGGGCACTTTCCCATTTTGTGCTCCTAATGTTTGCTGGATTTAGTGTTGCATGGAAAGGCACCAAATTATCTCTTTCCTCAGAGAAATTTGAACAGTGTTTTTGCATGGAACATGCTTCAGGGTGCAGTCTCAGGGAGCTGTCTCAGTCTTCTCATTTGTTCACCTTCATGGCATGAGCATAATTCTTGTCATGGTTCTGGCACAGTTTCTACAGGCAATAAAGATCTAAATGATAGCACTACCTTCTTCTGATGGACACAAACTGGAAACCAGGAAGTTCTACATCAATAGCAAGAAAAGGCTTCTTTACTGTGAGGGTGCCAAAGCACTGGAACAGGTTGCCCAGTGAGGTTGTGGAGTTTACTTCTCCAGAGACTTTAAAAACCTTCCTGCACATGTTCCTGTGTGACCTGCTCTAGGTGATCCTGCTCTGGCAGAGGAGTTGGACAAGATGATCTCCAGAGGTCACTTCCAACCCCTGTCATTCTGTGACTGTTGTTCTCTCATTTCCTCTGTAGCCTGCTAAAGCCAAGGGCTCTCTTTCTTTTGTCAAAGCCCATTTTCCTCCTTTCTACTCCCAACTCACCTGAAGGGAAAGGGATCGAGATGGAGACAGTTTCACCAGCTGCAAGCCCAGCTGTTTGTCAAGAAGAGACAAACTGTCTGCAAAGTTCCCACAAAGTGGAGGTTCCAGCCAGCCAGGGTTGTTGATGGCTTCTACTTGGCACCCCTCCCACATACAAGGCCCCGGAGGTGGAAAGGTAGCAACAGCCAAAAGCATCTTCAGTCTCATCTGCCAGGGCAAGAAAGAAGATTGTACAAAGCCTGGGGAGAGACAAGGTTTTAGCCAAGGGCCTCAGAGTTGGTGAGGTCTTTCTGAAAAGAGTTTTTTAGGTACTAGCTGCAGACATACCCCATCCTTGCATGGTTTCACACTGTGTGTATTTTCCTGAATGCACCTAGTAGCCTTCCTTCTGCAGGTGTCACCAGCTGAGATGCTGGAAACCAAAGTGACCTACTTAAGAACTACCTGAGGAGCAGGGACAGGAGATTTGGTGCCCTCAGTCTTCATACCCAACTGATTACCTGGACTGCTCCTCCTTTTTCCACCAGGCTAACCTTTCTGCTTTCACATCGTGCTGCTGGCAGGATCTCTAAATGGCCCTAGAGTTGCACTCAATTTTAGGGCATTCTCTTCCCACATTGTCCTGGGGCAACACCATGAGCTTGACTCAAGATGGTTGCCAGAACCCATCTCACCAGCACTAGGGAATGAGTCTCTCTTGAACTTTTTGAACCTGTCCCATGCATGATTGGAAATGTCAGCCCATGCTTGCTGGCAAATAGTTTGTTTCAGAGGCCTGTTGTGTAAGTATCTCCTGCCTGGATCTTCTGGCCAAAGAAAAACAGGAGACGAAGCTCATTCATGCTTTTTGAACTTGGTCCCATATAGAAATCAGACTAAGAAGCAGATGCAGAGCAAGGTCTGTGCCTGGAACACCCCACAATCACACACTCTGAATCACCAGAGTTCTCTTTACCGCTGAGCAAAAATAAAATCCTGTTTTGGCTAAAAGCCAAGTCACAGTATTGCCAGCCTGTTGCCACTGATGGCAAACGAACTGGTTTCCTGGCTGGCAATAACTGGCTGTGTTCACGTCCAGAAAGCCAAACTTGCTCCCCTAAATCAGAGCAAGGGTACAGGCAGCACCCAGAAGGCTGAGAGCAGCAAAGCAGAGGACTGGGATCTCACTTACACCACAGCAAATCCAAGTTATTTAAGTGGATTTCCTCCAAGATTCTGCCAATATAACTAAAATAATAACCTGGTCTTTAGTTGTTGCTTGGTTCCAGGGCCATGGGAATATTTCCTGCTGGCTGCTGGGTGAACCATCTTTGCTGTGCTTCTAATTGGGAATTATGTTTTTTTTCCTCGCAGCAGAGCTCAGGGGAGGGTGGTAGACATAAAAGAAAATAAAAAAACCCCACAAATGACAGCTGTTACCCAAAAGCCAGCTCTTTCCTGTGATTTTTATCACAAGCAGACAGCTAACCCACACAGCTGGGTGCTGGTGTCTGCCCAGTCTGGGGAAGGGTTGGTCTGGGCGAGGTGCCTACCTGTGTTGGATGTCTAAGAGAGCAGGGCAGCCAGGGCAAGACTGAGCGGGCTGTGGCAGCGCCTGGCAAGCAGCAGCCCCGCAGAGCTCATGCGGTAGTTGCTGGCATGGTTCTCAACCAGTTCTCTGTCTCCTGTGCCAGTTGGATGGGTCCAGCCTCAATACCCAGGGGATGGAGCTGTGGCATTGAGGTTGCACAGTAGGATGTACTGTGGGGAGCATTAGTGTGAGGTGTGTGTGCCTTGCCTGTGCTAATCCTGTTTGCACTCCTCTGCTTCAGTGTTTGGTGCACAGAGTGCCCGGCCTCAGCATCTCCATTGCTTCAGCTGTTCTTCCTGTCCCCCATAATCCAGTGCTGTGCCTTCACAGTAAAGCTGGAGCTTTAGTGCAGGTAAAACCTGCCCTGCAGGTTTTCCATCAGTATTCAGTCCTGGACGTGCTCAAATCACACCACAGCTGGTTGTTGATGGGGATCCAAGCCCCTGTTTCTTCTCACTCAGATGGAGGGGCCAGGCTTAGATCTAGATGCCACCTCCAGGAATGCAGGTAGTTGTGCTTTGCCTTGTTGCAGGCTGTTCCCTCTCCTCCTAGGACTCAGTGTCCCATTCAGTGGTAAATCTCCTTTTTGCCTTTACTTCAAGGCAAATTTGCCCTCAGGTCCTGCTTGGGCAACTGATTCCAGAGCCATACCTGCCAGAGGCTTCCTCATTGTTATTTAGCTAGCCCAGCACATGTGTGCACTGGGGTAGGTTGGACAGCTGTAGGGTTGTCCTTAAAGTCTATCAAAATGCTATGGCTTGCAACAGGATTGGGATCTTTGACAGGTAAATGAGCTTCCGTGACAGCCAACAAGTGTAGTGCAAACTGCATTCCTTAGTGCTAGGCATCTTCTACTTCAAGCAGAAAGAAACCTCTGAGGACAAAACCAAAGGCAGACACAGTGTGGTAATCAGCTATGCAACATGCTGCTCTGGACAGGGATATGAAATGACATAGAAAGACCCTATGTGTATGTCACCTCACCAATGTCCCACACTTCTTGTCCCTGCACGGCATCACTGAGACAGGAACCGAGGGTCCTTCTGCAGCAGCAGTTTGATGTAATTGCAGAGTGGGGAAGTGATTGCAAAAGACAGTTTGGGAAGAATAAAAACCCAGTTGGAAATTTCACTACCAATATTGATGACGCTGAGCCTAAGGCTCACACCAGGCCACTGGGACTTGGCAAGAAAAAATCCTGTTTGCTCCCACATGACAGTGGTGGGGACCTCAGCTGGTTTCGCTCCCAAGGCATGACATCAGTTGTCTTGAACGATACTCAATTTCCATCTGCCTTTGCTCTTGTTTGTAGACTTTTGAGAGTTGCATAATTTCTCCTTCCACTGCCACACTGAAGAGGGTGGACACTAGCACTCTTCCCAGCCCCAGGGTCAGATTGCTCAGCCTTTGAAGATGTTTGCTTGGAGTCCTTGATCCTGAATTTTTTGGCCTCTTTGAAGCTTCCCCTTGATGTTAGTGCGTATCTGGGTGACTCAGTTCCCTCCCTCTTCAAGTGAGATCAGATCTTGTTTGTCAGCTTTGTCTTATGTCCCCCTGCTCAGATAACTGCCAGATATGTGGTCTCAGGCCACCAAGTCCAAGGGCTCTAAATTTCTGGGGCGTTATCTCATGCCTTCTCTGACACAAAGTTTCTTTGAGGCACTTCGCCTTTCTGGAGAAGAAAATCTGCAGCTCACTTTTATAGGAGTCAGGATTCTCACCAGCCCTGAAAACAGGGTATTGCACCTTCATTTGCTCCCTGTTTTGCTCATGTGGCAGAAATGAGATTGAAAGAGCAAAAATATGTCCCCCAGGTTCTTAAGAAAAGTCCCTCTGATTTTTTTTTTTTTAATTTTTTTTTTAATCTCCTTCTGGAATTTCTCCTTTGCTCACATCTTTTCTGGAAACTTTTCTGGCTGCAGTTGCTTTGCGAGGGCTGTCATGGCACCTTCAACAGCAGGAATCAGCTGTGAACACTTCTTGCTGCCCAAGGCTTACATGAGCCATGCTTTGGGCGTTGATGTCCAAATGTCAGATGCAAGTGTGTTTCATTTCAGTAGACCTCACTGCCATGCATGGCCACATTCAGAAACAGGAATAGTGGGGAGGTGTCCTTATCTCATGTCCATTGATTTAGGCCTTTAAACCAGGGAGAAATTTGCTGCAGGTCACAGAGAACAAGTGGATAAAACCAGGATCTTTGTTGTGTCCCAGGCAAGCAGCGTCGGCCTCTCGGGCACATTTTTTACCAGCATAGATATAAGTGCACTTCTGGCCAAGGAAACCAGTTCCTCATCTTCCTCTTCTTACACTGACTACCCTCTGAAACCCAGAACCCTTTGGAAAGGGTGAGGATTTAAATGCTAAAAGCCAGAGGGTAGAAACCAGAGCCCATCCCTAGTTGTGCTGGCACTACTGTAATTAAGTGCTGTGGAGTGAGAAGGATGAGATGGGGAAACTCAAGATAAACAGGCTTGCATTAGCACAGGTGTCCTGAGCCAGCAATGACTGTTCCTCCATGAGAACAAACCCTTTGAGTTTGAGAGTTGGACTGCTTGTAGAGCTACAGCAAAGGGTACAAATGCAAACCATCCACAACCCCATCGGTGGGGCAAGTTTTTAGTCCCCCTCTCCCTGCCTCCATCCAGAACAACTCTGATTCTCACCCACATCCACCACCCCCTTTGAAAGAAAAGTTTCCTACTTCAGGCTATTTCTGACCTCACAAACCAGGCTGCCAAGCTCCCAAAGGAGCTAGCCAAGGCTAGCTGCCGGGGCAGGGCTGGCAGCTGTGGAACCCGAGATGTTGAGGGTCATGCTGCAGAGCCTGCATCTCCTTTCTCATTGAAGCAAGGCAAAATGCTTTCCTGACCAGTTAGTTTCAAGTGGACAATGCTTCACACACCCTCTAAGAGTCAAACAAGAAACTGATGCTGTTTGGTCCATGTTTTAGACATTCTGGTATTTCTGCATGTGCATTTATCCTCTCCTATTCACACGGATGTATAACTAGGCAGCAGCTGTAATGTAACACCAGAGTCCTGTACATAACTCTGCAAACACCACTGGAGCAGCCTTATTATCGTGAGACCAATCTGAGCAGGAAATATTATCATTACCAGGGGGCATTATTTTTTCCAATCACACTTCATATCAGTTGTCATCAAACCCTGTGTTTTATATAGTGTTACAATAGCCACGGTTGCCATGAATTGTCTCTGGATGGACTGTAAGTATTAAAAACAAAATAAGAAGCATATGTTGGAATGTCTGAAACTAGCAGACGAAACTCAAGGCTTTGACAACGTTACGGGGTTCTTTGGAAGGAGCCAGATTTTAGCAATAACATTCCACTTTTGTTAGTCTACCCACCAGCATCTAACCTGCCCTATAACAACTCACTGGAGTTTACAATTTCCTTCACCTCCTGTTCCTCTCTAATGTAAACTCTCTGACTTTTCTCGAATATGTGGTTTGGAAGAGAAAGAGCTCAGGCTCCAGCCTCTCAGGTGCCAAGTGGAAATCTTCCTTCACAGTGGATGGGCAAGAACAAATGTACAACGTAAAGAAAGTGCTTATCCATGGGCCTTTCCCCCCCCCCCCTCTGCTCAAGTTGTAGCAAAATGTCAAAGGCATGATGCACACATTCCTTTGAAGCCATTCCATCGCCTGATGATCCATTTTGCTTACGAAAGGAATGTACACTCAGTGCTGTGACTTTTGTTGGAGGCCTCAACAGCAATGTAATAACTGTGAGGAACACTGCCAGGTTTCCCCCCTTCCTTATGCATTCCAAAACTTCTATCTAGTGAGCAATAAATAGCAAAAAAACATTAATTACCCAAAGGAAGAATTCTCTCCTGAACAAATATTGGCTTTGTGACGAGAAGGAGCTTGTGAAATGTGTTTGCCTACCAAGCCCACTCAGTCTATTTCTGATTCCCAAAGAACATAATGACCTGTGTGCCAGATTTTATTTTTGTTTTTTTTTTTTTTTTTTTTTTTTTTTTTT
>VWZE01002952.1:1537145-1567609 GCA_013396675.1 Eubucco bourcierii
AGGACAGGCTGAGGGAGTTGGGGCTCTTCAGCCTGGAGAAGAGAAGGCTTCGAGGGGACCTGATAGTAGCCTTCCAGTATCTGAAGGGGGCCTACAGGAAGGCTGGGGAAGGATTATTTACAAGGTCCTGCAATGACAGGACAAGGGGCAATGGGCTTAAACTGGCAGAGGGGAGATTTAGACTAGATGTTAGGAGGAAGTTCTTTACAGTAAGGGTGGTGAGGCACTGGAACAGGTTGCCCAGGGAGGTTGTGGATGCTCCCTCCCTGGATGTGTTCAAGGCCAGATTGGATGAGGCCTTGAGTAACCTGTACTAGTGGGAGGTGTCCCTGCCTATGGCAGGGAGTTGGAACTGGATGATCCTTGAGGTCCCTTCCAACCTTACCATTCTATGATTCTATGATTCTATGATCTTCTTTACAGCCACTCTTTAAATACCAGATATCCTTTCAGTCTCCTCTCAGAGTAGAGGATCCTGGAGGAGGTGTGACCTGCCATCCTGTCCATGATGAGGCAGGGACTTGCCAAGGAGCCTTTCCAGTGGCATCTCCCAAGAGAAAGCAGAAACAAAGCAGCAAATCAACCCAGTTTTCTAATGGGTGGAGAAAGGTTGGAGGAAATATCTCACCTGGTCACATTATGTCTAATGAGGAGATTAAAAATAAAAGGGAAAGAATCTGGGCTGGTGACACATCCCTATAACAGGAAAGCATTAGTTAACGGATCTGGAGAGGGGGAGTATGACAGCACGGCCCAAATAACTGCCCAGCTTTTGCAGGAGAGGTCACACACTGGCAGTGCTGGCATACAGAAGAGTTAAGGGTTGTACAGGTGTTTCCCTGTAACAGGCTCTGTCAGGTACCTTTGCAGCCTTGATGACCATCTGGTTACCATAAAGAAAGGTTTATGGGATCTCATCTTGATTTTTGACTACTATAACCTAAGTACTGAGAGACTGTAAGTTATGACTTCATAAAAATAACAGCTTAATAATGAGAATAACTTTCTCCTTCCAGACCATGGCAAATTCATGTCTATTTCCCCCCCTTCATTAGGACTGTAAAATGAGACAAAAGAGACCCAAACACCTAGAGAGAAAAAAACAACTTCACAAACTTCTCAGACCTCTGTTTTACAGCAGTGCATAAGTATAGCTCAGTGCTGTCTGCAGGGCAGGACTGAATCCCAGGCTCTGTTTTCATAAAGAGGAAACTGAGGCATCAAGCTGTGAAATGGCTTAAACAGCATCATTCAGACAGTCCATGGTCAGAGCAGGAACTGCATCCTCTGATACCACTCTCACTCCAGCCTGCACTGTTGTAATTAAAGATACCAGTGCAGTTACCCAAGAGCTGACCCCCTTTTCCACAGCTATATTTGGGCTCTGTCCTGGTCTTTCAAACTCCCTTTGTATTTCCAGAAAGCAATAACCCTCTTGAGACCCAATTTCTCTGTGTTTTATAGAGTAGCAGGGCAGTGTGCAAATATGTGACTTACTCATAAGAAGTGGCTGCTAGGTCTGGCCCAAAACTGCTTATTTTTTGCCAAGGTATGGATGGAGGAAGGCCTTCTGATATACATTTCTTTAGGACACATGAATATATAAATATTTGACATATAAAAACAATGGGTTTGAGACGTTTCTTGGTACTGCTCTCAAAAATAAAGAGTTTAATTGAAAGACTGCAATTCAGGTAGCTGAATTTTGGTGGAGAATCAGAGGAGTACACATAACTTCCCAGTTAAAATTAAGTTACATTTCACTGCTGTGTTTAGTCTTATACCACCAGCATCTCAGGATACCTGCACATAGACTGAAAATTCTTTAAAGCAAGTCTTTAAAGACAATGGCATTGCTATGGGACAGAATCAAGAGGTATCTGCTTGCCTGAATTACAGGAAAGAGCTGATAGTATTATGGACATTAGTGCTGAGAATGACTGCTCTGCATCTCTTCAGATGAAGACTGTAGGCAAATACAGGACAGAGGACACATACAGGAGGAGGGATGAACATGCTTACTAGGTTGGACCACCTCTTGAGTTTCAGCTTCTACAGAAAATCTATGTGACCTGCGGAAAGTCAATACCTGAGTTCCTATGAAAGGGAACTGCCAGGGGAATAACTGTGAGCAAGACACTGGGACTGTGGGATACACTGGTAAGAGTAGGTGGGTTGGGAGGAAGTCATCTCCCCTGATTTTCAGGTTCCTATAGTATAAATATCTCCATCTGAGTCAGCTAGCCTTTACAGGCAAAAGAGACAGTAAACTCATCTGAAAACAGAGATCTGCACCAGGTGAACCATCCTCTGGAGACACCTGTTTCTATGAAGTGATGGGACCGACATACAAGCCCAAGGCTGAGCCTTGAAGGAGGACCAGCTAACATCACCTCCACAAGGATGGCTGGGACTGCAACACCCCACGGGGCAGGGCCATCCAAGCATCTAGTACTCCCTAAACTCTTCCTTTTCAAGCTAATTCAAAGTGAAGCCACCATGAAGAGACACTCATTCAAGATCCAGAGCAGGCTGGAGTCCCAATCCTATCTGTACAATCCTTCCAGCACTTCATAAACTGTTTAGATAGCATAGCCATTAGCTCCCTGCTTGGCAGTCCCAGAGACAAGGAGGGGATCACTGCTCCCATGTCCCACCATTTGCCTCACAGGGAAAACTCCCTCTCTTCTTCCTTCTTAGAGACCAGCCAGCTTGTGATCTCTTGAGATAGGCTGTGGCAGCCTGGAGTAGGCTGGGGAGCCTGGAGTAGGCTGGAGGAGCTTGGAGTGGGACAGGGCACTGGAGACCATTGGCTGCATGTCTGGGAGGAGGGATTATCTTTCTTATGCCTCTAATTTGACCTCTTTGCCAGCAGATTGTTCTGATTTTCCACATGGAGGAATCTAGGGACCCTCTCAAAAGTTCAAACTCTTGTCATCTTCCCCACTGGCAGTAGCAGAGCTCTGGGCTCCTGCAAAACCCTGCCCATGAGGAGCTGGACTGCACAGCAGCTGTAACAAGCCCAGTTTGCCTCATGCACAAATTTGGGCATTTCATGTTGCCTTTACACTGGACCATGCTCTTCTTTTTTTTTTTTTTTTTTTTTTTTTTTTTTTCTAGCCAGAAATTTCCATGAAAAACCAGGAATGTGCTTTTGTATTTTCTGCTCCTTTTACCATCTCTGGGGGAAATTGCTGAATGATTTCAAGTCAAAAGCATTTCCATTTTTCTTATTGCAATGTAATTTTCTTTCAAAATTTGTGTGCAGTCAACAACCAAAAAGCTTACAAGTGAAAAAAACCCCAAAACCCAGAGTTGTTTCTTTTGGATTTTTATGCTTAGCTCAGAAAAGCAAATTGTTTCCATCTTTAGTCAACCTGAATTCTTGCCATTTTTTTTTTAAAACTTCCTCTGTTCAGCCAGCAAACCTGAAAGATCAGCTCTTTGCACAGCTTCATCTGACAGCCTCATTGACTCCCTACATGCTGGCACAAAAATATGAACTTGGGTTAACCAAGTCTTGTCCATTAATGCGATACAATACAATACAGTAAAACACAGGGGAACAACAAAGGCTGTCCTTCTGCCCTTTCCAGCTCAAGGAAGCATCAGGACAACTGAAACCAGAATTTCCCAGTCTGTGGCTGGAGCACAGAGGCTCTACAATCACAGATCTTAATAACAGGTCTTACCCAGCACAGGAGCGCTCTATGGCATGCACATTATTGCTCCATCTGCCCTGGTTGCAAACATTTATTATTCTCTGTGACACATGCTGTAAAATTGCACTGAGGTAACTACATCTAGTTAGTAATTTCCATTCAGATGAGCTGAAGGAATTAATGAATTTGGAAGATCTCAGATCTTTGGAGATAGGGACAGGTGATGGCACGCTTTAAAATAACCACTCTCAACTGTGCAGAAGCTTGAAACCACCCTACTAATCACAGGCAATCTAAGTGCTTATCGGGGCAGAGGGAGAGCTCAAGCACCATTCAAACTCTCTAATAATGGTAAATGATTCCACAAATGCACGTGTTCAGAACTCGGATTGCTTCCAAAGCTAAGTGCTTATGAAAACTTGAAGTGCTCCACTAGTCTTAAATCACTGTGCAGGGCTGACTGATTTAAACTATCGCAGCATTTTTTCTTTTTCTTGCGTTTTCTTCTTCCCCGCGCCACCCCCCACCCCCCAACTCCACNAGCAAACCAAACACTTCAGTTTAGTAGTTCGAGACCATATTGAACAGATTTAGAAATACGTCCAAACCTCCCCAGTAAATTATGGTTTGAAACCTTTTTTTTGTTTCAGAGCGTTTAAGAAGTGAAGTTTGCTGCTAGAGCTGGGATGTATTAGCAAGGGCTGGAAGACAGCGCTGGGTTGCAGGCAGGGAGGCTTATCTGTTTGATCACATACCTAACTGCAGGACAGATCTGTCCATGTGCTGCTCGCTGCCCTGTACCTTTGATGTGCTGCCTTTTCCTCTGATCCTTAGTGGCCTTTTGCTGCAACTGGAAAAATTCCTTGGCTTGTAGGTGTAATGTTAAAAGTGATCTGAAGTTTAAACTTTGTGCAGGGAAAGTGGGAAAGATGCAGCCTCCTACCTGGGCTTTTAAAAATGAGCTCTGCTGCGGTCTAGGCAGTCATCAACCTCGGCAGCATCATAATCTGAAAGTGAAACTTTATGGTGAATTCATGGCTCTCAAAAGATAGGATAAAACTGAAGCAGACAGCATAAATAATGGAAAAATGAATTAGACTTTAAAAATTCTGTCCTGTTTAATAATTCAGAATGATGATAACATGCGGAAAGGAACTTTTTTCTAATTACTTCTAGCTTGGCAATCTCCCATTAGTGCACACACATCTCCATCAAAAATCATCAGATAACGGCGTCTGCATTACTGTGAGACAAGTGGCAAAGTACATCCTTCTGGATATTGCTTCACACCAATGACCTGTGCAGCCATCCCACACCAATGGCCTTGCTGGGAAGAGAGAAGATGCTGTGGCACTTGGGATCAAATCCCTGCCTCTGGCTGCAGCCCCATTCTGGCTTGCATAAAACATTCAGAATAAAACTCCCTTGGAGCCAGTAAATCGAAGCTGCTTGTCAACATTGCTGAGGATTGAGTGCAGCAGGAAGGAAACTGAGCTTATGGTCACAGAGAAGAGCTGAGGTTTCCCTCTCATGTATGTGGTGAGGTTGAGAGACTGATCCAGCCACAGCAAGTGGGGGAAACAAGGACATGGGAGCATGTCAGGCTGAGTGCTGAAGAGAATAGCAGCAAAGCCCAAATGATTAGCCCTGCCTTCCTAGAATGATGGCAATCGTTCTTTGGTGACTCAGGTTATGCACACTATTCATATGCTCCTTTAGGATGCCACAGGCAGACAGAGGTGTTGGCTGTCTTGATGGTACAGGTTTTAACACGGGAAGACCATCAACATTCTCATCACTGAAAGGCATGTCTTCCTCCTATGGCAGCAAGGAGTTTCAGTTCTGAGAGTGAGGAAGCATTGCCCAGGTGATGCTTTCCATGAGACAAGCAAAATGGCAGGTGGGTGAGAAGCAAAGGTCTGAAGAGATCAGAAAAGGAGGGGAGCAAATGGCAGGAGAATAGCGGTTGGATTGATAACTTAAAGCTATAGGTAACTGAGAGTCCAGCTGAGTCACAAGCACTGGCATAGCTAGAAGCAATGAGGCTGAGGCATGGACTGGGACAGTAAAGCAGCTAGGAAGCACACAGCTCAAGAGGAGCAGGAGAAAATGCACAAAGGGTTCTTTTGTAGCTCGTAGGTGAGCATGACTCCAGTTGTGTGACTCAAACCTGTGGTCACAGGAGCCAGGCTGTGCTCTGAGGTTGCAGCCAGACTAATTTAGCATTTTTCAAGGCCATAATTTACAAGCAAATATAAATACTGGCCACCCACAGAATATACCCAACTGCTGTAGCAAAGCTGGTAGGTGGGGGAAGATGGCCACCTCTCAGCCACTACCTTCACTGTGCCATCTGGCTTGCTGTTGCCAAGCCCATGATGGCCATCTGCCTTGTGGTTGCCTAGAAGAATTTTTTTTTTTTTTAATTCTTGGAGACACTACGGCAGCTGGAGATGTCAGCCAAGCATACAGGAATAAATTAGGCTCAAATGCCATTGCCAGAACTCAAACAGAAGTTGCTTCTGGGCTAGCCATGCCTCAACCCCACCACACCAGCAAGAGCAAGGCTTTCTGAGTGTTAATGAGCTTCTGCTATACCATGCTCATGTTTTACTGTGGTACCTCAGTGTGAGAGAAGCTCTCCTTTGTCAGAGGATGCACAGCCAGCCAGTCTGCTCCAAACTCTGCCTGGACTTGCTGGGGGACAGGAGGAAACATCCCTTCATCTGATCTCCCAGTTCCCACATCCATCAAATGAGTTCAGCCATTCCCATTTCTGCTGCAAAATGCCTCAAGCAGGAAAAAATAGTGTAAGAACAAAGCACAAGAAAAAAAGAGTTTTCTTTGGTCCTGTTAAAGCAACTGTGAGAAATTGCCACTGTGCAGGAGCATTTAGCAAGTTATTTTCCTTGCAAAACCTCGCCTTTTCATAACAACCAACATTCATCAGTCACCCTCAGCTAACTGAAACTCAGATGCCCTTGCTACCACCACTGGCATATCAGTACAGTTCTGAGGCAAACCCAAGCATCCTTCCTTTGGATGAAGGCTCCTGAGGGTATGGGGACCATACCATACTCTTGCACCGAGGTCATTTTGGGTTCCAAGTTGGTATCTCCGCACTCTGCCATCCTATGCTATGCTGATCTAACTCTGCGTCTTTGTATTTTGCTTCACAGGTGAACCCCCAGCAATCAGACCTTTCCTCCCCTGTGATTTTGAAGACACCAAACATATTCCAGCAGACACTAAAGGCTCTTGGTTTCATTTAGGTCTGGAGGAAACTGTGTCCTCCTCATACAAATGAAGCATCAGGCCATAGATTAAACCCTCTCAAGAGATGGGAGTTTTCCAAACTGCCTCATAAAGGGAGCAGGGCGCTGTGAGAAGAGAAAGCTCCTTTGTTTTGGACAGCAGCTGTAATCTCCACATCAAGCACATGTTGGAATTTGTAAGTGGCCATTTAACCATATTCTGACAGCAGAATGAGCAACCTCAGGGTGGCAGCCAGGCCTATTTATAGAGAGGAGGTTTGAGGTAATATCCTTACCTTGGATGCACTGCCTTCACTCAAGAGCCCAGCTTACAAGGGAAAGCGATGCCAGACAGGCAGACAGTGAGGAAGGAAAAGAGTCACAGCTCACTCTGCCTGGCTTGCTTGCAGCAGAGTGCATTAAGTTTTATAACAATAAAAATCTCTGAAAAGTCTGTTTTTTCCCAAGCCTATCAAAAGGAATAGCAGAAGGTAAATAGCTCTAGAGGTTCCTCAGGCCAAACCAGTACAAGCATATCAAGTTAATGTATCACTTTTGTCAGAGTACCAAAGCATTGGGAAACCATGACCCATCCAGGTCAGAGCTTAGCCCACAGAGTTTCCTGACCTTTTTGTTGACGTTACTGATGACACCCAATGGTCTAGGAGAGTTCTTGGAACACTCATTGGGTGTTACCATGAATTGAAGCTGTCTTCTATTGCACCAAATATTGACACTGAGTCTGCTAAGACAAGGTATTTTGTAAAAACTCACGCACCATCAGCTTAGGTGTCCTACAGAGATGGGCTGTGGTCCAAGCCCAGTGAGAGTTGGTCTAGGATGCTTGAGAAATGTAGATATCTTTTTTTTTTTTTTTCCATAATAATCATGAGTCAGGAACCCATGGAAAGCATGAAAAGATGGTGATGAGACCCCCTTTGATTAGCAGAGAGCTTTGAAAGATTGTACTCAGAATAACAAGGATGTCTTGGCCATGGCCTGTAGATATGATAGTCCAAGGGTAAACTTGAGCTTGGAACAAGACAGGGTAGAATAAGATGCAGCTCACAGCCAAAATATCTAAATTGAGACATTTTATTTAAATGTATTGTCTACGTTGCACATAAGTCAGATACAAGTCTGAGCTCCCACTGCTGCCTCAGGAGGGATCTCAGTGGCCAAACGTGGGCAGTAACCCTCAGGTACGTTGAACAGATCAGGTGTTTATAGAAGAGGAGGGTTGAATAGCTTCAGGCAGGTGCCTTCACCAAAAGATCCCCTTCTCTTGCTATAATGAAGAGATAATATGTATGACTACTCCTGGAGGGCCCAAGCCAGAAGTAGCAACCATTAGAATGGTTTTAACAGCAGCTGAGAGTTAGGGTTCAGAGCAGGTCTTTTCATCACCTTGGTTCACCCACGCTTCTGAGAGAACTCACACTGCTTCTGTTTTTGGCCAGAACAGCTGGCTTCGTGATCTGCACACCAACATCTTCCTAGCATCAAGAACCACAAGACATATCTCAGGTCCATATGGACCAGAGGAAATGCTTCCATACACAATCTAAGAGCCTCAGCCAAAGGAAGGATCTTCCCTTACGTCTGCTGCTGTTTCTGGTTTACCTCTTCAGTGTAATAAACTGTGCCGATGTGTGGTGAGCCTTGAGGTCAGACCTGTAACTAATGTGGTTTTCTTCTGAATCTCCTCCTCCAGGGAGCTACAATGCTCCCTGAATCAGGAGACCATCACTTTAGTTGTTAAGTAAGAAAAAGAGTATTTACAGGAATTTCACTTCTAACATGGAAAATACTCTAAGAAGCTTCCCTGTAGTTCCCACCAGTACATAGGACAGAGGGAAATAACCCTCTGAGATACCTTTGAAGCCTTCTTTTCTTCTCTGAGTTAAAGTTGCTATTGCTGGTGCTGCAGGAACAGCTGAAAAAACCCTAGTGTGGGAGGGAAGCAGAAGCTGGCAGGTATCCAGTATCAGCTTCTGCTGTGTGTGGAGAGTCCTGCTTCCCAACAGATGCTTTGCTTTTACAGCTCCCAAAGCCCAGTTCCCTTATCTTCCAAAGACATCTCTAGCTACTTCTTTACTGACTGAATTAAACACAAGCAAGGATTGAACTGGGAATGCAGGTATTTTCTAATATGCACACAAAAATCAGCAGACTAGGAAGAAAATCCACACGTATGCACACACGCGCAAGTGTGCATGTTGAGTTGTTTAAAATGACCATTTCCTAAGGCAGATACCAAGCCAAAAAAAAAAAAATTAAGTAGAAATGCCACTGATAATTACAAATGGACCATATTTTGGTCTTGTCCCAAAACCTCACAGTTGAGACACTGACCCAGGTGGAGGCAAGAATGTGAACTAGCTGTAGGGTAATGTCTAGGTGTTCATGCAGAGAGTCAAACACATTCAGGTGAATGAGAAAGCTGATTTTTAACAAGTAGAAATGAGAAGTCAGAAATTGTAGGATATTGCTAAAGGAAACAAAAGGACAGAGAGAAGAACTGTTCAGCAAAAACTCTGTACTAGACTGGTGAAACAGCCCGGTGACAGAGTCTTATTATGTGTTGAAAATTAAATACCTTGGCTCTCCTAGTACTTGTTGTGGTCATTAAGCAGCAAGTGACTAAAGCTGAATGAATAACTTGAACCCCAGGATTTTCTCCAAGCTGCCCAAGGGCTATTAGTATTGAATTTCATTATTTCCACGGTGCCTGTGAGTTAGAATTGGAGACTGTATCAATCCTAGCACAATAATAAACCACTGATAACTACATCAGTCCAAATTCACTAGATTAATAAAGACACTAATGTAGTCAATACCAATCTGCACTGGCTTGTGAAAGGAGATCCTGTCAAAGTAAACTTACCTTCTTGCTGTTGATAGGGACAACAGTGTTAATAGAGCTGGCACTTGATAAGGTATTGGTAGCACAGGGTATTTTAAGCTGATTAAATCCACTTGGCATACGTAAAATCTGTTAAGAACTGGACATTTGATAGATCTCAAACCCTAACTGCAACAGGAGACAGTTCATTGAGCTTCTGTGCTTCTAGTGGTACTTTGCAGACCTCAAGTTTTGGCCTTGCGCATTAACCTTTTTTACCAATATTCTGGAGACAAACACTTTCCTCATGTTTGCAAATAATGGGGAAATCTGGGAACTGCCAAAGAAAGGAAGGATTGTGGTAGCACTACATTCATTGCAGGCAAATTCTATTCAATACATATTTTGTACATTTAATGTACATTTATTCTTTGAGCAATTAAGAGTTTCTGTGCATATCTACTGTATGTGCCCCAGGAGGCAGAGATTTTGGTGAAGGTCTTCCAAGGGTTTAGAAGGATCACAAAGGTAAAAACAGGGTGTCTGTATCTGGCATGTCTGACAGACACCAGATTTGATTCAGTTGTATTTCTGTGGTTGCAGAAATATTGAACATTCTAGAGGGTCACAGGCCTGATACAAGGGCTTGAATATGCATAGTTTTAAAGGGCTCTCAAGATGACTAGAGAAGAAAGGAAACAGACAAGGGGTGATTTGACTCTGTTAAATCATCAAAAGGATACAAGGATATTCTGCTCACTTAACATGGGTACCATTAAAATCAGATAAAAAAAAAAAAAAGAAAAAAAAAAGTTGTATAAATTCATATTATAAAGAAAGATGCCTATTTTTCAGCAATAAGAATTATCAACTACAGAAACAATTTCCTAAGGTTTGCATTTGATTTTTCACCCACAGGTTATTTTATTTTAAAGCAGCTCAGTTATGTATGTATATATTTGCAAGTATCAAATGTATGTAATTGAATGGTAAAACTAAGACTCGTTTCCTTCAAGCCTTAGAACTAGCATTTACTATTAAATGGAATATAGTTCTATTAGCTTTATATTTGCCCAGGATCCTGGAGATACCCAAAGGACCATGAAGCAAGCTACTCTGTCTCTTTGACTTGGGCCACAAAGCCAGGCTCAAAGCAATGAGCTGCTTGAAAGTTCAGAGTTAAATCTGCAGGTCAGTCTTTATCTGATAGGTCATGGAAATGGTTTCCACTGTGTTTAGTCATTTTACCTTTCAGGTCCTGCTGGAACTAGCCAGATTCTGTGGTGTGTGTGAAACCTCAGATGAATTCATCCAAATGGAATAGTTTAAAAAAAAATAGAGAGAAAATAAATCTGGAGTAATTCTGTGGTGTCCTGTATCTTCTGAATCATCAGTTAATTACATACTTAGTCACATTAATGTTTTCTCTAGTTCTGATCAGACTTGTTTGTGTGCTTACCTTTACACTTCACTATGTTGACCTACTGTTTAATGTAAACCAGGTGTACGTAAACTTCCCACTGAACTCAGTTAAATTTATCTACTAATGCTCTAATAGTTAATGTGTCAGAAGTGAGAGTAAAACTTGATAGCTAGACATTTTTTTTTTTTAATTAATCAGTTTGTCAAGCTTATTTTAGAAAGGAGAAACTTGAGCCTAATTTTGCCTGTCAAGTAAAAAATACTATGGCTAGCTAGATTTTCCAAAGCATTAAATTCAAGAGGAGTTAGGTTTCCCTTTGTGCCTTTGAAGAGCTTTCCTTCATATCCAAGAGCTTTGTCTTGACTTATATGCCCTAGCCACTTAACTACAGCCAGGCCTGGGACATATTTCTCTGCTTCCAGGACTCACCATGACCAAAGGACTGGCAAAAAGGCACAGGCCAATCAGTGGTAACTGCAGTATCTCTAAAGTTCATTCCCTCTTTTTTTCCCCCCCCCCAACATTTAAAGAATCAGTCACAAAAATGCCTCTGGCTGCACAATGAAGATCAGACCACAACATGCCTCTAACCTATTTCTCTGTTGCAGCACGTGTGACTGGTTGACAACACATTCTGAAGAGACCCAGTGTTTTCTAGCCAACTGGGCTCAGAGTAAAGTTGCTGGATACATTATGGTGGAAATTGAGACAGGCCTTTCCAGACCCCTCAGTCAGGCCCAAGCAAGCTTTGAATATGAGCTGCTATCATTTTGATTAGGCAAACAGAATCTGGGTGGACTGCATGTCACATCCATGTTAAACATCTTATTTTCTTATTCTCAGCAGTAATTCCAACAGAGCTTCAGAAGAAAAGGGAACTTCTCCATGTCACTAGACCATTAAAGATGCAAAGAACAAGAGGCAAATTTCTCATAATGCTGATCCAGATGTTTTCATAGTGGATTTCAGCTGAATTGAAGAAAATTTTGATTCTTAGATTTATTGCTAAGACAAAGTTTATTAAATGGGTGACTGTGGGCAAATGATGGAAGCAAACTTATGTGACAGCGTTAAACCAAAGTCCTGAAATATCTCATGAAAGATACTCATCTTATACTTCATCTTTCTTAGTTTTAGGTTCTTCTGCTGGGGAGGATTCTAATTTGCTTTGCAATGTCAGTAAACTTTGCTTTGTGTATGCATTAAAACCTTCTAATGTGCTGAGAAGGTCTTTCTAATGTGAATGTTTCTTGTATAGTGAGAGTTAACCTTCAAAGCTACTGGTGCCTACAAGATCAATCCAGATGCTTATCTTGTACCATGTCCTCCTCAATGCGCTTCCATTAATGTTTCTTCTCCTTCTTTCATAGAACCATAGAATAATTAAGGTTGGAAAAGACCTCTAAGATCATCAAGTCCGACTGTCAACCCAACACCACCACAACCACCATATTCTGACATGCCATGTCTACAAGTTTCTTGAACACCTCCAGGAATAGTGACTCCACCACCTTTCTGGGAAGCCCATTCCGATGCCTGACTACTCTTTCTCACTCTTCCAAGCATCTTTTCCTTTGAAGTGCAGAATCAAGCCTCAACATACAGGAGCCACTTTTTGTCATGTTGCTTAAGTTAAATCACTGTTCCCACTTCAGAGAGTATAGCCTGCTTCAGTGGATCCATCTGAGAACCAAAATATACCCACAAGCTGGGTCTTCCAGAGCATCCTTCAGACAGTACGGAACTCAGTATCACAATCCATGCCCTAAGTTGTTCCTAGCCAGGACAGATAGAGAACAAGAATTGAGATGAAGTGCAGCAAAAACTAATGTGTTCAGTGAAAATGGATGCATCATGCATATTTTATTATTCCCTCTTTGCAGGATTCTCACAGGGCTTACTGGGAAGGAAAAATGCAGCACATGCAGATCCTGGGCTTGTCAGACTGCTACAAATGCACTATATGGATGGGCTGTGCACACAGAATGGATGTGACTGGAGCAAGCCGAAATCCCAGTCAAATGGCTGACATCTGAAACTCATAGAGCCATGATCTTCACTCAGAGACACAAGGGCTGAGTGAGGAAATCTGGAGAAATATCAACCTCCTCTTTTAGCTTTATTTTATTTTCTTGCTTTGAGGTTTTATACAGAACCAAGATAAGTTGTGAAGAAGGATTTTCACATAAAGAAGGGAATTTGATGTGTCTAGTTACAACTCAAGGAAGGCATTAGGATTCATATCTGGATTGATGCTTGGCTAAATGTGATGATTATCATTTAGCTGCCCATTTTTCTTTTAATATGGCTTTTTAATATTTAGGCTTCATCTTTGACTCTGGTCAGAAGGCTTGGTTCATGCTGGCTGTTACTACAACAGCAAACGAAGCAGGGTCAGCTTGTCCCAGCCATTTTTTGGCCCTGAGTACCAGGACATGGCTCATATCCACGCAGTTAACCATGACACAGATCATATCCACACTGTTATCTCCTTTCTGCCCCCTTCCACAAATGCCACAGAGTGGTCTTGCTTACAAGGTCACATGCCCTGGCCCATTCATCTACCTGAACCATGTCCAGATTTGAGCCTGGTAGTTTCCATGGAGCAGAAATCATGGCAGGGAATGAGCTAACTTTTTGGTGATCACATAATAGTGTTTGATCTTGTGCCCTGGTTCTGGTTAGTTTACTAGTGTAGACGTGAGCATCCAGTACTCCTACTACCAACTCTAATTCGAGTGTTGCCATCATTTCCCTCCATAGGGTATATGAGGAAGCAGGAAGCAGTCTGCAAGCCTGGGGTGGCAGACAGCTGCTTTGATCTCTGCAGCAAAGGTGCCCCCAGTGCTGATGTGTGTAGGCAGTCTGAATGTGACCTGAGTTCTATCACCAGTGTCTCCTGATGAGCTGTGTCTGGGATAGGGAAGTGTTATTGCCCTGTTTATATCTGACAGATCACACAGGAAGGTGGATAAAATCATCCTACACATCTCTCCATCTCCCTACCACCCTTGCATTGCACCAGGTGGGTTCAGTCCCACTCTGTTCCCTTTTTCAGTTTAATCTGGGGTTGCAGATCAGTGACTTTTTCCTGCCAAGATGATGGAAATCTTCTGCTTTCAGGTTCTGCCTACTCTTTGTTCATAATTTTTTTTTTTTTGAGAATATTTATTAATATGCCACCACTGCCCCTTTTGTATTTTGGAGTGGCGAGACAGATGTTGTGTTTTAATTTTCAGTTAGACATGAAGAATCAGCATGAAAGTTTCATACTTTTCATCTTTAATGTCAGAGGAGCATGCAGGGGTGTTTTTCAGAGGCAAGCTAGCTAGGGAGTCTTGAGAATACATGAAGCTATTCCACTCTTCAGCCAAGCAACTTTCAGATATTAAAGAGCATTTCTTCACCAGATCTCAAATTGTATTTTCCACCCAACCTCTAACTCTAAGGAAAACTGCCCGTTTTATTTTTAGTTTTTAAATTTCAGCTTCCTAAGGAGTCTGCTCAGTAGGATGTGTAATGTAGCAATAGCTTTGCACAGCTTCCAATATGCCAGTGTCATAAGCTGTGTTTTAGGGGCCTTCTTTTATTTAATGACAAAATAGGGTTCAATCTGCCACTGTAGTCAAGTTTACCACGCTCATTTGCAACCTCACTACAGCAGCAGAGTGTGGTTGCTCTTCTGTTAACATGGTACTGGCAATCTGGATGATTTCTGTGCTTTTATTGTGCTTCCCAAGATCCTGGGAACTTAATGTTTAATTGATGATTTCTTTGCTTTTCTGGTTGCAGAGGAAAGCTTGCTAGCTGAGCAGGGAGTGATCCACAGACTCAAAAACCAGAAAGCAAGAAGGGAACTTTAAAGTTGATTATTCTCCTTGCAAGCCTCACAACTCTTAAGTCAATCTTTTCCCTCCAGAGGGGCTCACAAGGTTGAAATTTGACACAACCACAGGTGGATTTTGCATTCGGTGAAGGTATAAAGCATAAATCAAGTACCTGCAAAGGGGTGGTCCATTCTCAGTTCTCCCAGCCACACTGCTGAGGATAGGGACAGGGCAACTCTCAGATCTGGTTCATTACGGGCTTGATGGTATCTCCCTTGTAAGTTACTAAACTCATTCTGTTCATTTTGCAACACATCAATTTTATGGCTGAGGCTGAAGTATTTTACTTGTCCTTGGGGTTTGCAGTTGTTGAGATACAGGGTGGAAAAGCCTGCATGTAAAATGTGGCTGAACTCTGCTATCCATTCAATGAAGAGTCAATAGTTCAGGAGTTAATTCATGAGAAGAAGGAGTGAAAACACACCAAGGTCAGGATCTCATGACCCACAGTCTGTCTATAACTCTATCTGAAAGACCTTGTAATAGATAGGTATGTGGCTTGGAAAATGCATAATATTGTGGTTAAGTGAGGCATTTCACAAGTCTTGTAACATCACACTACTCCCAGACTCTCTCAAGTGCATATCATATTCAGATCAGAGTTCTCTGTGGGATGGAAAAAGTTAGGGTGATGAGGGTTTTAAATCTCATGATGCAAAAATTGATATGCCAAAAAAATATTTACAAGCTGATGAATGTCCTATAAAATCCCTCCAAAGCTATATCTCTTTGGGCACCGAAGGAGCTGTGCTGATTCACATTAGAGCATTGGTCCTCTCCACACCATCTCTCAGCAATCAGGAAATGACAAGACCAGGTAGTTTCTCCTGGTTACCCACTTGCTGTCCCTTCTCACAGTGCCATAAGATTTGTGTAGTGTCAGCAGTGACAGCTGATTTTCTGGCTTTCCCTCAGTTTCTTGCTGGTATGATGCAGGTAAGATTCAGGTTTCCAGCACTGCAAATCTCAGGGTGCAAGAAGCCCACCTTGAAGTGTGATTTCAAGGCATCCTCCTTTCTGCTTTGCCTTTGAAATGTCAAATTGCCCATCCTAAGAGAGAAGGCTGTAGAAAGCTTCCACCTCTTATGAAACCTGGACCTGGTGAGGCATGAGAGCAAAGATAAGCTCAGCAGGTCTCAAGAGCTGCATGCTTTCTGACTGCCCAGTTGACTCTTAGTATGGTGACCAGAGCTTGGGATTCCATTCACCAGCTTTGCTTCAGGCCATAGCTCAAGGCTAGAAGGGGCTGGGTATGGTCAAGGAACTGAAACACCTTTGCAGCCTTGCAGGTTTGCAGTGTGGACAGCAGGTTTGATCTTTAAAAGCTGCAGTAATGATATCCAAAGGTTTGATGGTATGGTCACACTTGGCCAGATGCTTTCTACTCTCTCTGCACTGAAGTCATTTTCCTAACTGGACCCAGGAGCAACCTAGCAGGAAAATACAAAGGGAGGGGAATGGGAGATAGGGTTTCCTAAATCAAGACAAGATCTCTGAGCAAGATGGTAGCACAGGCTGCTGTGAAAGGGGGGCATGGCAAGGTGCAGGAGGATGGCAAGAAGGGCTGTTCTTGGCAGTCATTGTTTCAAGTACTTGTCACATGATCCTGAGGCTCTTGCCAGCTTCTTGTGTGAACTGGGTAAAATCACTGACTCTCTGTTCCTCATGTGGAAAACATTCCCTTTTATACTTCCCTTCAGACCTGTCCTCTTTGTTTACAGTGTGGGACAGTTATGATGGAGTATGTCTCTCATTGCATGCATGTACACAGCTCTGCTCACCACAGGTTTCCTTCAGGACCCAGGGGTGTCGCTGGAGCATTTATTCAGAGCACCCCAACCCTCAAGGAAGCCTTTGCTCATGCAAGGCCTCCTCTTTTACTTGCAGGTTCTTCTTGCAGCAATTTGAAAAGAAGTAGGAGGAGGAAGGGAGAAAGAACTAATGGAACAAACGCTCCAAAAGCAGTTCCAAAAACATTTCCATCTTCCGGTAGAATAGCAGCTGCAGCATGTCCAACGCTGTGTTCGGTGTAATGGTCACCAGCTGTGAGGAACTGCTTTTTATTGACCAGAGCATTTCCTCGGGGCTGCAATAGATACCAAACACCTCCAGCTCCAAGTTTCACAGGTGCCTGGAGCTGGCTGTGCCTTCAACCGATGGCTTTGCCAAGGAACTCCTTAGGCTGAATTTCCCCCTACGCTACCCCTCTCCAGCCTCCAAACAGCAGCACTCTCACTTGGGATGGAAGAGTTGGTGCTTACTCTTCTTGCCCAGTGCACACAAGTCCTAAAGCCACAATAATTACAAGATACTTAAAGAGGTAATATCAAAGATAAATCATGTTGCAAGAATAATTAAAAAATAATGAAAGCTAAGACTTTTATTTCAGGAAGATCTTTTGAAGAAGGGGGCTGGATATGATCTTTTTGAGAGCTCTATTATAAGCTCTGAGTTATAAATAAATCCATATTTTAACATCTGGGATTCATAACATCTTGCTGACAGTCAAATCTCATAAAAGATGTGGTGAGTTCTACAGATGTGGGAAGCCTGATTCAATGAGCTGCATAACAAAGGAAATCTAGTTCTTTTTCATTATTTGTTAGCTCTGTGTCTCTCTTGTGACCAGTCACACAGGGCCTGGTTACAGGGAACCTGGCTCCAGAGAAGGGACAGTGTTGCAGGGTCACCTGTGCTTGAATACACCCTTTCTCAGAAACCCACAGCAGCACTACTGCCTTCAAATCATAGGTGAAATGAGTGTTCTGTACATCATGGGATTTTGATCTAGTAGAAGATGTCCCTGCTCATGGCAGAGGGCTTGGAACTACATGGTCTTTAAGGTCTCTTCCAACACAAACCATTCTATGATCCTATGATAAGATCCCTCCCAGATGCTCAGGATTGGATATCAATGCAATAACAAGGAGTCCCTGCTGGGGGATGAGAAGAAAGCACTGCCTAGGTCATCAAGAAGACATTAGGTTAAGAGATGTGCCTAAGATTTGCGTGAATGTCTTTTCAGCCCCAGCATGGAAATTTTTGCAAGGTGAAACAAGGGGAAGAAAGGAAAGAGAAAAGGCAGAACACAACATCTCTCCATCTCTCAAGCCCTCATGAACCACCACAAATCCCAACTGAAGATGTAATTAATCGAGGCTTCAGTCCCAACTAACATTTTACAAGGAGCTTGTTTTACTTTCCCAAAGAATGAAGGAGAAAGTATTCAAGTGTTTTCTAGTAGAACTTAATAACAGCAACCATATTACCACAAACTAGACTCAACACTTGTACTGTCACAGGCGTTACAGCAAATTGGAATCTCCTTTCTACTGAGTAAACCCAAGGAAAGTAAACAGTTTATTATGGTCACGTTTAATTTGAGCTTATACAAAGTTGGAGCATTGAAGCCTGTGTTTAATGTGCTCGTGGTGGTTGGGATGGTTTTTTTCCTCCCCAAATAGCTTATCATTGATTTTCCTCTTAACAAGTGTTCTCATTCTGACAGCCTGTCTCACTCTTCATGTTCAGACTAAGAGGCTGTAATCTTCCAGTTGGTGATAACTGAATCCTCTAGCTCCAGGCATGGTTATATTTTCACTAAAAGAAGATTATGACCTATTAATCAATAAAGATGAAGTGGGCTAGCAGAGCCGTGACAAAGACGTGGTTATTTTGCACTGCCCTGGGGGAATGGGCAGGTGTGACAAGCACGAAAGAAAACAGCATCTCACCGGTGTTGTCCTCAGCCATGGGTTTTTTGCATTCAACAGAAAAGGGTGGTGTACAAAAAAGGTCACTCAAAAAGCTGCTGTAGATCTTTGAATGATCAGTCTACTATTTCACTTGCACTCATGCAGTACAGGTGCTGAAGAGAGAGTACAGTGTCTGAGAGGTGACGAAACATTCCACTTCTCTTCTTAGTGCCAAATCTCAAAGCACTTCATGGCAGAGGACAGAACTGTCTGTATCGGACAGAAGGGGAAACTGAGGCAAGCAAAGGTGGTGGGATTTGTTTGTGAGCCTGTGGGAAATGGAAGCCAGGGTTGGATAACAGAAAATAGGCTTCAAGAGTTTAGTGAGTCCAGCCCAGCTGGCTGAGTCGTGTGACTTCCCCTAAGAGGTTGGCGGAACTGTAGAGCTGAGCTGAAGCACAGGAACTATGAAATTCCAAGCCTTCAGATATTTGGATAACCTATAAATATAATGTTAAGCTCCTAATCCCTCCCTGTCAAATTGTGTAATTTAATTTTTTTCCTTCTTTTTTTGGTTTCAGCCTTTTTTTTTTTTTTTTTTCATTTTGCAGAAGCAGCCTCAGCTCTGACATCAGCCGAGATTTTTATTTAACAAAATGTTTGGAATCATTTGTGCTGGTTCTGGTAACTCTGCCAATGGAAACATCCCCTGTAGCAAGTGAGATTTTAAACCTTGAACGTGCAGTTTTTTTCCCCCCGCCCTGTAGTTACATTCAGCAAATCTCTCCCCTTGACTCTTGGCCAGTTGTCCCAAAGGTCACTCTGAGATGATGGGAGAACATGGCTTGTTCAACCAGAGAGAGCCCATCTGGAGACAGGGCAGCTACCTTGCCTGTCCCTGTCCCCTGTCAGTCCAGACAGGTGAGTAAGAGGAGCTACAAGATGATTAAGGGACTGGAGCACTGCCTAATGAGGAAAGACTGAGAGACCTCAGGCTTTTCAGTCTGGAGAAGAGAAGACTGAGAGTAGATTTAATAAATGTTTATGAATATCTGAGGGCTGGGTGTCAAGAAGGAAGGCACAGCCACTTCTCACTTGTGCCTTGTGATAGGACAAGGGGCAATGGATGTAAACTACAGCACAGGAAGTTCCACCTCAACATGAGGAAGTACTCCTTTACTGCAAGGGACATGGAGCACTGGAACAGGGTCCCCAGAAGAGTTGTGGAGTCTTCTCTGGAGACTTTCAAGACCCTTCTGGATGCATAACTGTGTGACCTGAACTAGATCATATGGTTCTTCTTTGGCAAGGGAGTTAGACTTGATGATCTCCAGAGGTCCCCTTCCAACCCCTAACATCCTGTGATCCTGTGAGAAGGAGGATGGGCTGAAGGAAGGTTTCCTGCATGCCTGGGGCTTTGAACATGGCACAGTGGCTGTATGACCAAAGTGATGATGAAACTTATCAACTGCTAGAGGGAGAGGACACTGTTGGGAATGAAAGCTGCGACCAACTCACACTCTATGCCTACCAGTTGTTTTTTTTTTTTTTTTTCTTTTTATTATATGACAGTATTTGCACCTCCTACCAACCAACATTGCTCCAGAAATTGACATCCTTCTATTGGGTTCTCATTTACCTCCTTTTTTAATGGTTCCATGGAATTAGAAGCACCATGCTCTGAAGTCAAAGAAGGCACAGATGCAAGGACCCTAGCCCTTGAAGCCACATTTAATACTCAACAGCCTTCAGATATCAAAACCAAGTAAACAAACATGGTGGCCCTCAGATATCCTTGATGCACTACTGCCAGATGTCTTTCTTGTTGTGACATGCTAGGACTCAGACATCAGTAGTTGGTCCTAAGATTGCCTTTAGCAATCCCTGACCCTCACTGATATGTCTCTGACTTACCAAACCCAAAAGACATACATTAAAACCTTCTTCATATGGACCAGGACTTGGGGAATGAAGTTATAGGTTATTTCTAAACAAAATTCTCCTGCACAACAGAGCTACCCATGCTGAGTTGCTTCTCTTCCAACAGCACGAGACTTCAAAAAGGGAGGTGTGTGAGATTTTATGGCACTGTTATGGCTCTATGGATACTATTTGAAGCAAATGCAAACACACTGAGGCTTATAATAAGAGGGTGTAATAGATAGTAAGTGCAAATGACTCATTCACCAAGATTTTCCAGGATTAGACAGCAGCAGAAGGGCAATGTCTGTGTAAAATGGACTTTAAAAAATAATCTTCTAATAAGATTTTAATAAACTCATTAGTAAATTATCATGTTTGACTTCAAGAACTATTTCTCCCCTGCAGTGTTTTTCTCTGGAGTTAGAGCTGTGAACATCTTCAACATGCAGGACACAACTTTGCACCACAGGCAGAGCTGGGCAGGAAAGGGGTTCATCAGGTGGATGGATGAACAGCAGATCACATATGTAGGGAGAAGCTTAGTCCTAAAAAAAGCTGTTCCAGGCCTTCTAGAACATTAACTTTTTGAACTAAACTCAACCTCCTTTTCTATGCTATTCTCGCTATCTTTTTTTCCTCTCTGTTATCTTGAGAAGACTGATTTCAAAACTAAAATAAATTGTATTTTTTAAACAAAACCCCTCCTCTTTTCACTGCCCTCTAGACTGTATACAGCAAATGCTGGCTTACCAAAGCATTCCCCTAAATCCCGTGTCTGGACACGCATGTGCATACTGCCAGTGCAGGGAAACTGCCACATTTTTGGTATTTTCTTAGAAGTCTCCTGGGGTCAAGTCATTACATGGTAATCTTGGCTTTCATTTGGAGGGAGAACTCATTTTTGCAGCTGCTGCAGTTGAGGAGAAAAGCCTGCATGTGCAAATGTTTAGGAGCTCAAAAACCAGAATAGAAACCAAAAGGACTCAGGTTTATTACTCTTCCATGAACTCCGGCAGGTTATGTTCAAGCTGGACCTGGCCAAGCTGCTTTTATTTTCTCTGAGTTGATGGCATTTTGCCCACAGTAGGACAATGTTCATCTCCTTTTCTCTCTTTCTGTCTCTTGGTAAATGGATTGTCAATCTTTTATCCTGTTGTCTTGTAAAGGTTTCTACCACCCACCAATATCACCACCATGTATACATTATGTTAACGAGTGTTTCTGTAAGAGCATATATAAATCTCTTACATTTTCATTTTCACTTTTTGAGGAAAGTAAAGATGCAGAAGCACAAATGCAGTTCCTTGGTTTTACAGGATCATTGGGGAAAACAATCTTCAAATGATGTGAGATACATCAAAGCTCAAATCACTTTGTGCTGCAGTGGGGATGGGTTGCACCTTCGCACAGTTAATGTGTGAATCACAAGGGTTTGTCCTTCAAGACTATTAGTCCTGCAGACTTTAGGAGACATACATACTTCTGATGGCAAGCATCCCAGAAAAGCAAGATGCAGATACACAAGGTCAGATCAGGATACCACTGCTGCTCAGACCAGACCTGATCCACACTGCCACCGCCACCATGCTGCTTGTTAGCTGTCAATGAAAGAGGTGTATTAAATTTTCACATCTTTTTTTAATGTATAGTGAGAAGGCCAATGGCTCTGACAGAGCAGTCCCCAGTGAGGTGGGAGGTGTGTCTGTGCCCCAACCTCTGCCCTTTGCATCCCAGACAAGGCCAGGTAGGTGCTGAGGTGGTGGAAGCACAGTCCCCATCTGTAGGGAAGATTCACCTCCTTCAGACATCAAAGCAGGTAGCTGAGGGCTGCATAACTGATCCAGGAGCAGGAGTCAGAGCTCTAAAGCATTTTGAGATAAGTGCAATGTGCTGGGGTGCAAGAATCTGAAGGAACAGCAAAGAGGAAAGGCTCAGACTGATCACAACTGAGCAGAACAGATGCAAATGGATGCTCTCAGTTCCTCTAGGGTCAGGCCTCCAGATTTTAACGACCGGTCCCCTGTTTGGGTGAGGAGTGTTGCCAAAGGATCAGTATTTAGCCATAAACTATTAAGTGGTAGTTTCCACCTTGCAAGGTTGTGCTTGCTCTGCCTAAGTGTGTGTGTGTGCCTGTAGGTGCCTGCAGTGATAGTTTAGGATTTCTTTAGAAATTCCTGAGCTCCAGCACAGTGGAATTCAGAGCCCCTATCTTTAGATTTGACCCACTGCATTGATTCAGAGTCATAGAATGTTTTGGGTTGGAAGGGAATTGTAAAGGTCATCTAGTCCAAGTGCCCTATGGTGAGAAGGGACATTTTCAACTAGATTAGGTTGCTTAGCATCCTGTCCAACCTGACCTGGTATGTTTCCAGGGAAGGGGTTTTTACCACCGCTCTGGGTAACCTGTGCCAATATTTCACCACTCTCATTCCTTCTTTTCTAAGCTAAATCTCCCCTCTTTTAGTTTAAACCCATTACTCCTTGTCCTGTTACAACAGGCCTTACTAGAAAAATTATTTGCACCTTTCTTGTAGGCCCCCTTCAAATACTAAAACACCACAATAAGCTCTTCCTGTAGCCTTCTCTTCTGCAGGCTGAACAACCTCAAATTGCTCAGCCTGTTCTCATAGCAGAGAGGTTCCAGCCCTTGGATCATTTTTGTGGCCTCTGGACACATAAAGGAAGTTGGTTATAGTTGACCCATACAGCTGTGATGACCCATTGTGTGGAGTCTCCCCACCAAAGCAACAAGGCAGTGGCTTATCAAAGTTTGCAGGGAGAGACTGTGGCAAGGGTAGGGAATGAATCTCAAGTGATGCCTAGACAAACCCATTGCCCTGACCAGAACCAGGTCTAGAGTAGTTCTACTTCAAAGCAGTAGACAACAAAAATTGTTTTTTCTCTTTAAAAGTTGCCACAAGCTAACCCAATAGAAGGGAATCAGCCCTCTCACCCAATTTCTCTTGTAGTTTATGATAAAGAGCCTTTTGTTGTATTTTAATTTGCAAACTTTCTCTTCTGCCATTCTCATGTACCACAGTTTCAGAGACTCACATAATTATTTTTACAAGAAATGCTTTCAGACAAATAAGTCTGGGGAGGTTTGTAATTTCTATTACCTCATGGCGACTCTATTGACAGACAGCAGCACACCTTGGGAGAATTAGAGAACATAAAGTAATAGAGGTTTTTGTCCTCTCAAGACAGAGCTGCAAGAGCTGCCTGGCTCACTGCCAACACCACCAATTACCAACCTAGAGCAGGAGACGGGTCCTAGTCCTGAAAAATTACTGTTTTCCAATGAGCCTGGTAATGATGGAGCTCTCCTGTAAGCTACCATTTCCTTCAGAGCCTCTTAGGCATCCAGGACTGTGACGTATTTTGGGCTGCCTTGATGTTTAGGACAATTGTTACCCCTACTTGGGAGGAAGGATGGAATTTGTATTGCTGCTTCTTGCCTCTGCTGCTGTTTGCAACCTTTTCCTGCCTCTTTCTTTTTCCAGAAGCTTTCTCTGCCAGGAGACAGAACAATCAAGCAATAAAAGCAACTTTGGAGGCATTGTCATTGGCAATTATTCTTGAAAGCCAGAGATTTAATTATTGTGAGAGAGAGGTACCCTTGAAAGAGAAATTGTAACAGTCCCATCACTTGAGATTTCTCAGTGCTAAAGCAACTCATGAAATGTCAAGGAGCATAAAACACAGCACTCCTGTATTTCCCATCTCCAGATCCTGGTGCCAGGGATTCTGGTGATATCAAAAGTGAACTATTAGTTGGGTTAATTGAGGACACAGGTTCCCCACTTGAATTCAGTTGTCTGGATAACAACTTTTTATTTTCTTTTTTTTTCCTTTTTTTTTCTTTTTTTTTTTTTTGGTCATACTTATTTTCCCTGCTGCTAGCAAGTGCCTGAAAGTACACAGCGCTTTCACAATTCCCATTTCATGCCTGCATTTTAAATTAACACTTATTCACTCAGGTGGATGATTTTTGCGTGTTTGTTGGGAATATAACAATAATGTAAGCCCTCCCCAACAAAGAGGTCACATTCACCATCTCTCTCAAGCACACAGAGTGCCTGCACATTAAGGAAAGCCCCATACTACAATGTGTCTGTCTGCATCAAGGACTGACAGCATAGCAAAATGCATGAAGAAAGCACATTTCAGTAAATGTATAAATAATTGCCCAGCAGGTATAGAACAACAGAGCGTATAGGGCATAACACACTATGGATCTGATGGATCAGCCTGAACCAGGAGCAGCCTTGCAGAAGCTCATGGAGTTGTGCTGGTGTAAAATCAGTAAGGAAACTATAGGACACTTTCTGCCACATCTGCATGGCCAGAGCCAGTCAGTAAAGTCCACATCCCCTTGCACAGTTCCCAATATAAGTGAACAGTGCAGAGCATGGCTGAAGAAAAAAGTCTTTGATTTACCACTTTTACATCCATCCTTTGGTGGGGGAGGAGTGGTGGGGTGGGGTGTGGGAAGAAAGTCTGAAACAACTCAGTGCCCTTGTTCAACTTGTGTTTCAGACATCTGGGATAGGAAGGAGCCCTGGCACCAGGCAGCCCGTGCCACAGGAGTTCACCACGATTGCACAACACATTGTAAAAGCTGAGCGTTCATTTTATCTGAATGTGAAACAGGAGGAGTCGGGGCCATAGGGTGAGTCGGAGCCATGGGGCCAGCTGGGGGTGATGCTGGACATGTGATTGCTCAAGTGGGGTTGATTCAGTGGTGGTTTCTTTTCACATGTCCCCATATCTTCATTCTCAGATGGGTTGCTACAGTTCCCAGAAACACATTCACAGACAGATACAGCCCATAAGACCTTTCAGAACTGTGTTCATTTATATGCACATAAAACCAGGGAAAAAAAATGTATCTCCAAGCTCAGATATTCCTGATTTATTCATCCCTAAGTACCAAGAGGCTTTTCACTCTAGGGAAAACACTTCTTCCACTGGGCAAGCACAAAATGGGCAGAAAGGAGCTTGACAACCACAGGCTGTCCAGCTCACACCTCTTATCTCACCGCCCTCTGAATTATGCAGCATCCTCCTTGGGTTCTTTCCCGCTGGGCTCACTGCTCCCTGCACTTGGTCTGAGGCAGCAGCTCTCTGCCAGGACATTTATCCCTGCTGTGGCCAGTCAGCAGGGAATTTCCTCCCACCGGAGCAGCACTCGCATGGCACGCAGCCAGGGAAAGCAGCTCCTGGCTGGTGCTGCCAGCAGCCTTTGCCAAAGGCGAAAGGGCTTTCCTGGGTGCAGGGGTTATGAGCTGCTCTGGCTGCATAGAGAGAGAAGGATGATCCTAAAGCCATGCTAAAAACCAAACCAACCTGGCTAGGGTTAAAAAGAAACAGATTTTTTTTTTTTTCCTCTCTCTTGAATTTATCTGTTGGAGGGAGGAGGCTCAAAGACACAACAACGTTGAGTCAAGCTGAAATATTTCACTCAACCTACAGAAGAAAACATTTTATTTTGGTTAAGGGCTATTTATTCTTCTGCATAAGCCTCCAATTATTTATCTAGTAGTGCTTTTAGGTTGATTTTAAAACAAAATAAAATGCTGCTTCAAAAAGAAGAACCAGAAAGTTTTGTTTCAAATCCCTTTTCTCTTTCACACACACAAATATGGGCATTTTGGGGTCAGAACTGTTCATTGCTTGATTGAATCACTAAATTATTTCTGCCCTACATGGGACTCTATCCCACAGTGGCTTTACAGTGGCTTTACTTTCATTCAAACTACTAAGAGAGAAAATGACCTGGAGGTCACTGGCAGGCTTTCCAAACATTTTCCAGGATATTCACTTTTCCCCATACCCTGGGTTTCATGTCAAACTCAGCTCATGGACAGTGACAAAGATTCCCTCTTCCTTTCACAGATATAGTGTATAGATAGGCGATATTATGCAGTGGTCCCATACTGAAGTTCTCAAGTTCCCCAGGTGTGAGTGGTGAGACCTACCCAGCACCAGAACCTGTTTTGGGCTCAGTGAAGGGTGGCTGGCATCTGCCAGGCTGGTGGGGAGGCAGCAACTGGGCAGGGTGTAGCCTCCGACGCAGAGGAAATGAGGAGCCAGTGTATAACCTGAACTTGGTCACCCTCGACCCAAACCCTGAAGAGGAAAGCCTGCTCACATGATGCCTTCCTGTTAGGAAATATTAATCACAGCCATGTCCAAACATGGTAAATGAAACCTCAGGAAAACCGCTCCTTTGGCTATGGGGAGCTGTACACCAGCATATTCAGGAAGGCCATTGTGCCTCAAAGACAAGACCCACCCGTCATCAGGGCACCATCTACGTTATGTATTGCCTCCACGATATTTGCATCTTTGAAATAAGCTCTCATCTCCCCTGTGCTTCTGTACAGCTGGGACTGCCACCATTGTTTCACATGCTGTAGACACAGGGAGGTGAGCTAGCCAGGGGTACTGGGGTGAAGCACCTGGAGATAAGAAGCATGAGGCAACCTTAAGGGCATGGAACCAAAATCAAGAACATCAGTAAAATCAGCTTGACGATGTTCTCAGTCTGCCTTGGTTGCTCATGCTTGCACACCACTACGTTTTTCTGCCCTTGCAACGGTACTGCTAGAATGACTGCTGTGGCTGCCCTGTCCACAGGAATCACTGACACATACTGGATAAAGAAGCAAAACTGATGGCACTATTTCACATGTTGGTATTGAATTTGTTGTGGCATCAGTGCTAATGGGGACCTTTTTCAGGTTCATTTTACTGCTTTTCCCCCAATATATTAGCTCCAACGTTTGAAAGCTTTCACTGGTGAAAGAAGTTAGGGTGAAACTTCCACAGTGGGTTACACTAAAAGATCTGTACCACATTGAAGCTCTTACCTTATGTTTTCCTTTCTTCATGGTCAGACTGGGAACATTTCAAACAATATATATGTGTCACAAAAATAAAAGAAGGTAAAAGGTTTCCCAGGAGGTTTACAAGTAAAATAGTAAGTAAGTCCTAAAAAGATATGCCAGCACTCTGGATCCCAACACTGTGTGTGAAGTATTTTTTGAGTTAAGTGGCTCATAACTGAGCACGGGGGTATGTGTGCTTGGTGAAATCCCTCCAAGCCCAGTCCTACCTTGTCCACTTTCTTGGCCAAACCAAATCCAACTCGACTGTATAATTTTGAGTTGAAGCTATTGCAAGCAAGATATTGGCCTTGAAGGGTAAGCAGCCCCTCAGAGGCTGGATGCAGAGATGGATTTGAGAAGACTCTGCTATAGCCATCTTCAGGATCCTTCATGGAGTCACGTGAGACAAGTCCTTATTGACCTGCATAGGGTCTCCTGCAGCTTGGCTCAACAAACAGCTGGGCTACAGCCATGTTCAAAGCAGACAGCTTTATAGCTCAGAGACCCTGACCATGCATCTGGTTGTTGGCTCAGCAAGAAAGAAAATTCAGCTAAGTGCTGAAACTGGACAATGCCAAGTTAGTCTGCACCTTGCCTAGCACTGCAAGGGATTAAAGTGTTGTAGTAGTCTGAAAGCTCATGGTGGTCAAGCAAAAGCATGTGGAGATCCTCCGATGAACATTGCAGTAACCAGAGCTGGGTGGTGACCTGGTGCAAGCTCCTGGGCATCCTCCCCCATCCTAGACATGCTGGGATACAAACTCCCCAAAACATCTTCTCTTGCTTGTGGGACCTTCTGGGCGCCAAGGCTCACTTACAGGGCCAAATTTAATTTCAGAGATTCCTTTTGGAATTACTCTCTTCTGTGAGGCTCAAACTCATTTTGGTGCTGCAAGTTTCTTGGGGGGAGGGGGCTCAAATCCTCTTGACTTGATTCAAATCCAACCTTTGCCTGTAAGGCCCATACACCTTTTACAGATCAAGTCTTTATGGATGCAAAATTTCCTGCAGGGGCCAGGCCTTGCTGCTATGCACCAAGCACCTTCAGATGGTCCCAAATCCCCCAAAGAGGTCAAATCTTGCTTGTGAACCCCAAACCTCTCAGAGGACCAAACCCCTCTTGGGGTCCACTGTTTGTGGGGCTTGAAGCTGTTGTGGGTCCTATTCCAGAGCCCAGTCTGCTTGTGAATACAAAAATCATTGTGGGTTCTCCAATCCCTTTCAGGAATCAACTCATGCTCATCAATCTAAAAGCCCTTGTAGGGCCATAACTCCCTGTGGTGTACCAATCTGTTGTGGGATCGAATCCTTTCCTGTGAGTCCTCAACCCTCTGTGTGAGGTCCAAACCCTTTACTGGGGTCAAGTCTGTTTGTGGGCCCCGAAGCGCTCTGAGGCTCAAGGTCCCTGTGGTGCCCCACTCTTGTGACACAAGCTGTGTCTGTGGGTCCCAAATCCCTTGTGGGCCCCAAACTCCCTGTAGTCCTCAAATCTGTCTCCAGGTTCAGACTGCCTGTGGCTTCACAACCCCTTGTGAGCCCTTGTGAGTCCACAAGGCCCTGTGGTGCTCAGAATCCATTGTGGGGTCTAAGCTGTTCCTGCGACTCTCCAACCCTTTGTGGGTGCACAATACCCTGTGATGCCCAAAATCCATTGTGGGGTCCAACTTGTGTCTGTTGGTCCTCAACTCCTTGTGGGTCTCTAACTCCCTGCAGTGCTCAAATCCATTCTGGGGTCCTGTGGGTCCCAAGTCCCCTGTGAGTCCCCAACCCCCTGTGATGCTCGAATCCACTGTGGGGGCCGAGCTGTGCCTGTGGGTCCTCAATCTCTTGCGGGACGCCGACTTCCCATGGGACTCACATCCATTTTGCAGTCCACGCCCGCTGGTGGTTCCGCAACCCCCTGATGCTCCCACGCGTGCTCCCACGCGTGCTCCTACGCACACTCCCGCACACACCCCCGCTCCCCCGCCCCCCTCAGCGCGGTGCCGGTGCCGGGGCGGTGCCAGGGCGGTGCGTGCCGCGGGGCCTGACTCAGCGCCCCGCCCCCGGGGGGCGGCAGGAAGCCGGGCGGGCCGGGCCGGGCCTGTCACCGCCTGCGTCAGAGCCCGGAGTTTTCCACTGACGAAAAAGGGCAGCGCGGCGCGGCGCGGCGCAGCCCCGGCCCCGGCAGCGGCAGAGCGGGAGCTGCCGCGCCAGCCATCGCCGCTGCAGCCGGAGCCGCCGACACCCGCCGCAGCCAAGGTAGGGCCCGACTGGGGGCAGCCGGCGCCGAGATGGGGCTGGTTGAGTTGGAAGAGGGGGGCTCAGTGCTCCACTGTCCGGATTCGAGGGTCGGAGTCCTGTGCTTGCTTGTCGAGAGGTCTCCGGTGCAGTGTCCAGCGCGGTGCTCGACTCTCGGGTTGTCCGGTTCAGAGCCACATCCGTGCTTGCTTGTCCGGGATTTAGTGCAGTGTCTGGCGCGGTGCTCGGCTTCGGGGTGCCGAGTCGGAGCCCTTCCCGCTGTCTCGGTATTCTGGTGTCCCGCTGTCCCGAGGGTCTGTCTCTGTTCCCCCGCCGTCCAGGCGCCGTCTGGCTGGCCGCTCCTGGCCGGGGGCGAGAAGAACCCGGCGCGAATAGGGCTGAGGCCAGCCTGGCGTGAGAGTCCGGGAGTCCCCAGGGCAGTAGGACCGGGTTCTTCATGGGGGCCTTTGGGGCTTCCCTCGGCTCTCCCGCACTCGTTATCTGCCGGAGACGCAGCGCTATCTATCCATAGAGATACCTATATATTTTATTAGGAGTAGCGCTGAGTTTCCACTCTGACAGTTCAGGCTTTTCTCCATCTTTACGGCTATGTTTCAGATTTTCTGATGTTGAAAGAAAGGCTGTGGGGGGGGGGAGAATGG
>VWZE01002952.1:1567905-1649061 GCA_013396675.1 Eubucco bourcierii
CCCCCAAATCCTCCAAAGTGTCTGTAACCTCTTGAGTTACATAATGCCGCTGTAGGAAGAGGTGACACAGAGGGGCAACCCATTCCTAAAGCAGCTCAGCTTTACTAGCGTCTGTACTGACAGTGCCTCGGTGAGATGAAGAGAAAAACCCTCACGGCCATTTACAAACCTCAAAGTCTTGTCATTGGTTACAGCAAGCTCATCAGCAATTTTTTTTTTTTTACGAGAATTTTATTTTCCCCTCTTCTGAACAGTTTGCATATGAGATTGGAGAGTTTTATTTTGACAGCATCATGGAATTGTAGGTTCGAAGGGACCTCAAGGATCATCTGGTCCAACCTTTCCTGGCTCAGGCATGGTCGGGCTGGTGCATTCTCTCGCCGTGCGGAGAGACTCTGCAGCCCTCGGCAAGCCTTTAATAATTCAGCACAGGAAACGCGTGCGTATATATAGCAGGCAAGGTAACGCACAGCGTGTACCTACAGGAGGACAAATATGGAAACCTGGTGTGAATTATTCATGAGGTGTAATCAAATAGAGGATTTTCCTAGACAAAGCACACTTTGCTGTTTTCATATTTATTACAGCACAATCTGCGCTGGGTGCATTTGAAACTCGTTTCATTTGGGCCGTGTCAGATAACCTTTAATGTATTTGCTAATGTTTCTTATTTACCTTTCAAGCTGTCAGCAAGAAATAAGGGCTTGATAGACAAATCTGAAAAGCCTTTTTTATTGAGGCCTTTTGAAAATTAGTAGATGGAGTAAATACTTCTGATGCTCTTCCTGGGGAAGACATCTCGCCTGCTCAGTCCTTGGCAGGAGGATAAACTCGTGGTGCTGTGAACTGATTCATGCTCCTGCTCCGTGGCACGGGGTACTTTGGGTTTTGCTGTTGCATAGTAGGCAGAGGCTATTTTTAACCCAAGCAAGGTTATGAAACCTTAGACTCAGCTGGGTGAAAATAATCTGGTCTGAACTGGAAAGCACAGCTAACATAGCTGGGTACACAGGGACCATCGCCTGGAGGGTCCTGATGGGATGATCCTGCTTGCCATGGCCCAGGTCAGCCCTGAAATTGGGAAATGTCGTCGTGGAGGCTGTCACAGTGGCGCTGGGGAAACCACTTAAGAAAATATGCAAAGAATTAAAATAGTTAAATGAACATGCAGTGAATCAGTGTTGATAGTGCTCTGATTATTTAAGCAAGCCAGAGGCGTTACAGGAATCACTGCTGCTGTTAGACATCAAGTATCTGCTATGGATAACTTGGAAGCTCAGCTCAGCACCAGTTTTTGGTAATATGTGCACCAAAGTTGTCTGACAATAAACGACAAACAGCAGCATGCTAATAAACACTGGCCCCAGAAACTCCCCCAGGTTTAGCTCCACGAGTTGCATTTGGAGCCGTACCTGGCTAAAATATGTGGTGGTGTTTTTTAAACTAATATTTACTCCTGCCAGACCTGCACAGCCACTGTGGCTCTGGGGGAGGGAGCAGGAGCCGTTCTGACTCACAGCTTAGAAGAGTTGTTAACTCGCTCCCGGCACTCCAGCCCTTGTCCTGGTGTGCCAGCACGAGTCCACCTTGGCTTCCCCGGGCTGCAGGCAGACTGCAGTGCTTGTAAAGTCAGAAAATCAGCTCAAAAAATCTCACTGGAAAATAAATACTTTTTTTTTGTGCATTGCACTGAAGGTCATTTTAACGTTTTGTTTTGTTTGTTTTTAGCCAAATGGTTTTACAAAAGAAGGTTTGCTTTCAATAGCTTATGCACAGATTTGGGATCTTTCAATTCTTAAGGAATCTTCACCAATGGAAACCGCTGGATTTAATATACCCTTGCTCAGAGGTGTTCTCCATGGGAGTTGCGGCACAAGCAAACGGAGCTGCTGGACTTGCTGGGAGAAGTTTCCTTTGCCTCCCTTGCCCTGCTGCTTTCTCTTGCCTGGTGCAAAGCACACAGCCCCAAAATGTATACACCAAAACATTACTCCATGCACTTATGCACGAAGCCATGAATCTTCTCTGTGCTGTCTTTTACAACTAGAGTCACTGGACACTGGTAGGGGTTTTAGTTGCCTTCCTCTGCGCTTGGCTAAACAAATGCCAAACCTTCTTAAATCTAAATTACTCGAAATATTTACTGTCGAGACGTCGTCCAAGAGGAGGATAGTTAAAACATTAATTCCTCACATTCCAGTGCATTAGGGCTTTACCCTACGACTTGCCGAGCGCCAGAAAAGGGACTTTGCAGATTCAATTCCCTTCCCCCCAACTAGACAGCCACCCCACTACCTCCCCCCACTCAAACTTTAATACTTAAAAAAAAAAAGGAGGGAGAGCAAAAGAAAGGAATGCACATCTGGGCTAAATATTTGTTAGAAAGTATTCCCAGGATAGTGGGAGTTCTGGTGCCAGAGAGGAATTCCTGCGGGTTTGATCCATTGCATTATGTACTTGTTCCAAAAGCTGTTTTCAGTAAAATAGATGAGTAAGAAGTCTTAGCCAAGAACAGAATGTCTTTTTTGGCAACTAAAAGGAAGATAGGATTATTTTATTTCAGGTTATGTAAAAAAAAAAGAGAGAGAGAGAGAGAAGGTGGTAAAGTCCTGTGCTCAGTGGTGCCTGCAGAGATTTGCAGTGGCAAGCATGGAGATAAAGATTTTTTTTTTTTCCATTTTTTTTAAGATGCTGTGCAAATTTTTCTGACTTCTTAAGACATCAGTGTGGATTTAAGATTATTTGTGGAATTTCTCAATTGGCCCCTGGATGTTTTTGGCTGATGGGCAACAATTTTGGCAACATGGCTTTCAAGGCAGCTTCCAAATCACTAGTGTGAATTCTGCTTCCAAAGGCTGCAATGAGGATGGGCATAGAGAATTGTATTTGCCTTGACAGCAAAACCCCTGTCTGTAGGGTTTTATTGGGGGTGGATACAAGTAGACACCAATGGATATAGCCACACTACACAGCCTGTGTCTCCTGACAAGAGTATGAAAACCTGGAAGATGTCACAGCTGTAAATGCACAAAGAGAGGGAAGGTGTTGTGGGGGAGGGGGGATTAATGTGCTTTGGCTGGTGGGCAACAGGTTCACCAGCTTTTTCCCATTAATTGAGAATCCTGTTTGCATTAACAAAACAATCGGTGTTTTCAGTAAGATAACATGCCAAAAAGTTGTTGGGGTTTTTGTTGTTTTGGTTTTTGCTTTTTTTTTTTTTTTCCCCCTATGCATTTGGGTTATTCTGCTAGATGGGAGATGCATACACCTCCCTTCATTCTTCTACCAGACGTGGTTAATCAGCAGTGGTAGGATTTTCAAAATAAGAACAATTAAATGGCACCATTTTCTGCACAGCTTGCCTTGGCTCTGACTTTGTGGTTGTGTTAGTTTGGTTAGCTTGCTTGGGGAAGACACTGCTTTTTTTTTTTTCATCACGGTGTGGTTTAGGGGGAGGTGACACAGATTATGATGAATATGCACTCTTGGGTTTGCAGGTGACCTGAGCATCAGGGCAGCATTGCTCTGCAGCATCACCGTGTCTGCTTTCTTGTTTTGCTGGGGGTTGTGTAAACCAGATAAATCCCAGCATAAATGGTCTGGACTCAGGAGCTATCCTTGTTTCTGTGGTCATGCTTCACCACCCTACAGTGTCTCCTGTGTTACTTGAATGTGGTCAGCATCAGATCTCTGAGGGCATTTGCCATTGTACATGTGTCATATGGGCTTTTCAAGGAGTTGGTTTCTCCCTTGACTGAACAGTGACATACTTCACTGGCAGTGTTGGTGGTGTGCTTTGGAGCAGCAAGCAGTTGCTCTGCAGCATGAACTACAATGTGGGATCTTTTTGCAAAGACACTGGCCACTCCAGGTGGATGATGGGGTCAGCTGGGATAAGCAAAACTCTGGCTGCAGCCTAAGCTTTGAGTCAGGCTCCTGATGTGGATTTGGAGCGTTTCCTTGCTCCTGGTTGTTTCTTGAAACAAATATGAGAGTAGAAGGTGCAAAAAACCCCCAAAACGTTGTAAATGCAGCCAGGTGCTTGGCTTGGGCACCATGGCTGCCTGCAAGCTCTAGACTGCCGGGACACAAGCAGGAAAGGGGTTAATTCGGGTGTCAGGTAGGACATGTGCTGCTGGGGCTGGAGGGTGGCCAAATTCACCTTCTTCCCATCTGTTTTGGATTAAGACCAAAAAACCAATCACCCCTCCATGGCAAAACCACCTGTAGCTCCAGGGCTGCAGAGAAGGAGGAGGGACAGAGGGGATTGCCTCTCCCTGGCCCCCATAGGCGCACGTTGCAGTAAATGATTAACTTTAGGCTGAGGAACTGCTTCATCCAGGTTGAGGGTGTGTTGGTTTTTTTGTTTGTTTGGTTGTTTTTTTGGTTTGTTTTTTTTTTTACCTTTTAGGGGACTGTTGTCTCTGAGGAAGCTGTTGGTAAACATAATCAAGGAGGGCTGGTGTCGGATTTCGAAGGCACAGTGTCCTGTCCTGTCCTGCTACATCTTCCTGTGCAGTGTTGTTGAGATACTGAAAATCTCATCACTGGGAGGTTTTGAAACCTGTGTGGTTTCTGTGCTGTCTGCTCAGGGCTGTTGGGGAGGAAGGTTTAGTGTTTTCTTCTTTTATTTTCAGAGACTTAAATTAACTTCAGACATGAAAAAGAGGGTGAGAAAGTGCTACAGTTACAAAGAACCAATTTAGCTCTTGGAGGAGTTTCAGCTAGCAGGTTCCCATCACTGGTGTCTGGCACCCCAGTATCTCCACTTTCACTGTCCCAGGCAGGGCTGTATGTGTTTGTCCCCATGCCATAAAAAAAATTAGGGCCACTTTATGTTTTGTGTATTTCCTCTGGATTTATTGAAGCTCATATTTCTGGGTGTCTCCTCTCCTTACTTGAAAGGAGTTTCTGAGCTAGGGCAGCATCTCCCTCTTTGTGGTTGTGCTTTACACATGGAGACAAAGTAAGTTCTTCCTCCATCAGCAGCTCGGTTGTCAGCTTTCGGTATGGTTCAGTGGTTTCAAAATAAGGTGGCAGTGACTTCTGCAGAAGTAGGAGCATCTGATATGGTGTTGTCAGTGTCTAAAAGGAGGAATACCCCATCGTTTATGCAAGAGCATCCCAGGTTAGGTGGAGTCTGATATCCATTAGCCTATTACAAGCAAAGTGTGTAGCTTTTTCAGGCAGACAAAAACTTTATAAAGCAAAGGTTAAAAGGTGCAGCAAAGTTTGTTGTGTTTTTTCTTTATGGGGTATTTTGTTTGTTAGTGGGTTAGTTTGGGTTTGTTTGTTTGCTTTTTTGGGAGATGGGGTGTTTGTTTGTTTGGTTTTGTGGTTTTTCCTAAAATGAGCAGGGGAAAAGCATGCAGGAAATTTAGGAATCTGGGCAAGTACAGAACTCCTGTGTTTTTAATTAGCTGTGTTGTTCTTAATTGCTACTATGCTTGATACATAACCCAGCCTGAACAAGAATAGCTTATTGAATGGGGGGGACTGACTATGAAAGGCACCGTGAGGAGAAGGGCTGTTCTTCACAGCTGATATATTTGTATTTCAGTGCTTCATTTAATAAGTCTGTTTCCCCAGGGAGCTGTAGCAAGTAAATCATGCCAACAGATTGTTCTCTGCAAACTGGCTTATTTTTGTAATTAGCAAAACGTTAGAGCTGTAACTGCATAGAAAGCGATCTGGGCAAGGAGTTAGCATAAAAGAATTAGTAAGCAAAATGTAATACTTATTGTTTGATAACATTTGTGTTGATTGAATTGGTTTCTGGACTGTTTGTCTGTGGTAGTTGTTTTTTCTGCAGCATAGTAAAATGAGAGAGAGCGAGATCTGCAGGTGTACACAGCAAGGGTAGTAAGGAGTGGGTTGGGGGGTGGGGAGAGCATATTTTGGGCGTCACACCTGCATGGCCAGTTGGATTTGGTGGAGAAGCCTTGCTGGGGGTTAAAGCCATCCTGCTTGTCACCAGAAACTGCTATTATTTCCCTTGCTCTATTTGCATTTCTCCTTTGTTTTCCAGTTATATGAAAAATACAGTGTCACCATGAGTGGAGTATTGAAAAGGAAATATGAAGAGCTGGGAGATGACAGTACCTACTGCTCCTCTTCCTCCTGCTCCCCTCTCTCCTCCTCAGCATCCTCAGGATGGGAGTCAGATGAGGAGAGCTCCCATGGAGAGCCCAAGCTCAGCTCTGCCTTAACACCAAGCTTCACCCGTGAGTATCCCTATCAGCCCCTTTCCTGGGATCAGGCATGCTTCTTGTAGCATAGTGGTGGATCATCACCATGCAGAGAGTCCCTTGGAGCACATCTTTATAGGTGGAAGCAGCCATAATGCCAGCTCCCTGTCATTATACCAAAGCATCTTGGGTTTATAATCAGCCAGCATCCATGGGGTAGTCTTCCTCAACCCTTCCAGCATTTGTTGTTGTTACTGAAGTCCAGGTGTCCAAGAATAGAAACCCAAGGAGAGGACTGCAGGTGCCTTCAAGCCAGTGCTGTAGGACAATCCCACCATCCTTCAATTCCCTGTCAAATTGTTCCTTAGGCAAAAACTAAACAGACAGCAAAGACCCATAAGGCTGAGTTTAAAAAATTATTAACCAGTAGTGTAATTACCATTTCAGAACTTGTTTCCTCCGTAAGTTGGGTACTTTGCCAAAGAACATGACACATTTGACATTGCCTCTGCTGTTAGTACAGATAAATGCTGTTTTGTTTTCCCAGCAATATCAGCTTTGAGAGCTTTCAGGGAAACATGCAGAAGGCAAGGTTGTAAAATACTTTACCTGCTATGTGAAGGGAAAAATAAAAAATACAACAGGGGAACATCTTCACAGAGGAGAAATGGTCTGGCCTGGTAGATTAGACTGAAAACCTACTGTATATAGCAGTTAAGGTCCACTTAGCAGACATACACAAACACGCAGTGGTCTGAAAAGGCTTTGGAAGTCTTGTAATAATAAAGAGTCTCATTCTTGCTTGTCTTCCCAGGTTTTGTGACATAACAATGAACTTTTTGTATTCTCTGCCTCAATTGGAAAAGGGTCAGGAATGGGAAGACCATTTTGGAGGAGGGGTGCAGGGAGAGAAGAGCAAATGCCAAAGTGCAGCCGCTCAGCCGATAGATGATCGCAGTGGTTAACTTGCCTCTTGATAAAGAGCTAATGTTTTAGAAGATTGAGTCAAAGTTATTATGAAAATGCAATGCACAGTGCAAAGATATCATCAAAGCCATTGCAGAGCCCAGTGTGAAACCCTCAGCTATTTAGCAGAAGCTGCTGATGCAGCTGGGTGAACACTTTTTTCTTTCTTTCTTTTTTTTTTTTTTTTTTTTTTTTTTCAATATGAAACTGAAATGCTGCCTTTTGGCAAATAAGACTTGTGAAATGTGGGTGCAGCTAACTGTCTGATCTTGCAATTTCCCAGCCTTTGGGGCCAGCCAAACCATCCAAAGCCCACTTGAGTTTTTGGCTGCCTGTGACTCTGCTATCCAAAGAGCTTTTCTGAGTTACTTTTTTTCCATGTTGTCCATGGTGGCAACCAAGGCATCCATGCACCACCAGAGAATGGAAGTAAAAATGCCACCACCGAATTTGTGCGTAGCTGACTCTCATTCCTGAGACACTCATTTAGCAGCAAAAGCAGCTCTGTAACCATTTTGCTTTGCTTTCCATGGGCAGCCACATTCGTGGAAACTCACTGACTCTGAAGCTGCCCTGGCTAATTAGTCCACCTTCATGTGCTATGTTTGCATGTGCAAATGTGCAGAACCAGGTATCTCTAGAGAGTCTCTGCTTTAAATGGTCTGTAGCATGTTTCAGCAGTTTTAAGATAAACCAGAGTCATGTATTGCCATGTTTAGCCTGAGATCACCTGCATGGAGATTAACATCTTTGCAGCTGCTCTCAAATGAGTCTCTGGAGAATGAACTGTAGATTCACAGTTCCTCCCATTGGATGGTGAAAGAAAACACTAGAAAAACAGTCATTTTGGCTATTTTCTGCCCTGCCACAAAAGCTGGAGCCACACAGTGCTGGAGTCTTGGTGCTCTGGCATCCTGGGATCAGACTGTGAACTCCTGAACATGGGGCAGGGTGCTTGGGTTTGGAGCAAGACAGGCATGCAGGATGGTTTGTTGCTTGTTCGTTATGCTCTGCTGAATGTGAAGAATAAGCAAATGTATGTTTCCTGGAGGAAGTCAAGCAAAAAGAAGTAGCAGCTGTTTCTTAGGGTGAATCTGATCAGTGACTGCACTTCATCAGGCCTTGACTTAGTTTCCTCCATCTTCATCTTACCTTTGAAGTGTTAGACCCTAAAATGCCACAAGCCATCAAGCAATGTTGTAACCCTGTTGATAAAGTAATTGCAGGTCCTGCTTGTTTGTAATATTTATAGCCTGATGATAGTATTTCTATCCTGCCTGCAGGATGGCAGTACTGACTTTGTGCTTTTTTTCCTTCTTCCCTCCACTTTTAGCCACATCTATCCTGAAGAAATCCAAACGGCTAAAGAAGAACAATGTGGAGTTTGACCGTGTCACTGTGTTTTACTTCCCACGCTGCCAGGGGTTCACAAGCGTGCCTAGTCGCGGGGGCTGTACCCTGGGGATGGTGAGCAAACATAGCTCCTCCCGGCAGTTCACCCTAGCTGAGTTTTCAAAGGAGCAGGAAAATGTTCGCAGGGAGAAACTCGAAGAGAAATTAAAAGAGGAGAAGTTGGAAGCATTGAAATGGAAAGTAAGTAGGAGCATGGCATTGGGTTGGTGAAGAGCTGGTGGGTGTCATTAGTAAATGGCCCATTTTCAGTAGGAGTCTCTCTGAGACCTGGGGGCATTAGTCCTTAACCCTGTTTGGATCTCCAAAATACACAGACTGCAGTGTGGGATTTTCATCTCAGTTCTCCTCCTTTGAGAAGTGACTGAATTCCACATGTCAGGTGACTGTCAAGTCTTTGGTGGCTCTGACACAGATACTGGTCCTGGGGTCAACCACTGTGGAGGACAGATATTTTCTTTCTTGTTTCTCCTGGCCTCCCAACACATCCTTAATGCTTTGGCCATTTTTTTTTTTTTGCCCTTAGCTAACCATGAATGGCACAAAAGAATCAGAGGAAGCTAACCAGCTCACCATTGAAGACATCTCTGACGACGACATTGATGTCAGCAACATGGACCTAGAGGATGGCTTTTTCCTTCAGCCTTACCCTGCCAAGAAGAGACGTGCACTGCTGAAAGCCATGGGGGTGAAGAAAATTGACAAGGAGGAGAAGCGGGAGCTGCACAACATCCGCCTGTCCCGGGAGGACTGCGGCTGTGACTGCCGGGAGGTCTGCGACCCGGAGACCTGCAGCTGCAGCTTGGCAGGCATCAAATGTCAGGTACTGCCCTTGCCTCTGGGCACAGGGGAAAAGCTGCAGCTCCAGCTGATGTTTATGTTAAAGCAGCAGGGTTTTGAGCAAGCAGGTCAGAGTTAGGGCAGTCTGTAAAATGCATCTGTTCCCACCTGCACTCAAAGCAAAGCAGGCAAGAAAAGCTCTTGGAGATGTTATCCAGGCTGCAGAGCAGACACTACTCAAAAGTGTCTGCTCCCCAAATCACACATACAGCCATCCCTGTACTGCCACTGGAGCTGTGAGGATGTGCCTGAGCTTGCAACCTGAATGTGCCTGCCTCATCCATCCATCCCCTGAGCCCTGTATCTGCTTAGTCTCCTGTTGGAGGTGGGCCACGTGGGAATGTCTTTGCAAACAAAAGCTTCTTGCTCATCATGTGAAGCTGCGATTTCTCCTCCTCTTTGTTTTCCCTTGCTGTGTGTCACAACTCTCAGCACACTCAGCTGCACGTGGGAGTGTCATCAGTCCTCAACTAGCTGTGCAGACCACCTGCAAAGTGGGATAATCTCTTTCTATTCCATTAATTTACCATGTTTTTCATTTTATCTTTTTGAGTCCCTGCCCATCTGTGCTTGAGGAGCCATATTCCCTCTTCTGGGTGCCACTCGCTCCCTCCATGTGCTATTTGTAGGCTGGGAGCTGTGTAGGGTGGGTGCACCCAGGCAGACAAGGGCTCCATCTGTGTGTCGTCGCCCCCCTCTAGTGGCTGCTGCTAACAGGGACATAAAAGTGCCGCAGTTATCTGTTGAGCAATCTGTCCTTGGCTCAGTGAGGGGCAGAAGCTCATGATATGGACGAGGTATTAAATGCAATATAGTGGTTTTTTTTTTCCTCTTGTACCTCATTTGGAGTGTGATATTTCAACGTTTTTCATAGAATTACAGAATTTTTTAGGTTGGAAAAGACCTTTAAGGTTATGAAGCCCAACCATTAACCTAGCACAGCCAAGTATACCGCTGACCCACGTCCCTAAGTGCCATATCTACACACGTTTTAAATCTCTCTAGAAATGGTGACTTCCCTGGGCAACCTGCTCCCAAGGCTTGACAACATTTTTACCGAAGGAATTTTTCCTAATATCCAGCCTAGACCTTCCCTGGCGCAATTTGAAGACGTTTCCTCTCATTCTATCACTTGTTACTAGAGAGAAGAAAGTGACCTTCACTTCACTATAACTTCCTTTCAGGTAGTTATAGAGAGCAATAAGGTCTCCCCTGAGCTTTCTTTTCTCCAGTAAACAATTCCAGTTCCTTCACCTGCTCCTCCTAAGACTTGTGCTTCACAAACTTTGTTGCCTTTCTTTGGACATGATCCAGCACCTCAATGCCCTTCTCGTGGCAAGAGCCCTAAAACTGAGCACAGTGTGTAGGATGTGGCTTCACCAGTGCTGAGTATAAGGGGACAATCACTTCCATGGTCCTGCTGGTCCCACTTTTCCTGGTACAGGCCAGAATGCTGTTGGCCGCCTTTGCCAGCTGGGCACACTGCTGGCTTATACTCATCTGACTTTTTAGAGCCTTTCAGCTTTCTTTGATTGTACTGAAATCCAACTTTTTAATGTATTTTATGATTATTATAGTTTTAGTCTGCTTTTAAACCCCTCAGCTAGTACTTGGTTTCTTAGAGTGGGTGAGTTGTAAGCAGTTTTGATTTATTGCAGCCAGGTTTGGTCCTAACCTTCTGCCCCTGTTTCTCCTTGTGCCAGATGGATCACACCTCCTTCCCCTGTGGCTGCACCAAGGATGGCTGTGGCAACACTGAGGGCAGGATCGAGTTCAACCAGGCCCGTGTGCAGACTCACTTTATCCACACCATCATGAAGCTGGAGCTAGAGAAGCAGCAGCAGAGCAATGAGAAGGTGGTAGAGGCTGAACCTCCTTTTCAGGAGCGGCTCTCGCCTTTGGGATGTGCAGCAGGCAAGGGCTCCTTGGAAGAGCGTGCAGTGCCACTGGCTCCTGCCTTCCAGTTCAGCCCTGACTTGGAGGCCCTGGGAGAGAATAGCTGCAGCAGTGACATGACAGACTCCTCCATCTCCTCCCACCCCAGCGAGGACCTGGAAGAGCCTTATGAGAGCCTCCCTTCTGACAAATCCCAGTCAGATGTGGATGATGATGGCTTGGCACGTATCCTCCACTTCAATGACTCAGATGCTGAGGAAGAGGGTGGCAATGGCCAGGATGACCTGAGCTGCTTCCACCCTGCTGACTTCTTCATTGAGGACCACAGCAGTGAGGCCAAGCCTGTCCCTGGCCACTTGTCCCACCTCTCTGAGTGCCTGGATGAGAATGCTAATCAGGACAGTGGGGGTTTGCTGGAGGATGCTGCCCACGCACGGTGTGATGGGCTGTCCTGCTGCGCCTCATCCCCGGCAGAGCCCTGCTCCAAGAGCTATGCCGACCTCAGCCTTTCTTCTGACTCCTTGGATTTCTTCCAGTCCTTCTCAGACTATAACTTGGGACCCCTTTACAACTCCTTAAAGGAGTATGAGAACCTTGATAACTTCTCAGCGTTACAGTTTCAGTTGCCTAATTTCCCCGGTTTCCCTCAAGCTGGAGATCAGGGCTCTTGTTTCTTGGAGTCCCTCATTGGTTTATCCGAATCTGTCCCTGAAACCCCAGCCCCTTTCACAGACAATCAACTTTTGGAGGATGCCATCAAGTCATCACTGATGGAGACAGTGAAAGTGTGAAATGCCCACGTGGCTCAGATGGCAAAAACTTGTGTGGAAAGCAAAACAGAAGAAAATTGGATGGACAAATTAAACTGAAAGGACAATAGGTTACTCAGAAGTGATGAGGAAAAAACCACCACCAACGAAAGACTTTCTAAGGAAACAAACTATTTTTGGTCTTTATAAAACTTGGACCTTTTGACATACTGCAGCTACAATCAGTTCTCTCGCTGTTTGTGCAAAAATTTCTAAACTTTTGTGATGGGTCAGGGTGGGGAGGGAGGGGGAAAAAGACTTTCACCTATGAATTTCCTTGTGTTTTGTATGAGAAGACCTGTTGAGAAATGCTCCTCGCTAACGTTGCCAGTCGTACAGGCAGCCCCTTCGAGAAAACGTTTCAGTGTTGCGGGAACCTTTTTAAGACAACTTTTTGCAACTGTATTTATTGTGAAAATTTGTGGTTTGCGTAAGAGTTGGCCCAACGTACTCTTACGTTGAAATCAGACAAGGTTTACAGAAGAGATCCATACACTTTATACATAATCATTCTTCATCTATTTATTGCAAGTTCCAGAATTTAACTAGCCACCGAAGCTTGAACTAGCATGAAAACTTTATTTAAATTGGTAATACCTCAGATGTATTATGTGTACAATCATTTTTTTTTAAATTTTTTTTTTTTTTTTGGTGCATAATATATCTGTATTTATTTATTTTCTACCTGTAGTACGTGAATAGCACTGTGGTTTATCAATGACCTGGAAAGGCAATAAGATCTTCAGTAGTACCCGTCCTAAAGATGACCCTGTTCGTTTTCTGAGTCTGAAAGATGTTGGCTGTTTGGTCTTCACTTTACATTTCTAATAGTGCAGGGTAGGAAGGGAGAGACAGGGGAAGGATTCATGCAATGTCCTTTGCTTTCTGTCAGCCCACTAGTAGACATGATGATGGTATCTGAGCTCTGTAATATTGCCATGGAGAGCAGCACAAACAAAACCTTCAGCTGTTCAAGAAGTAATATGAACTAGCTATTTAAACACAAAACCCCACCAAACCCTATTCCATAAATTATTTTATAATTTATTAAATTTCCTAAGGATTTGGCCATGAGATCTTTCCTGATCAATTATGGTGCCTGAATGTGCAGAGGAACCATTAATGGTAGGGCTGTTGGAGAGCAAAACCAACAGCAACTCTTTGCTCATGCTTCTCAACAAACGCTCCTTGGGATTCTCTGATGTTGAGTGTACTACAGCTCCAAAATCTAGTGGGTCAGACTGTTTATATGTGTGTTTTTCTATAGGCAAATCAACTAAAATAGATGGATATGAAGGTTATTGGATTATTTGTCCCTTGAGTACGATTTTAGAGGGAAGAAAAATTAATGCCTCAAGGTAAAGCTGAAAAACTTGAAGGCTTTGTTTTTTTTTTTTTAAAAAGAGAGGAAATCATTGTGTTGAGGAAGGATATTAGAGGCCCTCTTAGCCTTTTGCTGTTGAAATCAGTCTGAGAACATGACACTATTTGGCCACGAGATGTAACTGGACATGAAATCTGTACGTCAGTGGTACACTAAGTGCCTATGCCAGCATTATGAAAAACAAACCCCAATGGCTTTAAACCTGCATTTGAAAAATGTGAGATGTGATGATGGGTGGGAGTGATTCCTGGCATTGCTGGTATCAGGAGTGGTCCCAGCGCCACTGCTCTGGGAGCAAGGTGCTGGTGGGAGCTCTTTGGCTGCAGAGACACACAAATGGGGGTGAGAAGTTCCCAAAAATAATCTGTTTCAGGATTTTTTCCACTGGCTGAACTGTTTATATCCCCAGTGATAGGGATGGTGCTTTTGGGTACCTGTTACTTCACAGGTGCCTCCTGCAAAGCTACCAGCAATTTAGGAAACATCTGTTATATGAGTATGACAAAGGCTGGGTTGTTTGGGGTTTTTAAATCATCATTATTATTATTTTCATACATCTTCTCTGGTATTGGTCAACTGGGAAGCGGAGCTGACCACTGTGGTCATGAGCAGGTGCACACCCCATGCTCATCACTGCATCCTCCCACAAAGCATTGCCTCTGAGGACCTCCTCACTGGGCAGGAGGGCAACTGTAGGAATACTACTGGCAGATGGAGGATTTCCTGGAAGATATTTTTTTTTTTCCCTTTTTGGTTGTCATTGTTGTTTTTTTAGACTAAAAAAAAAAAAAAAACCCCCTTAAGTTATCTCCTAGGTGGTAGTTTCTATCCTTCAGACTGCACCACAAATACTGACAGTTGAAAGTCTGGTACTGTTCTGTATTTATTGGCACTAATATATTTTGTAACATTCCTTAGGTTTCTCTGCAAATATATATATATTTATATATATAAAATATATACATATATTTTATATATATATACACACTTGTTTTTTAATGNATTTTTTTTTTTCTTCTTGATATCTGTGTAAAAAGCTGCCTGTTAAACAGTTTAAGAACTGGGTATTTATTGACACAATCTGTAATTATCTAATGTATTGATTGAAACACTTTGGTTTCAACATAGCTTTATTTTAGCTTTCTTTGTGTATATATTGTGATTATGTTGCTTAAAGGTACAAGTTAAAAAAAAAAAAGCTTTATTTTTACCTTATCCATTTGCATTTGTTTATAAAAAAAAAGCATATTTGTCTACAGCTGCTGTCTGTCATTTCATCAAAGCAATATGAAGAAATTTCCATTACACTTTCAATAAAAGAATTTTGTTTGAATATGGCAGCACCTTTGCCACCTTTATTCTTTACTTTGGCTCAGGAATGTGGGTGATGATGGATGTGTACACTGCACTTTGTCACAATTGTTTCTTTTTTGCTTATTTTTAGGTTTTTTTGGCCTCTTTTTTAAGCTAATAGGTGCCAGGAGGTTTCCACAATAAATACTGAGGTGGAAGCATTCTACATGTGTGGGAGCAGCCCTTGTACTAGACTGGTGTCCTCCAAGTGGCTTCTCCTGTGCTCTCTTCTCAGTCTCCCAAAAGCAGCCCAGGGAAGAACAAACTCTCTCATGGAGAAAAGATATTTGGGGGTGGGGGCAGGGAGAGCCTGGGAAAGTGAGCACCAGCATGCACCCGGTCCCATAGTGGGAAACCAGCTGCAAGGGTCAGTCCCCAGAGTGAAGGGCAAAGACAAGAGGGCACCTCCACGTTGTCCCCAGTTTCGTCACAGCATCAATGTAACCTTGACAACAAAAACTGGCAACACTAACAAAGCCCTGGGAGGTTGCATGGGAGAAGCTCATGAGGCAGTGGCAGATATACAAGGGGTACCCTCAGAGTTACCTGAAGATGGACTTCCTCCCAGAGGCACCCAGTGCTAAACTGCGCTTTCAAATTCTAAGCTAAATGAGCACATCTTGTCTGGGAGAGTGTGGGCTGATTAAGAGCAGTTCATCCCAGGGCTGGGACTAGAAAGCACCTTTTTGGCAACTTGTTTATTTAGTTTGAGCTCAAAACTGGGATTCAACCTCTTTGTTTGGCAGGGCTAGACCCATGACCTGGAGAACATCCGAGGCTCCCAGGATATCTCTGCCCATTGTGCTGTGCTGTGGTCACGTCCCTGGTGCATTGCCACATGGTGGCATGTGACAATTGTCTTGCTTGACAACTGTTCAAGTTGCTTCCTGTTCCACCAGTGTCATGTGTATTTTTTTTTTTTTTGACCCACTAAAAATGGCAAAATTGAGTGCCTGAGGCTGGGGTCTATCTCTGCTTCCTCAGCTTACTTTCTTGTGGATGGTGGCTGCCCATCTCCGTGAGCTGATGTAAGACAGTGATGGTGGAATTATCCCTATAGCTGAAGAGCATATAGAAGAAATCTTGGGAATTGCCAGAAACTTCTTTCCTTTGTGGGCTAGAAACTATTTCCTGTCACCTCCTAGCCCCTTTGGGATCTAAAGGATGCAGCCAAAAAGAAGTACTGTCATGACTTTGTTCCTCTGGGGGAAAGCAGAGAAAACACACTTGGTCCTGGTCAGAGCAGGGAAATAAGGAGAGGGTGAGGATGTGAGCCAGTATATGGTACAAAGCCGAATCAGCCTAGAAACATGGTTGGGGAAATGCAGACCTGTCCCATGGGCTTGCATTTGATAGCGCAGGCATAAATCGTAACTGCTGGCATTGCCCTGAAAGCAAGGGAAATTGGCCCAATAATGCCATTGTCTAATTTTCCATTGGGAATCCATTTCTAACAGTTGCCATCTGCCCCTAGAGCAGAAAAGCTCAATTAATTGAATAAACTATTTGTTACAAATTATTCGCTCGCCCATAAAAACAGCAATATTGAAAAGAGGCTTGTCTGTAGCTGCTCTGCAAAGTGTACTGAAGCCCAGTCCCAGCTTCTGCTCCCAGAAGGATGTGTCTGGATGTAGGTTTTTTTTGATCCTATGGAGCTTATGTCAGTAATTCCCTTTTACATTAAATATTTTCTGATTTGAAGGAGCTTACAGCTCCAGCTGTCACACTTGTGGTTTGTATGCTCACAGTGATGACTTTGCACTGTTCTCCAATAAACTGCATCATGTTCTTGAGACTCAGTACTCCCAAAGAATGGTGATGGAACAGTCCTGAGGTGCTGCATCCCATAAACTAGCTTCTGGCATGAGAATCTTCAGAAAGAATCACAGAATCCTCATAGAATAGTTTGGGCTGGAAGGAGCCTTTAAGATCATCTAGCTCCAAGCCCCCTAAGCAGAGTCACCTCCCACTAGCCCAGGTTGCTCAAAGTCCCACCCAACCTGGCCTTGAACACTTCCAGGCAGAAGGCATCCCCAACTTCTCTGGGCAACCTGTTCTAGTGCCTCATCACCTTCACAGTAAAGAATTTCTTCTTTATGTCTAATCTAAATCTACCCTCTTTCAGTTTAAAATCGTCATCTCTTGTCTTATCTTTGCACTGCCTGCTAAAAGGTCTGTCCCTATCTTTCCTGTATGTCTCCCTTTAAGTACTGTAAGGTCTCCTTGGAGCTTTCTCTTCTCCAGGCTGAACAACCCCAACTCTCTCTGCCTGTCTTACTAAGAGAGATGTTCCAGCCTTCTGATCACCTTTGTGGCCTTCCTCCAGACCCACTTCAACAAGATTGTGTCTTTCTTATGTTGGAGGCCCCAGAGCTGGACACAGTAGTGCAGGGGCAGAATTTATCATGGCCTCTCTGTGCCAAGAGGAGTTAATGTTTGCACTGTAGAGCAAGGCAGGAGAAGCCCTGGAGGGGTTTTCCCGGGTGTTTGGAGATCATCATTCGGCAAGGTGCTGGTACTAAAGCCGTGGCCACTACATTTTCAGAGTGCTGCATCTTCAAGTGGTGAAACCAGATACACTCCTCAGTCTTCTCCCTGGCCATGGCAGGGTTGAGGCCAGCCGACTTCCTGCAGACACCAGAACAGACGTGCCCCCACTCAGGTGATGCGGAGTTGGGACTCATGCCTCATTCTACAGAAGGCGGTGGTGCTCCTTCCCATCCCTGGGAATTGGTGATTCATTGACCCCAATTAAACCCGCCTGTGCATTGCCCACCTTGCTTAGGGCTTCATCACCCTCTTTATTTTCATTGATTTTCTCTCTCTCCTTCCGCACAGCCACCCTGCGCACCGTGCTTGTAACACCCAGCGGCACAGAATTACTCATCGCCCGCTCTCTTTCCGTTTTCAGCTGTCTGCAAGAGCCGAAGCGTGTGCGCAGCTCCCGGTCTGCAAGGCGTTTCTCCCCAGGTGGTGGAGCAGCCTGCGGCAAAAGGATGACTCACCCGACCAGCCCACGGCCGCTGCGATGGGGACCGGCCCTGACGCCAGGCTCCTCCAGACCTGGCGCCGGGCGGCAACGAGACACCCGAGGACTTTTCTCAGCAGGAAAAGCTATAAATTGATAGACGGGATGGACTTTATCTCCAGCCAGGAAGAAAAACCGACCTAGAGGCTCCAGAGCAAGGTGAAGGCAGAGGTGTTGGCTGTGCAGCAACAGGGACATTCCCATGGGGCATGGAAGAGCTCCTGTCTGCTTTAGAGGCAGAAGCATTGGGAGGAAGCAGTTTTTCTCTTCTATTGACGGGTTGGTAGAAGGAAAAGGCAGTTTTGCACTGCATGGCTGAACACTGCAGGAGGTAAAATTGCCCCAAGGCTTCTGCGAAGAGCGTAGAAGTATCCCAGGTGATCCTCTGCATCCCTGCTGGCCTCAAGATCTCTGTCACAGGCACTTTCTCTGACAGCGCACATGGAATCTCCGTGGCATTGAGAAGAAATTTGCGGGTGCTGAGGGTTTAACTTTTCCCTTGAAATTGGCTTGGCTGCAGGACTGGATGTCATTGACATTCCTGTGGCCTGTTTGAGTTGTAGTCTGTCAGTGGGATGGGATGGCATGGGGAAAGAAGTTCAGTTGTTATTCCTTGGGATAATCATAGAATCACAGAATGAAAGGAGCCTTAAAGATCACCCAGTTCCAGTCCCTCTCCCATGGTCAGGGATACCTTCCACTTGATCAGGTTGCTGAAAGCTTCATCCATTCTGGCCCTGAACACCTCCACTGAGGGGGGATCCACAACCTGTTCCAGTGTATCACCAACCTCACAGTAAAGAATTTCTTCCTTATATCCAGCCTAAACCATCCCTCTTCCAGTTGAAGTCATTACTCCTCATCCTGTCACTACACTCCCTGAAGAAGAGTCCCTCCCCAGCTCTCCTGTAGGCCTCCTTTGCAAGGCCGCTCTAAGGCCTGCTTGGAGCCTTACTTCTCCAAGGTGAACAACTTCAACATTCTCAACCTGTCCTGATATTCATTGTCAGCGGACTGTCAGTAAGTGTCCTCTCCACCAAATCAACGCACATCACACACTAGAATTAAAGCAGTTTGATTACTGCCCCATGTGAGGGCCCCTCTGCCATCATCATCTCTGGAGGAGAGGTGAGTCCTTAGCATCTGGAGAAATAGATGATGGAAGTTTTTAAGGCCAGGCTGGATGTGGCTCTGGGCAATCTGATCTCGTGGGAAGTGTCTCTGCCCATGGCAGGGAGGTTGGAACTAGGTGATCCTTGAGGTCCCTTCTGACCCTGACGATTCTGTGATTCTGTAAACACACTGAATCAATGCAAATATTCTTGCTTCAGTATTTTTCCTGCAAAAAATCCTGCTTTGCCAGAGTTCTGGCTGACAGGACACTTCAGATAAGCTGTTATTAGAAAGAAGTAAGTTTTCTCCTTCACAGTTTTGATCAGAGGAGTCTGCAGCGCTGCTTAATCCACACACTGCCACCAGCCTGGTTTCCATGGCTAAGCCTGCTGCTGAGTGAACGGCAGTATTGCCATCTACTGGGCAGCTGCCTCCTTCTCCCAACCTCTGAGGCAGCCAAATTTTTCTTGGGCACCATCTGTCCTGCTCTGTGGGACCAGAGGCGCTATCATATTAGAAAAATAAAATAAAACAAAGCTTAAATCATAGAATCATGGAATGTTTTGGGTTGGAAGTGTTCTCAAAGATCATCTAGTTCCACTCCTCACCATCCTTTTTTCCAAAGGGTCTAGAGGAGAGGTGTGGATGTCCTGGCGCTTAGATGTGTTTCCATGGCTGGCCTGGCACCCACATCCACAGCTGGAGGAAACCAACTTCAGAAGATAAGTGCTCAAAAAAACCCACAGACACACCTACATTTTGGCCAGGGAAGCTAAGTGAGTGACCAAAACACCTGTAGCTGGACATACTCTGATTCCATTGCATCAGGAAGTGCATGAACCCCGCCAAAGCATGAATATCTGTGACCAGTAGAGCTGAAATACTTTGGCACAAACATGGAGGCTGTGAAGACTTTCACATTAGTACAGCCAAGGCTCAGCATGACCTGGGGATCCAGTTCCCTGGAGATCACAAGCCACACATCAGGGTTAAATATTACAGGAGCACCCTGCTACCAGGAGGAATAACATAAAATGATCTTCCTGCAAAATAAAGCTGCTGATATACCCTGCGTAGGATGCTGCAGGGTATGAAGAGATATCCATGGGGCTGATGGAGGTAACACAGGACCTCAGGAGAGCTGTTCCCCTTTGATATGGCAGAATGGGATGAGATGAGATGAGATATCCTCAGAAATTCCTAATAGCACTGACCACTGTATTTGATCTTTGCACTCCCAAGCTGTGTTTCACAGCATCTACAGCCTTGCCTCCCTAATTAGCTCAAGATATTGTAGCCACTCTTTACACCTCACTTGAGCATCCTACACTTGGTAGGACCAGCCTCAGGAGATGAGTCTCCTTTTGCTGTGGTTGTTTCCTTTTACAGCTCCCCTTAACAATGCAGGAAGAATCAGTTTTCCAAAATCTAGTTCATGCCCTGACTTAGCTGCATCCTTACCACCCAGCTTTGGAGAAGAGGGTGGCAACACTAAGTATGAGCACTAGAGTGTTGTGCCCTGTTGTGTTTTCCCAGTATCATTAGATATTAGATGGCTGTGACACCCAGTATCCTCACATGGCAAAACCTGTGTGAAGCATGGCATTTTTCACAGGCTTCACGAGATGTGCTTCTGGGATCACAGCTTTGCCTGGCAGCACTGAGGTAGCTCTAGCAAGGCTCTTGGACAGTGAGAGGTGAGTGAGGCACAGGAGAAGCACATGCACCCTGTCTGTGTGCTGCCAGGCTATCACCTTCCTCCCATCCCACACAATAAATCATGGCTGAGCAGCACAAGCTGTTCCTGTCAACAAAATATGGAAAGAATAACTTGTCTTGGCACCAGGGATGTGATAATGGCCCTGAATTAGAGCTGTATGTCTCCAGCACGTGACTCTCCTGCTTCTAGTCATGCAGCCTGATGTTCCTTCTCCTGGCTGTTGCAGGAATAGGTCCAGGCCTTCCTCGTGCACAGGAATAATTTAAAGAAGCAATGTCCAGCCTGGCTCTCAGAGCGGATTGTGACAAGAAGTTTCAAACACCTGATAGCCAGAACTACCTTGTGGAGACCAGGGCCAGTTGTATGGCTGTGGGCAGAGGCAGATACAGTCTCTGTGGTGTTTTGGGTGGTAACAAGGCACATGGATACTCAGTAAATTGCTTGAGTCTCAGAGTGCTTTTGGCTCAGGGAGCAGCAATGCCCCCAACAGTTCCCAGTTCTGCTCAAACCAGGCCAGAGACAGAAGATTTGGGAGCCTATGTGACATCCCCAAATCCCTCTATGGCCCATGCAATAATCACAAAGAGATAGACTCCCCCAACCAAGGCATCAGGAGCTGCAAAATCAGCAGGCACTCTGACCACTTAACTTCACATCATCAGAACAAATTTTGGAAGTGGTTTAAAAAAATCTCATTTCCTAAACCCTTTGATCTGTGTCTTTTTAATTCCTTCTGAAACTCAAATGGAAAGTCTTGAATATAGTCAGACCAAGATCTGAGATGCCAGCATGTTTCAAATGCTCTTATAAGGGACATTACTCCATCACCGAGCCTAACACATCCAGGCTCTTTAAGGAGAAGTTAAATACTTGAACTTGCTAAAGCAGCAGAAATCACACATGCTGTCTTGAAAGGAGCAAGAACCGTTCAGTAATTTTAAGGGACAGGAAAGAAGAGGCTCAAGGTTTTAACTCGTCAAAAGTGGAGAGCTGCCAAACTCTGAGCAGCCAGGAGACACTGCCAAGTGTGGTCCAATAAAGTAGAGAGCTAAAAATACATCTGGGACTCCACTCCTTCACAAGCCTGAAAGCTGCTGGTTTCATTTTCGGTTGCACTTGCTGTAATAAGGAAGATTTATCTGTTTGTGAGCTGGACCTCTGCGTAAGAGCAGTGAAAAGCATCTCCTGTGTGTCACAGCTTATCGTGTGTCTATGAGCAAACACCAAGGACAGAGTGCAAGGCTGCCATTTTATAGTTCTCGGCCCAGAAAACATCTTTATTAGTTGGTGCTAAGTGTATTGTGTGTTGCTTTGGTTTGTTAATGCCCTCTAGTGGCTTTTGGGGAGAAGAAAAGGGCATAGCCAAAAACAAAGAGGGGGGGTTGGCAAAAAGCCTGCTGTCTCCTAGTACTCTGCATTGGTGAGGCCACACTTCCAGTATTGTGTTCAGTTTTGGGCACCACAATAAAAGAAGCGCTGTACTCAGCACTAGTCAGGCCACACTTTGGGTACTGTGATCAGTTCTGGGCCCCTCAATTTAAGAAAGACGTTGAGGTACTAAAATGTGTCCAGAGAAGGGCAGCAAAGTTGGGGAGGGGCCTGGAGCACAGACAGCCCTGTGAGGAGCAGCTGAGGGAGCTGGGGGTGTTCGGCCNACAATAAAAGAAGCGCTGTACTCAGCACTAGTCAGGCCACACTTTGGGTACTGTGATCAGTTCTGGGCCCCTCAATTTAAGAAAGACGTTGAGGTACTAAAATGTGTCCAGAGAAGGGCAGCAAAGTTGGGGAGGGGCCTGGAGCACAGACAGCCCTGTGAGGAGCAGCTGAGGGAGCTGGGGGTGTTCGGCCTGGAGAAGAGGAGGCTCAGGGCAGACCTCATTGCTCTCTACAGCTACCTGAAAGGAGATTGTAGCCAGGTGGAGTTGGTCTCTTCTCCCAGGCATCCAGTGACAGAACAAGAAGACACAGCCTCAAGCTGCACCAGGGCAGGTTTAGGCTGGACATTAGGAAGTAGTTCTACATGGAAAGAGTGATTGGCATTGGAATGGGCTGCCCAGGGAGGAGGCTGAGTCACTGTCCCTGGAGGTGTTTAAGGGAAGGTTGGATAAGCACATGGTTTAGTTAATTAGAAGGGTTAGGTGATAGGTTGGACTTGATGATCCTAGAAGTCTTCTCCAACCTGATTAATTCTGTGATTCTGTGATTGAGGTGCTGCAACAGGTCCAGAGAAGGGCAACAAAGCTGGTGAAGGGCCTAGGAAACAGGATTTATGAGAAGCAGCTGAGGAAACTGGAGTTGTTTAGTCTGGAGGATGAAGGGAGACCTTATCACTCTCTACAACTACCTGAATGGAAGTTGTGAGATGGGTGTTGTTTCTTTTCCAAAGTAACTAGTGATAGAATGAGAGGGAACGGTCTCAAACTGCACCAGGGGAGGTTTAGGCTGGACACTAGGAAAAGTTTTTTCATTGAAAGAGTTGTTAGGCACTGGAACAGGCTGTGCAGAGCAGTGGTTGGGTCAATGTCCCTGGATGTATTTCAAAGCTGTGCAGCTGTAATGCTTGGGGATATGGCTTAGTGGTAGACTTGGTAGAGTAGGGTCCATGGTTGGACTCAATGAATTTGAGGCCACATTCACACTGAATACAGTAGGACAATCACATCTTTTGACTGGTCATGCTGCGTTCAATGTACCTCAAGATGCAGTTTGCCCTCTTGGCTGCCAGGGCACACCGCTGAGTCACATGAGCTTCCTGTAAACCAGCACCTCCAGATCCTTTTCTGCAGGTCTGGCCTCCAGCCACTCCTCCCCCAATTCATACTCTTGTCCAGAAATATCACATCATTGCTTTGCTGACCACATCTGCTGCTGGTGGGTTTATCCTTATGGGATGCCTCAGCAGAAAAAACCCATTACAGTCATTTTCTGCAGGGTGGCTTTGGTGCCAAAACAACAGCCCTAAAGAGTTGTGCTTGCTGCCTTCAACCCAGCCTCAGGTTAAGGACATTGTCAGCACTTTGTATTGTCATGACAGGCTGTGTCATTTGCTGCAGCCTCCTTCCCTGATGACTGAGTCTGAGCCAGTGTAGACAGTAAAGGGTCATTGGTTGCAATCACTGATAATTTATTATACTCTTAGCCAAACCCTGCAACTAATAACCCAGAGAGGTGTTAGAAGAGATGAAAGGAGGTTTGATGGGCACAGATACTTATTCATTCTTCTCATATTTGAGCACCAGTTGATTCTTCTCTAGAAATCCCCATTTTCCTCCATAGTCTGGAAAACAAAAGCAGTTAATTCAGCATAGTGAGAATACCACATGTCTCCATCCCATGGAAGTGTTCTGAAGAAGGGTTTGTTTCCAGCTAGGCCAGGGGACTGATCTAGCAACCTGTTCTCACCCACAAAGAATTATGGACCACAATTTCCTCCTTCTTCCTTGCAGTGATTTAAAATACCTCTCCCCACTTTTCTTTCCAGCAGGCCCTGTATTTTACAGTGGCATTTTTACAAAACCATGCCCTGTGCCTGGGAAACAGCTGTTCCTTGTGTCAGACATCATTTCTGGGAGCAAAAAGCTCATTGCTCATTACCAGATGTAAGGCTGAGAGTGCACAGTGCAGCATCTGCAGACATGCTTTATGTTTGCTGCATTTGCAATCATCAGCAGTTAACAGTTTTCTGCAGTAAGGTTTTGTCTAGGTGAATGGTAATGGTCATTGTCTGGACAGTTCCTGCCTGGCTTGATTTTTTGTTCATGGTCCTCAGAGGCTGAGTAAATCAAAGACTCCAATTCCCCTGGCACTCTTTTTTTCCTCATGGGAGATACATCAGGCTACCTTGGAGGCACTAAGTAACTTACACTGTAGATCCAGTCCACATAGGCTGACACACGTGTGAAGACTGTTGGCTTCTTGTAGGTGTTACAGAAAGGAACAAGCCCAAAACTGACAATCCCATGGACTTCCCAGTGATCGTCTCTGTAGCAGCTGAGAGGACCCCCAGAGTCCCCCTGGGTCAGAGGAAGGAGTGGAACATGTTAAGTTAAAGTATCTGAACAACTGAGGAATAACAGGATAGGATTGAGGAGCAGCTGAGAAGAAGGAAAGTGACAAGCATGGGCCCTGCACTGGGATGCAACATCATAGCAACACTGGAAGAGTGGTAAGGTGTAAATCTTATACAACTTTACCCTTTGGATGAGGCTAGAGAACTGCCAAAGTCTCATGCTAGTAGCCCCCAGAATCTAGTCAATAGGATATGTTGCTGGAAGAAAGAGCAAGTCTCCCCTCAAAATCAGAGGAGAGGGATGCACTCTGAGTATTTGGAGCTTTTCTCTCTGGTTGGTGGAATGTGGAGCAGTCTGGTTTAGATAGCAGAAGGCAGTAAAAGGCCAGGATTTGCAGAAGAGTTATTGCAGCAGGTGAAGAAATGGCAGAAACAGCTCCCAACTGAAGCAATAGCAAGGTCATGTAGGAAGGAAAGAGAAAAGAGAGGAGCTTGAAAATCCTCAGATAATAACAGCTCTTACACTGCATCCAGCCCTTATACCATCTCCACCTGCACAGATCATAGCGCTTTTCACTTGAGAACCCCACCAGTCATCCTGGGAGCAGATCTCATAGCCAATCACCGGCAGCATCACCTCCTGCAGTCTGTCTGCACTGCTGCCACCCACTAGCAAAGAAAGAGTGAGATTTTGGTCTGAGATCTCCAGTGGCTGAGGAAAGAAGCCTATGTCCTGCCTTGTGCAGCCTTACCTGCACGGTGGTCCCTCTGAAACTAGGAGGGACCCTCAGAACTTCTCCTTCCCCCTTGCTTACCACTAACCAACCCCCATCCGGTAACATAGCAGGGATAGTAATCAGGCAAAACGTCTCCTTGAGGTGGAAGCACTCCCATCTCAACGAACCCATTGGCATAGGCAGAAGAACCGAGGTGCAGCAGGGCAATGTCATAGCTGAAATGGGATACAGGTAAAAGCACTGAAAATCCTCAATTAGTCATAAAACAGACGTCCTCACTGATATCTCACCCTTTACACAGGTCTCTAGCCTCTGGCAAGGATAGACAAGCACACTGCAAATATCATTAATTAATCCTTATGGCTATCACAGGAAAATGTGAGCAATTGGGAGAGTCGAGGCCGTGGTATGGACTGCCAAAGGGCTAACAACCCCAAGAAATCTCTTGCTCCTTTGTAAACACCCAGCCTCAGGGTGAATTTCAGTAGACTCTGGGTGGGCAGGCATGCCTCTGATTTAGGACTGTCTTTCAGCAGTTCCTTGTTGGCAACTTTATCAGATGTGAACAGTGCTGTGACTGCTGGCGAGCCCTTGAATCTGCTGTACGCCCTGGAACCATCTGCAAGCTCCCGTCTTGATCAAAACAGGACTGAGGTCATCCACACAGACACTGTGTAACACCTCCACAAGAGGCCATCTGGGAAATCTCCACTGCATCATCTAGCAATGCTTAGCACAAACCCAGCCTCACTGGGAACTGGGCTGAACATACACATAAATGCTAGCAGGACAGGGTGCCAAATACCCTTCAGCCCTTCAGAATAATTACCCATTGTCAATCTCACTGGGATTCCAGCCATCATGAATGAAGATTCTATCCACATCAATATAGTACTCAGTGCCCTCCTCCTCCAAGAGACTGTGCTCACCCAGAGCCACTCGATAGCTTGCTCCTGGTAGCCTGAAAATGAATCACAGAATATGTGATGAATATAAATGAAATGTAAATGAGATGTTAAAAACACTCCCCACTGCTAGCTCTGCAGTGTAATCCCTGTACCACTGAGACCTTCCACCAATGTAATCATTCCACCTTCCACAGGAGGATTTTCAATGGGCTGTAGCTACAGTTGAACTCAATGATCTTAAAGGTCTTTTCCAATTTAAATGATTCTAGGATTCTAGGACTCCATGAATGGTCTTATGAATCAGACAAATGCTGCCTGCAGTTTGCTGGTGAACTAAGTGAAGGTGCAGCATAAGCAAGTCTTGCTGAGCTTGGTCTTGAACAAGAACACTCGTTTTGCACCTCTGCATCTGTCAGAAACAGAGTTTAAGGATCAGCTTATTACACTTTACTGTAAGTACTTTCTTTAATTAAAGAGAAGTCTTGGTTCACTAGTGTCACACTGTACTGTTTAGGTGGTATGTGCTGGACATGTTGCAGAGCAAACCACACAGCATGGTCCATGAGTGAAGAAATGCCTTTTGTTCAATCTTTCCATCTATGTGGAGGTGCAAAGCCATTTGAAATGCTCACACTCATGCAAATGCACCTCCTCTTATGCAAATCAGCAATCAGCTTGATTTCCACTCCCAGGAAGTCAGCAATTAATATGTAAAATCAAGGCTAAAGCTAACAGTTTTCCAGTTCTCTTGATTAAGTGTGCAGTGAAGTGTCCAGCTGTGCAAGGAATGGTACCAGAGGGGAGCTCAGAGGATTAGAAGGGTCTGTCTCCCATCTGCATCAAGAACAAGGAGCAGAACAGAGATATTAATGCTTTTCATCCTACTCACGTGCCAAGGCAATGGGCAGCAGTCAGGACCCATTGGCCACTGATGAGTGTTCCACCACAAATGTGAGCGTAGTACTCTGGGGAGTCAGCAGAGGCAATTTGAAGCGATACCTGCCTCAAACAAAATCATATTTTATGCCCAAGCCATGCTGTGCCTCTGCAGTAATGATGTGTGTGGCTTTGGACACTGGAAGCTATCAGTTTCTCACTGTTGAAATTTTCAGGTACAGGGCTTTTTTTCAAGTGAAAGTGACACCAGCATTACCTGCCACTTCCAGCTGTGCGGCTTGGCCTCGTAGCCTCCAATTACTCGTCCAGTCAGTACATCCTCCTCAAGAACATCCCTTAGGGGACTTCCAGAGATTGCCCCTAACCCCATGAAAAACAAAGCAAAACAAAACAAAAAACAAACAAACAAACACAACAGAAAAACAAACAAGAGTTTGTCATGTGTATTCCTAAAGGGCAACAGTCACCATGGTTTACTGCCAGTGACAACCTTGTGCTGTGCAGGGCAGCCTGCTAAGCAGGTCTGAAAGATACAGTGTTTGAGACTTGCATATGGTGGCACTGTGATTGCTCTCCATCCTGGAGGCTCTTTTTAAAATCTCCATGGTTGAAAAATACCATAAAAAGGCTTCACAGGTGCAAAGTTCTCATATAAACTGACTTGTTTCCCATACTCCCTACAATCCCACCCTAACTACCAGGTGGTTGTGTACCAACCTGACTCTTCTTTCTTTCAGAGCTGAGGTTTCCACTCCCCTCCCTCAGAGAACTAGTAGATGTTTCTCATGGAGATCTTATTCCCACAATATAGACAAATGTTTCCAACCAGAACAGTTGTGTCCACATTAGGTTTTGCCATAGCAAGTAACTATGGAGAAAAAATGGGTAAGGTCTAGCCTGCACCACACAGAAATTGAGAGGTTCATTCTTTTCCATCTCAAATATTTCAACTGCAACTTACCCAGGAAACTAAGAAGAACCAGAAACTGAAACATCTTTAATGAAGTGGTAGTATTTTACCCCACAGAAAAGACCTTTTTATGCTACAATGTCTGATAAGAAGCTGTGCCTAAATTTGTGATTAATACAATTTATCTATACTGATATCTTAGTAAACTGATCAAAATTGTTTTCCTTATGTGGGAAAAAAAAAAAAAAAAGTGGGAACAGTGAACTTTTCAAGGTAGATCTCAAAGTTAAACAAACACCTCCATATTGCATACTGCACAGTTCCCACAGGGCCATGTACTAAAAAGAAAAAATAAATTTGGATAAATTTGGAGTGCTCTTAGGTCAAGTCAATACCAAAGCAGGCCAAACCCAGGCTCAAGAAGACACCACCTCAGACTTAACAATGGTTGATGCACGAGTTGTAGTCTCTTGTAAGAATTTTACCTCCCAGTCCAGCTATCTGCTGCTCCATGCAACATGAACTGATCTTTGTCAGCAAGATGAAAAGACCAGTAGCAAACAGGGAGAAGTGTAACCACTCAGGGAGGTTCAGCCTGTGCTGGACATGGTGATGCCCTGTCTCAAACCATGATACTCTTTTGGGATCCTTTTCTACTCTCTCTTCCCTGCTGAATAACTTTTCCTCTTCCTGACCCAAACTGCTGGCTCTCAGTGGCCAGAGGGGACGTAGAGACTAGGGCTATGACTAATAGGAATCCTGCAGCTGGAAGAAACCTGAGTTCTCTCTGAGGAATTGGAAAGGTCCCGAAATTACAGAATGGTGGAGGCTGGAAGTCTGGAGGTCATCTGATCCATTTTTCCTACTGAAGCAGAGCTATTGAAAGCTGGTTGCCCACGACTATGTCCAGATAGATTTTTAAGATCTCCAAGGACAGAGACTCCACAACTACCCTGGGCAACCTGTGCCCAGTGCTCAGGCACCCTCCTATTGGAAAAGGGCAAAGGTCATGCCCAAGAGCACAAAGCATAGCTACCATGCTGTTGGTCTTACTTGGCCTGTCATCCTTCTGCTTGCCACCATTGCTCATTGGTTTTGCAGGCTGTCATTTTAATAATAAGTACCTAATTTGGCATCAAAAAACACTGAACACGTATCTGCATTTATCTTCTTATCTTGCACCTGAGTTCCTACAGACAGGTTTATAGGATTTCATAATGTGGAGGAATTTATATGAGAAATCTTTATATTAGGGTGACATGCTATTGACAAGCTAGACAGGATATATGAATCAAAAGCTCTTGTAATTGAAGCATCTGTAAAAACTTTGCAGCTTGTCTGAACACTGAGCACAGAAGACACAAAATGAAAACCATCTCCCATGTTGCAGGCAAAGACACAATTTCCAGGAATAACCTTGTACAGCTGGGTGCTGTCAAGTGACAGCCTTTCCTCAGTGCAATATGAAGAACTTGGATTATTCAACTCTTAATTATTCAAAATGCTGCTAATCAAATCAAAGTCAAAGGGCTCATTTAAGTAGCAAAACATGTTGCCCACTTGAATATATTTAATGACTGATGATTGGTTTTGAGCATTCATATAGCTCTATTAAAATCATTAAGCATACATATTTGTGCAGAAGATGCATGCAATTAAATATTTTGATAGCTTAAGACCAGAGTGTTCAGCAGTTGCAGTTTCACACTGCAATTTCTCAATATTTATTTGACTATATGGAAAATCTGAGGAAAGGAGCAAAACATCAATAATTCAAATTATTTATGCACAACATAGGCCTGAAAGAGTAAGTCTTGCAAAACACTGTCCTATTTATTTACTTTTAGCTGTAGAGTAGCTTGATCTCTGCAGAACACTCAGTACATAATTCAGTCTCTTGTTTCAGTTAAGTAACTGTTGTGTTAGAAAGCAATTTATTGAAACCCACAGATCTCATAACTCTTAAAAAGTTGTGTGTGTTATTTTCTACAAGAAAATAAAGTGTGTGCTTCAGAAAAACTGGTCTATGAAGCTTTACAAATACTGGTGCTCCTAACTCCCCTGAAATGAATGGAAAAACTTGCTATTAATGACATCAGAATCTCACCCAGTGTGTTTCCTGGAAAAGCTCTCTTTGGCCTTAAGAAAAAAGGAAAAGGAACAGGATAAATAGCCTACAACTGGTTGGTGGAGATGCTCATCTAGCTTAGTTTCAGTTAAGCATGTTTGCAGTGCCTGGTATTTCAGCCAAATTGACTTTTGTCATCTGAGAAGACAGCAGCTGAAGAACATGTGTACTTGGGCACACAGAAAAGCTATTTTTTACTGAAGAACAGAACTTCTCTTGTTAAGAAGCTGCCGGCTTGCTGTCACCCAGAAGAAAAACCAACACCAGCACCATTAGACAGAGACAGCAGAGCCTGGGATGGCAAGTCTGGTCTGAAACAAGTACATAAAGATCTGGAAGGATGTGCTTTTGGGCTCATTGGATACACTCAAACAGAGAGGGTCCTTGGCCAGACCAGCATCAGCTGAACCTCTACTGGCAAGCCCCACTTGGCAAGTACCCTGAGTGCACCAGCAGGTGCTGCAACCCTGTCCTCAGAGCCCCAGGTGTTCAGCTGCCTCTGTTCAGGGTCAGCTCTGAAAGAGTGCAACTGTGACCCTGGATCACTTCTGTGTAAATGGCTACTTACAAGTACAAAAGTACAAAAGTACAAAAAGTACAAAATTGAGACATCTCATCTGAGGCTGTACCCATTAAGCCTGCTGCTCAGGCCCTCGTTGCTGGTCCTTGCTTAAGCCATGTTGCTTAGGACACAATTCTCCATCCTTTCTTTACTCACTCCCCATTTCATGGTCATCAGCTTTAAATTAGCTCTTTCATTAGTACGTTTGAAGGCCCTGGTAGGTAAGACATGAAACAATAAACATGATGTTAAAAGCTTGCTGGTAAAGAGGGTGGAAACCTTGAAGTACCTCATTTGTTGATATTATAGCAGTGATACTACTTGTTTCTATGTGTGGTTAATGAATCTTCATGTAAGACTTTGGGATATTTCACAAACATGACAAACTGAGCTTTCAGATCACTGGGATGAACCTTCCAACCAGGCAAGGAGGCAACCATGACTACTGACTAAGGTAGTGAAGATCATCTGAAAGGCATTTTGATACCTCTCTTCTACATGGTTGCCATTCATAAAGAAAACTCAATTTTCTACCTAAATGACATATTCATGCTGATGAAGTGGCCAGGAGAGCTGGTAAACTGACCAATTCCATGTTCTCCCTCTTTAATATCTTTAATATCACCAACCCCAAGTCAAAGCCAGAACTTGAGGTTTAGTTGGCTCAACCAGAACTTTTCTACATTTATTTTCAGACCCAGAACTGCACCAAGAACTGAACTGCACCAGATGTCTATATTGTGAAACTGTTTGCACAAATCCTGCTGTGGTTTTGCCCCATGACACCCAATACAGCCTCAGACAATACTTGGTCACATTTTCATGCATAACATGGGCCACAAATGATTCCAATGGGCAACTGGGTTGCACACACTGGTTTAAAGATGAGAGAGTTTAATCACAAGGATGTGAGATGTTTTTTTGCCAGTTGGACACACGAATAAAAAATGAGTTCCACCCATTTGATTTACTAATAGATTCAGAATGGATTTTTTTTTTTCCTGCTGTCATCTGAAACTGTCCAGATGCTTCCTTTGTAAGCCTGTTGCTGATGGAAGGTGAAGCAATTAATTAAAAAATTTTTTTTTAATCTGGAGACTGCAAAGCAATTGAGCAAGAGACCATTCTACTGAACATGGTTCTGACCCATGGTAAAGAGAGTTCAGCCAGACTGAGACAAAGAGGTAGTAAGCTTGAAGCCTGTCTTCCTAATGGGGATTATCACTAACAAACTTATACTAAGTTTCTGAATACTGTGATCAAGTTCCTTGACTCTTCTGTTCTGTAATACTAGCAAATAACTATTAGGAGCCTTGCTCTTGGAACTTTTTCTGGATGAGTTTTGGTATTTCCAGGTAAGATGCTCACCTGCAGCAAAAGCATGTTCTAATTAGAATCTCATTCCTGCCATGAGAAATTCAAAGAAAAGGGCTGCAGCAGAACAGAAGCTCACATTGAATTGTGCAACTTCAGGATATGAAGCTAAACACCTACTTGTCTGCAGTAAAAAACCTGACAGCTTTTCAGTGAACATGTGCTCATGCAGAGTGATGGGAATAGAAGGGAAAGAATATATGGCTTTCACATGTTGAATAAGAACTCTTGATGCTTCTTTTAGTGCTAAAGGTCCAAGGTCCTCAAGCACAAAGCACAGCGCCACTCTCAGTACTACCAGCTTCTAGGTTCACACTGTTCTTGAAGAGCTGGTGGTGACTGGGGCTAGGAGAACACTGCCAGCTTTAGAGGATTTGGAGCAACAGTGGCAACAGTATTCTTTCCCTGGTGAATAACAGGATGACTCCTAGAAACCGGTGATTCAAATCAAGAGTGCAGGAACTTGGCTGAAGCACTGAAAAAGGGCTGTACAAAAGAGTGCTGTATTTGATAGTTAAATGAAAAGGTACCACAAAAAAGCCCAGACAGCAGCCATCCTACCTTACAGACATCCTTACAAATTACAAGTCTTGGATTTGATAGGGACAAAGCATTGCTCAAGAATGCTTTGTCCCAAAAAAATGGAAGGATGGCTAAATTCACCAAAGCAGAAAAAAATTACTTCCATAGTTATAAACAGTCTGTCATAAAAGTTGTGGTCATGTAGCACATGGAGAGCCTAAGTCCAAGAGGATTCAGACAAATCTGAATCATAATGTTGACAGTTCTCTGGCCCCAGTCACTGTCGTTCCTAGCTTTGTTAAATTATCTCAGAGCTTGATTAAACTGTCCCATGTGCCTATTTGAAAAGAGTACAGGGCAATCAGTCTTCTCTCTATGAAGTTTCCCTAGGTACCTATCCAAGGCACTGTGAAAAAGTCTTTTTAGGATATGAAAATGTTGAAATGCTTGCAGTAAGCACACATATGTATACAGACAACATCTAAACAGTAAGTGTATGAAATTCTTCAGATAGATGTTTAACTTATTTTATAATATATTGATGGATGTACATAATTTCTCATAGCTATGCCATCCCTTCATTTATAGTTTCACAGTTTTACAGATCAGGTGCTTGCCAGTTGCAATGCACAGATTAATGCACAAAACCATCCATTTAAAAAAAAAAGAGACAACTCAGGCACCAGCCAGATAAACTCTGCCAAAGAAGGAGGAGAATGAGTTTGTTTAGTTTTCCCCAACTACCACAATTCTTGTATTGAATCAGGGATGCCTAAGTATCTACTTTCTGCTTTGACAAAACATTTCTGCAATTAATGAAGTGCTTTTGTTTAGGTACTGAATTAATTTAAACCCATGTCAATGGTCTGAGTTGCTGGAAACCTGCCAATTTAAATCTTTCTCTGGGATGTGGATGCCCACATTGTCCCAGAATTCTATATTACACGGCAAAGTTGATGCTCTCCCTTTCACCCTGAAATCTTAGCAAACCCATGAGCTCTATGGAATACACAATTCTCCCTTTGTGAAACAGGAAGCAAGCCAGATGTTACCTGAGTCGTTTAACACAATTCACAAAGATACACCTGGACTATGGTGATGATGACAAATAAAACAGTGAAGAGCAACATTGATAAAGAACAGCATTTCCTTTTATAGCTGTGGTCTGGAAGGAATCCCTTCAAGGAACTGGAGAATTTATTAGAGGAGCATACAGCATTAGAATATTGGCTCATGTGCTTTCCAGTTACAGGCACTTACACAGCCCCAAACTGATGCTGGGACAAGCTCCATGAGCTGTGCCAAGAGTAACGTTAGATGTATGGCTGAGCTGCTCTAACAGCTTGTTGCTACAAAAATAAAAGTGCCTTGTTATCACTCTATTCCTGGCAACAAGATCCTTGCTTGCCTTGAGCTCTGGAACTTTTCCTCTCACATGGTAAAATGATTTGATTCAGTAACTGAGGAAAAATATATATTCATATTTTTATGGTTATTTCTCTGTCATTTTTGAAAATGAAACCAGGCAAGTACAGAATGAGTTGATTTTCAGAGCCTTTGACAGAAAGGAGGTGAGACCACGTGGCAAGAAGCAAGGCAGGACTTTAGCACAGCAAGTACTTAAGGATCTTGAATTTATATAACGTAGTTAGACATCAAAGCTCAGAAGTGAAAATTTTGCACAGGCACATTATGAACATTTTATTCAACTTTTCATTCAGTGCTGCAAACACAGTCCAGTGCAGGCTGAAAGAGCCATGCTATATACTCTCTGTTGTGTTTTCACATATTTAACATGTCTCAGTCACTTATGCCCACAGAGACCTACTCTGAGCAGTCAAGTAATATGAAATCACTAAAGACCTAAGTTCAACAGATTCCAGTTGCAAATATTTTGGCATTGTGTATTCTGCATTGTGGGTATCAAGAGCAGTGTGGCCAGCAGGGCAAGGGAGGGGATTCTGCCCCTTTACTCTGCTCTCATCAGATCCCATCTGGAGTACTGTGTGCAGTTCTGGAGCTCCCAGCACAGGAAGGACATGGAAGTGTTGGAGTGGGTCCAGAGGAGGGCCATGAAGATGATCAGAGGGCTGCAGCAGCTCTGCTATGAGGACAGGCTGAGAGAGTTGGGGCTCTGCAGCCTGGAGAAGAGAAGGCTTTGAGAAGACCTGATAGTAGCCTTCAAATATCTGAAGGGGGCATACAGGAAGGCTGGGGAGGGACTATTGACAAGGTCTTGCAGTGACAGGACAAGGGGCAATGGGTTCAAACTGGCAGAGGGGAGATTTAGTCTGGATGTTAGGAGGAAGTTCTTTACAGTGAGGGTGATGAGGCACTGAACAGGTTGCCCAGGGAGGTTGTGGCTACTCCCTCACTGGAAGTGTTCAAGGCCAGTCTGGACGAGGCCTTGAGTGAGCTGTACTAGTGGGAGGTGTCCCTGCCTATGGTAGGGTGTTGGAACTGGATGATCCTTGAGGTCCCTTCCAACCTTACCATTCTATGATTCTATGTGGTAAAAGGGAAAGAGAACTTGTCACTATTAGATTGATTATGCAGTTGAAATTTGTTTTGTTAAATTGTATTTCAATGTACCATTTTTATATATATATATATATATATTAGATGTGAAAACCTAATGCCAAAAGTATCTAAAGCTAAAACATGGACTAAGTACTACCCAGACTTATAGATACAACTGGAAAATCAGTAAAGCTCCACATCTGTAGCATAGGATAGGATAGGATAGGATAGATTCATAAAGAGCACTGGGTTGGAAGGGACCTTTAAAGGTCATTGAGTCCAACCTCCCAGCAGCAGCAGCAGGGACCTAGATCAGGTTGCTCAGAGCTCCATCAAACATGACCTTGAATGTCTCCAGGGTAGAATACAGAGGTATAACATAAATGCATAGAAAATGATTTAAGACTCCCCAAACAAACAGGTGCCTTTTGCAATATTACTTCACTCCTTTTACTTCACTTTATCTGGAAAAAAAATACTGACACCAACCTATCATGCCAGCAATTTAGCTAATGGTGCTTTGATGTAAAAACAATGTGCTGGTGTGTAGACTGAGAAAACAGTTATTGGATCTTGACAATCAATCACCCAAATTAAAATAAGCCAACTTCAGAATTATCTGAGAAAATAAGAAGTAATTAAAAATGAAGCATTTAGATAAGAATTATAATAAGTATCAAGAGCTTCTAATTTTCTCTCAACGACTTCTATCACAGAAGACAGAAACAGAGCAGATCAATTTTTTCCAATGCAATTTCAATCTACTTTTATAATTAAATCAAAGATAGATTTCTCCATTAGCACAACTACTGCAGTATCCACCTAATTATGAATAATCAGCAAAGGATATTCTTTACTGATTTTTCTTGTGCATCACTAATTATCTGAAGTGACAAGAGCTGACATTATTTCTAATATGAATAAACAACTCAAGGAAACATGGAGGAAGTCACATAGGAGTAATAACACTAAGATGGGCACTCTTCAAAAATCAGTGTAATCCTGGAAAATGTTAACAGCAGTTGTATTTAAATGAAGCTGCCTGTGCTTGACAAACATTAAAGCCTGAAAAAAGTTGCATATCATTAGTTCTCAGTGAAAGCATAGGTGGAATTCATATCCAATTCACTGCTATTTTCTGCCAGTTAATGGCCCTAAGAATTGCCACTCACAAATGTAAATGGGAGTTTTTCTAAACCAGCACTTCATGGGCTTTAAGAACTACCTTTTACTGTGAGGAGAAAACCATACATGAGCAATATTCTGTGTTGTGTCACCTGAATTTTACATTTGCAATCTGATGTTATCTTCTGATGATTTGCTGTTATTACACACGAATTTTTTAATCCTTTTCAGTTAGATACATTTTATTGTATGGATAAATCAGTATAAAATGGCTAACATGGCTGTATTTCCTTTTTGTGTCTGTGTTCCTTTCTGCCTTTTATTCCATTCAAATGTCATAAATATGATTTATGAATTCACCCACGGTAATTCCAAGGGTTTGAAAAATCAATAAAGATTTCATTTTCTATATTTCTGAGGACACGACACTAACAGAACAATTTTTTCTCACCTTGTGTATAGGTACTATGAGTGAGATGTTGATTGAAATGTTCAGAAATACTTTCTTTACTACCTCTTGGAGTATAGGTTAATGCTTTTTTATAGCTTTCAGTAGCTTGTACACAGTCCTTCTGACTCAGACAGTGCTGGACATCAATCAGTACTGCTAGCTTCTTCTCAGAAGAAATTGATCCAGGCTGCTCCAGAGGGACACGTTTCAGTGTTCTCTGTTGTATTTCAAAAGCCTATAGCTCTGATGAACAGTGTAGGAGAAATCCATGAAAATGAAATAACAATTGCAACAATTTCTGACAGTTCTTCACAGCGGTGGAGACTCTGCTCTCCCATTACATTTGCAGATACTATGCAACCAGGGCAAGCTGATGATATGTTGGAGGAGACAGAGAGATGTAGACAGCTGAAATCTCCTGAAGTTCAACAAAGGCAAATGCAAAGTCTTGTCTCTGGGATGGAAAAAACAACAGGCAACTCTGCAGACTAGAAAGCAGCTCTGCAGAAAAGGATCTGGGAGTCCTGGTGAACAACAAACTGAACTGCAGTCACCAGAGAGCCTGTGCAGCAAATAAAATCTGCCATGTGCTGGGCTGAATTAGCCAGTGTAACCAGCAGGTCAGGGGATGCAATTTTCCCGCTCTATTCCACAGGTGTTAGACTGCATCCCTTTAGTACTGTGTCCAGTTCTGTGCTTCCCTATGCAAGGAAAAAAAATAAAATTATACTGGAACAAGCCAGTAAGGTGATAAAAAGATGGTAAGGGGGCTGAAGCCTAAAGCCTTAATCAACTCTCTGGATTCTCTTGGGAGCAACTCAGTCACTCCACCATAGGCTTGTACAGCCATTTTAAGTGCCTCATAATGATATCTTACACATCCTCACTGGGCCGGTAGTCTGCCACGGGGCCTATGGCTAGACATGATCCTGGGCAATCAGCTCTAGGAGCCCCTGCTTGAGCACTGTGATCAGACAAGATGTCCTCCAAAAGGCCCCTCCAATCTTCTATGATTCTGTGCAAGACCCCTTCACTTCTGAAGCTTTGAGGTGGCATAATTCAAACACTATTGAAGGTATTTCAGTTTGCTGATGACTTCATGATTGCTTGACTGCTACCAACACAGTTAATCTGCTCCTTCATCCAACAGTGCGGCTCAAATGCTGGAACCTTTCCAAGAGCTCTGTTTGTACAGGAAATGTTTTCACCTGCCAGCTCGAGCAGTTGTCATAGCACTGGCATGCTGGTACAGTAACAGAGATATAAAAAAATTTTTGCTGAGTGTCTGCAAATCTGAGTAGTAAGAAAACTAAGACTTTTAAGCACATGTTATGCTATGCAGCTATACTAAATTTAGTTGCACCCTGGAGCTTTGGAAACACCACTACTTTCTTTACCAGTGAACATCAGTGTGTTACTGATATTAAACAGAAATGCACAAGAGGGAGCTTGAAACTCACTAGTACAACACAATCCACAAAACTGGATACGGCTGAACTTTGCCTTGCAACTCTGAAGTGTAGAAATATCTTTATTTATGCTTCTCCAGGGTTGCAAGATTAAATTCTTTACAAGTTGCGAAGAGGTGATACTGTCAACAAGGCAATGATAATTTACATTTTTTATGCATGACACAGACATGAAAATGCTGTCTGAAAATTGTTAGGGAGACGACTGTGCTCTTTGTGTATTTTTGCAAAGTGTTTGAAATGCAGACTCTTTCCTGTAAACACAAAGAAGAGGAAAGAAGAACCCCAAAAAGAAACACAGTGAGATCAGGTTTGCAATTTTTCTCAAACACTTCGTGCCTTTTTCTAAGTAGGTTGGGATTTGCCTCTTAGTGGAGTAGGCTGAAAGACCTGTTCAGAAAGTCTTTTAAACCCAGGCTCCCTGCCTCTGGCATATAATGAGATCAAAGGAATTCTAAAGTTGCAACCAAATGTAAGTAGACCAGATGAAACAGTTTTACTCCCAAGCATTATTTTATTTTTGCACTGTAGAAAAAAGTGAACATTTCTCCTAAAAAACAAAAAAATAGTTTTGCATTTATGTAGAAACAGGCACTTTAAAAAGATAATAAACAATTACTCATATTTTTGATAGCAAACATTAAATGTAACTTATCCAATAATAACCTTAGGTACCATATTTATGCATATTTATGTTTTCTTTTATTTGGCTAGAAGTCTGATGATCTCATTTTACTTTTTAAACAGTGAGAGCTTCTGTCTTGTTATGGGTGAAATACCATTTATACACTACCTCTCTAGATCCAGGAAACGTTCTGGAAGCATTCTGCCAAGTCCTTCATCATTTTTATCCATTAGGCATAAAAACATTGCTGCATAACATAATTCGTTAGTCACTGTATTTTTTCCTGGTTCGTTTCCCAGTTCTAAACCAAATATCCCATCCAAAATGTACTAAGTGTGCTAAATGTTGAGAAGTCATGTAATGACAAAAACAGTCAAACGAAACAAGCTTCCTAATCTTTGAAAAACACATGTAAGGAACTTCTCAGGTTGTGTTGCCAAAATCAGAACTGTTCAATGTTTGGCAGATAGGAAAGTAAGTTAGTAAGCTTTTCTCCTTTAGAAATTATACCTTTAAAACATTAATTCTTTTTTGCACAAAGGCATACCGAAAAATAACACACCAATTTTCTCTGATACAGAATGCAAATTTCCCATCACAGTTTATGGGACTTTTATAGGTTGAACTGGATGATCTTGGAGGTCTCTTCCAACCTGGTTGATTCTATGACTTCAGCTCAGTCTCAACTGCTGTGAACCTGTGTGAACTGCAAGTGTCGTGTGTCTCTCAGGACCTTTGTTTTCCTAAAATCTTTTACCTCTAATAGAAGAAATAGCTACTAATTAGTGTTGTCCTCTACTGTCTCAGATATCCTTGTGCTGATATTCTAGAAACAGCCACATAACTAGTCAAAAGAAATCTTTAGTGAAGCACAGAATCAGCTTCAAGGTAGCTACATGAAAATACAACTAATTTTCTCTTGAGGAGAATACTATAAGGGGCCACTATGAATTCTATTGTGGCGTTTAAAAATGTGAGTCTTTGTGTAACTTGAAAACTTGAATATGGAAATGTTGGTTAAGTGTAGAATAAACATGACCTAAAGTATTTTCCTAAATAAACAAAAATTCATAGCAAAAGAATGGCCCTGGGCACATTAGGATTCTTTCAGTAATTCTAGTGACAGCAACACTGATGTTGGTACTATTTTATTTAGCAAATCAGACAAAGTATTACTTAAATCATACCTACATTCTTTTATCAAATAGTCACTAGGTTTGTTTTGTTCTACAGCTCTTAATTTAACCTGGATATGAGAAAGAAACACTGGACTGTTGATACTTGTAACAATTCATGTGTAAAAACACAGAGGGGAAAATGCCCTTACTCTTACTCTTAAGTTTCTCTTCATGGAACTTCCTGGGTTGCAGTTTGTGTCTACTGCCCCTTGTCCTGTCACTGGGCACCACTGGAAAGGCTCTGACCCCATCTTCTGCCTCTCAGCCTTTAGATATTGAAAAGCATTGGGAAGATCCTCTCTTAGTTTTCCCTAGTCTAAACTTCAAAGTGTTTCACTTGGCAGCAAAGGCAGAGAATGGAGAAAGCAGCTTTTTTTTTTCCCCCCCCTTTCCTGTCTTTATGCATTACTCTTGAACCACAGAGAAAAATTTCAGAGGTGAGAGCAGTAACTACCAAGTTTTATTTAAATGGATGCTTTTATACTGGAAAAGGAATTACTTGCACAGGAAATAAATCTGGCACTTTATAAGAATGCTGCAAATTATTACTGCTACTTTGAAAACTTTCAGAACTTTTCCATTAAGAAGTTAAAGGCAGAATCAAGAGAATTTGCCCTTGAGTAAAAGAGAGTGGAGCAGATAGGAAATTTCAGGGGAAAGGAAATATCACTATTTCTTAGTAATTACCTAAGCACAAGGCTACCTATGCAGAGAAAAAAACAGCAACACTGGACCATTAATTTGCTTCCCCAGCTCTAACACTGTAAATTGTCTCAGCTGGTGGAAATAATTTTCTTGAACACAATTTATGTCTACAGGGAGGAACAAGGTAGAAACCCTTGCTCTTTTCAAATGTGTAGAGTAGGTATTGGTAAAAAATAATAACCTCTCTCAGGATTTTCCTAAAAGGAGTATAATTTTTAAAAGACTCTTGAAATGAGAACTGTATTTTCATTTTTCCTTTTTCCAGAGATCTGTAGAAAGAGATGTGAAAAAAAGGCTCCGAGGCCCAAACTACCTCTGGGCTGATGTTTAGCAGGTAGCATCCCGATCCTCATACCAAATGGAACTAGCTCAGGGTATTTCAAGCATAAAAACAGAACGAGGGCAGAGCAAGTTGCTCAGTGCCCCATCCAATCTGACCTGGAATATTTCCAGGGATGAATCCCATCAGACCCCATTTGGAGTACTGTGTACAGTTAAGGAGTCCCCAGCACAGGAAGAACATTGAAGTGTTGGAGTGGGTCCAGAGGAGGGCCACGAAGATGATCAGAGGGCTGCAGTAAGACTGCACTGACGACACTGAGAGAGTTGGGGCTCTTCAGCCTGGAGAAGAGAAGGCTTCCAGGAGACCTTAGAGTAGCCTTCCAGTATCTGAATGGGGCTACAGGAAGGCTAGGGAGGGACTATTGACAAGGTCTTGTAATGACAGGACAAGGGGCAATGGGTTTGAACTGGCAGAGGGGAGATTGAAAATGGATGTTAGGAGGAACTTCTTTGCAATGAGGGTGATGAGACACTGGAACAGGTTACCTAGGGAAGCTGTGGCTGCTCCCTCCCTGGAGGCGTTCAAGGCCAGGTTGGACGAGGCCTTGAGTGAGCTGTACTAGTGGGAGGTGTCCCTGCCTATGGCAGGGTGTTGGAACTGGATGATCCTTGAGGTCCCTTCCAACCTTACCATCCTATGATTCTATGAAACATTAACCACCTCTCTGAGTAACCTGTGCTAGAGTTGCACCACTTTGACTGTAAAAAAAATCTTCTCTGTAGTCTAAATCTCTCCCATTTTAGTTTAAAACCATCACCTCTTGCTCTGTCACAACAGGCCTTGCTAAAAGACGGTCCCTGTCTTTCTAACGAGACCCTTTAAGTATTGAAAAGCTGCGGTGAGGTGTCTGTGGAGCCTTCTCTTCTGCAGGCTGAACAACCACAGTTCTCTCATAATTTCTTCATAGCACAGCTACTCCAGCCCCCTGAGCACTGTGGTCTGCTTTGGCCCCACTCCTACAGGTCCATGTCCCTCCTGTGTTGAGGACTCCAGAGCTAGGCACAGCACTACAGGTGGGGGTTCAGCAGGGCTGCCCTCGCGGCTGGGGATGCAGCTCAGGCTACTGTTGGTCTTCGCGGCTGTGATCGCACGTTGCCCACTCATGTCTGTTTTTTCACCCCGCAGCAGCCCCAAACCCTCCCCACAGCGCCGGTCCCGCGACGCCCTTCCTGTCGGTAGGACAGCCCCGCGCCACGCACCCGCACGCCGGCAGGGAGAGGAGAGGAGAAGAGGCGCAGATCTTGGCGCCCTCCGCCGTGCGCGGGCGCTGCTCTCGGTGCTCGCTTGCTCAGGCCTGCGGCGCGCTCAGCAGAGGGAGTGGCGAGAGCGTGATGCTTGTTGCCGTTGCCTCCGCCGCTGCCATCTGAGCGTCTGGTTCCGTCCCGCCGTGCTGGGCATGGGTCTGGGCTCGAGCTCTGAGGTTCCCGACGGCGGCGCCGAGGGTTTCCACGTACACGGGGTGAGGCGGCTGCGGCCGGGCCTGCAGCGTGGGGAGAGTGAGAGAGGGCCGTGAGGGGCGGCGGGCGTGAGGCGGTGTCCTGCGGGGCACGGGGATCCCGTTTCTTCCCTCCTGCTCGGGCAGGATGAGACCCCAGCTTGGCTCGGTGTTGCGGAGCTATAGACTCTCTGGCCCTTCACCTGTTGGTTCCGTCCAGGGAAGTGCCACGGCGGCAGGGGAGGAGCACCCACAGCCCTCCCGGGAGGCGCTGGGTACTCGCCCGGCGCGGCCTCACTCCCGTTCCGGTGGTTTCGCCGGGCTCGGAGACTCGACCTTCTATATCCTGGCTGCCGTACAGTCGAGGGGAGCCTTTTGTACTGCTTTCGAGGCATCTGAAATAGTTTTAAGAGTAATGTAGCCCTCCCTCCCTTCTTTCATCCAAATTCCCTGATTTGAAGATGTGGCAAACGTCTCAGCGGACCTGAAGAGCGCCTCGCCTGAGCGTTAATTCCTGCTCCAATGTTGACCTGAGGAGCTGAGTTTCGCGGTGTCGTATCTGAATTCAGATTTGTTAAAACTGCTCTATCTGGCTTGTCGTTTGCACAGACGTTGGTTTAGCTGCGTACCTTGGAGCATAAAGGCAGTCAGATGTATTGCTGCAAACAGTTCCTACCTAAGTTAACGTTTCATTTAGTTGGTGATCTTCCTCCCTGAAGTGAGAGTGGAACCGTTGCCGCATGCTGCTTTCCACTTTAGCAGCAGTTTGTGTTTTTCAGCATCAAAGATGCGTGCAGGGTACCAGTGTTGCAATGTAAGCTGCTTTCGTCAGTCTCCTTAGCTGAGTTACCTCCATCAGAAATGACAGGTGGTGAACTGCCCCCTTTTATACTAAGTGCAGGACACTGCTCAGTGTTCCGTACCAGAGGATGATTTTGGTGACTTACAGTCCTCAGAAGACAAAGTGAAAATTACTTTTCTCCCGGGAAAAGATAATGTTTTGATAATGTGTCATTTTGAAAACCAAATCTGCCGGGGTTTTTGCAACCTACAGCTTCATATGGGACTCTTGTATGTCCTTCAGGCATCTGAGAACAATGTCAGGAGCTCTGTAATAGCTTACATGTCGTTCAGCTGTACCGCTGAGTTAAGAAAACATACAAACTGTGAGCACATTTGTAGTGGTTCCTCTTCATGCTGCTTTGTTAGTGTAAGTTGAAGTGGGTATACTCTTATGTACTTTCCATGTATCAAGTTTTGCCTAACTTTTGGTGGGTTTTATCCTGGTGTGAATCATGAAACTGAAATGTTGCAACTCTTATGAATCTTTTTCAAGTGATGGCAATCTTCTTGACCAGAACTTGTAGTGAGCCACGTGCTTGTAGCACGCTTGTTCAAGAGTTCCTATTCTAGTGGGCTGGAAATTGTGGGAACCTGACTACAAATAGGTTTTATGTGGAAAAAAATGTCTGTGATGTAATGGGGAACTCTCAAAGCACTCAGGCTGTTAGTAGCATGGAAGAAAATCCTATAGCAGCAATCTTCAGTATTTAGTAACTCCATGCTGTGCACTCTGAATAACAATACTTCTGTCCCGTATGGGGTTCAAAGCCTGATTTTTACAGCTTAATTTGGACAGCTGCTGTTCATATTCTTAAAAAAATAGTTCACAGTTGCAAACTGTTTCCTGAGGCCTGCCACGTAATAGCTTCTCTGTGGTTCAACTCAAAAGTAAACATTGAATCAAGTGTAAAGATCAACACTGTCACTTCGTGTAAGTAGCAATCAGTGTATAATAAACCCAAAATGTATGTTTTGCAGGTTCAAGAAAACTCCCCTGCTCAACAAGGAGGACTGGAACCTTTCTTTGATTTCATCATTGCCATAGGACACACAAGGCTTGTAAGACTCAAATGATTTTGTTGTTTTTTTCTCTCCAGCATTAGATGTGGATACTGTAATGGTAAAAGTAGAAACCGAAGTTTTCACAAGATTTTCTTAATGAACATTGCATATGGCATTAGAAAGGTAAAGTGAAACTTGGTGGTCTCCACAGTTTCCTCTCTGGCCAGATTGAGATGTGAGGAAAGAGTCTTATGCCTTCAGCCACTTTAACTTTGTAAAGTTAAACATTTAACACAATGTTTATGATATTACTCATTTACACACATTTTCTGCCACAAAGGGGGTATTGAACTGGTGAGTCAACGGTAAGAGCTCAACATTTGTTTAAACAAACTTGTTTCAACATTTGATAAAACATGAAAAAGAAGGACTGGGATCAGAAGCACTAAGTAAAATGTTGGTGCTTATTGCTAGACGACATAGTTGAGAATCTGACATTGCTGGTACTACTCCGTAGCAGTTACAAAGAACAGGAAGGAATGAAGCAGTAACACATCAGGAGACATGAACTGACAGTACTGACTTCTTTCTAATAAAATAAATGGAACTGCTGGAACTGATCATGAAAGACTAAGCCCAAACTTTTGACAGTTTGGGGGGTATTTTTGTATTCAAATTCAGCCACAGGCTTGACATGTGGGAGCGACTAGAAATAACCATGTGATTTCTCCTGTGCTTTACAGAATAAAGAAAACAATATGTTGAAAGATCTGCTGAAGGCAAATGCTGAAAAAGCAGTGAAGCTGGAGGTGTATAATATCAAAACAATGAAAATAAGAGAGGTGGAGGTGATTCCCAGTAACATGTGGGGAGGACAAGGCCTCCTTGGAGCCAGTGTGAGGTTCTGCAGCTTTCAGGGAGCCAATGAACATGTGTGGCACGTTTTGGTAAGAGAATTCTTCAATATCTTGTTAGTGTTCATATAGCCTAGTTGTAAAGTGTAATGTTTAGAAGTAATGTGTATGTAATTTCAATGCTGAGGTCACACAGAAGAAGGTAATACAGCCTTGAAGGTTTGTTTGAGCTACTGGAATAGGAGCAAGCAGTCACTGTTACTGTTGCCTAGCACTATGAAAAATAACTCTGTCAACTGGACCAAACAGTGTGTGGTGGGGAGGAGGTTTTCTGGTATTATGTTGAAGAATCAATGGCAAAAGCAGAAGGTTTCTGACCTCATTGGTGACTCTTTGTTGCATAAACTTTATTAAATTAATGTCACATAAAGCACCAAAAAATTAAGATTGTTCTCATTCTTTCACAGGATGTTGAGCCTGCATCTCCTGCAGCTCTTGCTGGTCTCCAGCCAAACACAGATTACATTGTTGGATCTGATCAGATTCTTCAGGAGGTAGGGTGCATGTTCCTTAAAGCAGTGAAGCAGTGATTGTCTTCCTGCCTTCCAAGTGTATGCTGTAGGATTTGGCTTTATTATAAATCCATGGGGATAGTGGTTGGGGGGTCGGGGTGGGGGTTGATGGTTATGACAGAATGTTTATGGCTGAGGTAAACATTATAGTTTATATACAATGGTTTAGGTTGGAAGGGACCTCAAAAATCATCCAGTTCCAACCTCCTCAGGCAGGGACACCTCCCACTAGAACAGGTCACTCAAGGCCTCATCCAACCTGGCCTTGAACACCTCCAGGGTTTCGTTATCTTTTTGTAATGCAGCAATAAAAAGCAAACTTGCCCCTAAAGACCAAGTCTGCTCTACCAAAGTGTTAGTCTGTGCCTGGGTTTTTAGCATCTCACAATAAAGCAAGCAACTATGTAAAATGCTCACTGCTCCTTTTCTTGCACATTTGAGTTTAATAACTACACTCTCCATTTTTTTAGTCAGAAGATTTCTTTTCACTGATTGAATCCCATGAGGGGAAGCCACTGAAGCTGATGGTTTATAACACTGAAGCTGATTCCATTCGAGAGGTAGTTGTGACTCCCAATGGAGCTTGGGGTGGAGAAGGAAGGTACTGATCTCCAGATGGTCACTGGCTGCTGGCAGGTCATACACTCACTGGATGTGAGCTCCTGTTAAGAGTATTATTGGTGTTGATTACAGCTTACTGTTTACCCTTGTTTCCTTACACTTGTGCCACAAAACTGTTCAACTTTCCATTAAAAAATTAGCTCAGAACCAGGAATTACTCATGTTCTGGATCTAATCCTATTTGAGTTGAAACCAATGGCACAACCTGCATTAGTAGCAGATTCAGTAGCTAAATTCTCATAGTTAAACTTTCAGTTAATCTGATCTGATATACATTTTGTCATTTCTATATTTAATGAAGATATAAAAATAAGCAAGTGAAAGCTAAGCTCTGTTTGTCTGTGTGCCCCTTCAGTACTCTTAAGTTAAATGATCCTTGCAGGCAAGTATTTCTTATTACACAACAGACTTACACTCCTCTTGTACTGAAGAGTAAAAATTTAAAACATTCACTACCTTTGTTAAGAAAACCTTTTTCAAGTCTTGCTCTAATTTTCTTGTACAGCTTAGGATGTGGCATTGGCTATGGCTACTTGCACAGAATTCCAACACAGGCTGTAGCATCGAAGAAAAAGCCAGAAAGCAAACCACCTTCACCCTTAGCAGAAGCTGCAACTCCTGTACCTTCTACTAATGGCTACACAGAGGTATACAAGAAATAAGTTCCTGTCTCTGGTATATTCTCTGGAGTCCTAATCGTTGGGTTGTCTGTCAGTCTCTGCAGTGTAGGTTCTCTCTGTACTGCTGTACTTGGGAGGCTGAGGCAGAATGCTTTCATAGGTAGGTCATCTTCAGGTGAAGCTTTCAATATAAAAAGATGCTTTTTCTTCTTACTGTTGTTATTCCAGACTCCATTATTGGCACCCACTTCTCAGAGTGACAACTCAGGGACAGTTATGGATTTGGATCATTCCACAGGTCAAGATATGAGTGGTTATTCACCAGAAAGCTCACTTTCCCCTCCTCCCCCTCTCCAGAGAGTTATGGATCCAGGTATATTTTCTTAGGTGTTTTTTTCAACAGTTCTTTAAAGGACATCTAAGTAAACTAATAAGGTCTTCAACAGGTTTGAGACTTAAAGAAGGAATTAGGAGTTTTTCTTGGAAACTTTTGACTTCACTGGATTGCAGAGCTGTAGAATTTGGGTACTGTAAAGCCTGATTGAGGTTAACATTCTGCAGAAGTCTTTCCACTGGTATTGGCTAACATTTAGGTTAAATTCATTTGGATTTAGTGGGGAAGGAACTTCACTGAGTTCAGTCTGGGTATTTTATGTTATATCCAACCCAGTACTGTAATATTTGCTTTCTCCTCCAGGATTTCTAGATATGTCTGGTATTTCACTTCCTGAACTCACAAACTTAGCTGAAGTCCCCAACATGCCACCAACAGCTGCCTCCTCCACCATGCCAGCAGCAGATGCTTCAGTAGGCACTGAGAAGTTAATGCTGAACAGTGACATTTCTGCTTATTTTGGTAAGTGTGCTCAAGATTTCCTTGAGGCCTCTGACCTAATTTCTGGAATGGCACCAGCTCCTGCCTGGCAGCAGGATTGTGCTTTTTGGAAATAAGCCAATTTTAAGAAAAAGGAAGGGGATTGGTAGTAGAAATCAGGTGTAGAAGTGGACAAAACATAATATGCTTTTTAAATAAGATTATAGAACGTGTCTTTTTCTTTGAATGAAAATGTTGATGATCCAAATTAAACTGACCTTAAAAGCAGGCATATTTTAAATCAGTGCTCCACAGACTGGACTTGTGGAAACACAATTGCAGTCATCTTCACCCTATGGATGCCTTTCCTTTTTAAAAGGAGGGGTGACTAAGAGTTGTAACATGAAATAAAACACAAGGACACAAATAGTTTGTGGTCTCTGAAAAGCCTGCTTGCACCATGAGATTTTTCTGGATGTGTGGAGAACTGATTAGACACAGCCCACATCTGACAGTTGCGTGCCTGGTTGTTGCCTGCACGAGGTATCTCATTCAGCTGATTTTTCCAAACATGTGGTAACTGTCCCTGTTTGCCTGACAGCCTGGGCCTTTTTACTAACTATTTTCATTTCCCAGACAATGCCATGGCCTTGGACCCTGAAGATGTAACCATGCATTCTGAAGGCTCCGTCAAACAGCCTGAGCTGGATGACCTCCTGCCTTCAATTCCACCTTTACCTTCTTTTACTCTTCCTAATGAAATTTCTTCAGAACCAACACTCGGAACTGATCCTGATAACCCAGAAACAAAGCTGCTCTTAAACAGTATTGAGAGCTCATTAACCACAACTCCAGTGAAACCAGATGCTGAAGCAGCATGTGAACAGAAAGAAGCAGCAGCTGCACAAGAGCATGAGTGAAATGGATGCTGCTTTTGTTTACAGACTCCCACACGCTGTAAGACTACAGCTTGGAATATTTTTCTGATCTTGAAAGAATTACAGTTACTCTATTTTGTTAGTGTAGATAATATTATAAATACAAATCTTATTGTCATTTCCAATCATTGTTGGATTGATCTGTTCAGATTTTGAATGCTGTGCAAAATCACCAAATTAATGGAGAAATTAATGCAGAAAGAAGTTGGAGATGGACAGAATGTCAGGTTCTTGAATTCACATGTCTGTGAATGCTCCTGAATGTATTCATCAAGGCAGCCTGCCTGAACAGTGACACTTAATGCTGATTTCCTCAGTGTGATCGATGGCACTGAAAAAAATATTTATGGGTTTGACTTGCTAGAATGCTTTTTAATGGTACACCTCAGTCAGTTCTTGTGACTTTTTTAAAAGGTTTTCCATACCCTAAGCAATCTTTATTTCTACTTACTACTGTGCAAACTGATACTCTTCTTCTTTTAGAGTACCTTCTCTGTCAGTTGTTCATGTATCTTCTCTACAGCTACTTCTGCAGGAAGTGAAGTACCATATGTTTTGAAGCTGCAGCATATAGATAAGACAAAATCACGCTGGTGGGTTCTGTCATTCAACTTAGCTCTTCAGTGGATCGTGTGGTGGTTTCACAGTTAAAGAAACAAACAGGGGGGATGGAATGATGGTCATTTAAACCAAACTGATTTGGTTGTGTGTTCTCAGGGTGAGTAACCTTTTCAGTGGAGCTGAAGAAGTCTTGGTTTCTGTAGCGACAAAGAAATAGCTTTTAATTAGTTGTGCTTTTCCATTTACCCATTTCTGGTTTTATAAAAATCACTTTAAGACAGGGGGATGGAGCAGGTTTGTGCAGCACCATTACTGCTTTTTGTAGGGTTTGTTCTGTTTTGTGTTTGTTTTCAAATAGGTTCTGAATGTAATAGGAAACATGAATTTAACATGAAAGAAGTATGGGTATTTTTATGCCTCTCAGGGCAATGATTTATCATGGAATTTTAAAGCTACTGATTAGGAATAACTTTACTATAGCTGGTACAGTTGGTGTGGTGAGAATACTTCATAAATGAAGAGAATAAGGTACCAGGCTGCGTGCTCAAGCTATAAACAAGAGTATACTTGTTTAGTACAATATTGACAAATTTCACTTGCTCTGCTGTCTCCTGACCTGTTTTCTATGGACATCAGCAAGTGAAGTGACTGATGAGGCTGAAATCCAGTCACAATGCAGGAGGGGGAGTCTGGCTCAGAGAATTGTGCCCTTGACAGCTCAGCTTCAGCAAAAAACGTAGAGGTGAAGTTACAACACCAAGTGGTCTTCAGAAGAGTAAACACTTACATAAAATCTACCCTTCACATTTATCATCTCTGCTGTTTGCTTTAAAATAATGTTTTCACATAGAATACAGTAGCTTTAAAGAAGAAAGCAGTAAGCCCTGACGGCAGGGAGTTCAAAAGAGATTTGAAATCTGAGCTGCTGAATGGTCTGTCAATAGTGAAGGGGATTTCCCCCCCCCCCCCCGNTTTCTCTCTTCCTTCAACTGCTTGCTGCAGGGGTGGACAATCAAACACTAACAATAAATGTAACTTAAGCTATTGGTAAGTTTGGTCTCAGAGCTTGATGAATTAAGACACCTGAGTAACCTGTTTAATTTTTTTGTTTGTTTTTATTTAAGACTATTTCTAATCTTTGTCAAAACTCTTTTTTAAGCTGGTAGTAGCTCGTGCAAATGATGTGGAGTATAAAAGGGAACAGGGACTGTCAAAACTCACCCTAAATTTCAAATGTCACAGTAATAAATGAGTTAACACTTACACAGCCTGCATCTGACTACTTTGTTAGTGTGGTCTTGGGAGGTGGGGAGCTTGGTTTATGAAGACTTGATTCTTTTTTTCATAACCTCCAAACACTGCTCTATAGGGAGGTAAAACTGTAGCAGTAGTGTGTAATGTTCTCCTAACATTACTTAAGCACACTTAGCCTTTAAATGCTGAGTTTAACCTCCTCATTGAATTCCTTGGCTCTTGAAAATCTGGAGGCTAACTTTTGAGATGCCTGAAGTTACTCCCCTGCTGAAACAAGAAGTAGAAAACACTTTTACTCATGGGTACAGAAGTAAGAAAGCATTTTTGAATTTATTACTTTCAAAACCAAACCTAAAAAGCAGCTACAACTTACTTGCTGCTTTTGGTTTGCCTGTGTTAAGCTGCTGCTTCCTGGGCATAGCCACTAATGTCCACACATCCTCTCCTTTGCTTTTGCCTTAAACAAACACCACTTTGCATTGCTTCTGCTGTGAGGGCAATTTCAAAGCAATTGTTTAGTTTAAATTTCATTTCCAAGCTACAAAAAAGCAATTTAGCATTCTCAGTCCCACAAAAAAGATGGCTAGAACAGTGTCACAACACCCTCAGAATGAGATTAGGCATGTCCCACCCAGTCTCTACCTCTGGTCTGCAGGGTGTTTGTACAGCTGCCTCGCAGAAAAACTTTTGGAACGTAGTACAGGAAATTCTTTATCACTTTCTTGATACTTAAGTGTGCATGTGCTTTTAACAGGTCTGTGACCTTGCTGGGTGGGAACTTTTACCTGGCTCTGCTTGGGACCCATCAGCACATCCGCAAGTGCAAAGTCACGTGCTAAAAAATTGATGCAAAATGTCAAGTTCCAGAAATTTCTAAAGATGAAGTTTGAATCAAAGGGGACCTCAGTGAAAGAAAAAGCAATACCTTGGTGCAATGTATTGGCCATAATCTGGAGTATTTTAACCAGATTGACTGTTATCCTATGCCTTCACCTCTGGCAAATGCCCTGGTGCTGAAGAGAAAAAAAGAATGCCTGTCATAGACAAATTAAATGCCTTTTTTTCAGGAAAAGTTACTCTACTAAACAATAGATTTACAACTCCTTTCTGTTGGGAAATGAAAGCCCCCACCCAGCTTCTACAAAGCAGCAGCCTTTCCTATGGTTCCAGCAGACTGGAACTCTCTGCTGACAATGTCCCCATGAGCTGTGACTCACACCCTAAATGCCATGCAGGGGCCTCTCCTGCTCCTCCCTTCAGGACTCACAGACAGCACAACTCCAGAAACGGTGACAAACTAAAAGAGAGTAGCAAAAAGATTCCTCTCACTTGTCAGTCCACCCAAGATGGGTGCTCAGAGTCACTGGAAGCACAATTGAGTCCATGAACTACTGTGTCCTCTCCCAGAGCAGCCCAGCTGACAGGCCCTACAGCACCTGCTCTGAGTATTCTGTACTGGCATTTCCAGTATCAGGAAATCCAGTCAATCCAGTCTTGGCTTTTCATCTGTCTCTTACAGGGCTATAACCCTGCCACATCCAGAAAACTGAGTGCCAACTGGCACAAGTCATTTGTAGCAGGGCTGTCTTATGTACTACATCAGTGTTGGCACAAAATATTTTCATAGTACAAAAGCAGGCACTGCCCATGCAAACAGCATGGCTTCAGTGCATTCTCCACCTCAGCAGTATCTCAGAGCTTCTATCTGAAGGCCTGAATCCCTGCTCAGTTTTATATCCAACCAAGTAATAAGATCATCTTTAAGGGATTGTGTTAAGGCACTGCCACTTCTTCAGCCATTCCATTATTTGAGGCTTTAAAGGACTCTGAAGTCTTTTGTGGAACAACCATCAAGTGGCAACAATCCAAGCTCTAAAATGGCACCATTGATCCAATACACAAAACAACTGGAAAATATTTTAACTAAAGCCTTTTATTCTATACAACTGTGAAACATCATTTACCCTTCTGGCATTGCAGACTCTTTTGTATACCTTTCCTGAAACTCTGTATTGGGATGGTTAGAAAGGGAAAAAAAAAAAAAAAAGAAAAAGAAAAATTACAACCTTGACTGACTTCAAACAAAGTTACTGGGAGCAATTCCAATGCATACAATGGGACAGCAGGACAACCAGAAAAAAAACAAAAAAACAAAACCAAACAACCAACAAACAATGTCTACTGGAACAAGTGTAGACCCTTGCTATAAATAAATACAAGTCAGAACAATTTACCACTAAAAGTTACAGTTCTGTTTAACTATTTAATTCACAAATTCCACTATAAATGTGCAGTTGTGGCACAGGTGTGTCCAACTGAGCATACACAGAAATGGGCATCAGAAACTGACTCAAAAGACAGGGAAAAGACAGGCTAGCTTAGTTGTGAACCATGTTTTCTGTTTAAGCCATGAGTTTGTTTAGCTGGGTTAAAGAGTGCAGAAGGTAATGATCTGACTATTTTCTTTTTAAATAAAATAGGATGAAAAATATTTTACTTTTTGTTTGACCAATACAATCCCAGTAATATAATTTATTGGGAATTCCTTTAGGCCTCAACCTAAATCTTGATAGCAAGATACGGGAAGCGCAAGAGCATATGTCTCCTGAAGAAACTTGAGTAATATACTGCCCTTTGAAGGCACTTGTGCTTCTGCTTCAGACAAGAGTCATTTTTACACCACTTCTTAAAGAGGATTTTGTAATTTGTTCTGGCTACAAATGGGTTTCTGGGGCAGCCCCACATTATCTCATGAAAAGCCAAAATGCCTTTACCCCCTCCCCCCCAATAAGTTAAACTCTATAAAAGACTATTAGGAGTCTATGACAGTCACAGAGTATTAGAAATAGCAGTGAAAAGAAGATCCACATCCATCTATAACAAAAGAATAACTGCATATAAAACTTCAGAAAAGAAGAAATAAGTTTTTTTATATTGTGAATATGAAATCTGCTGAGAAGTTTCTAAAGTTTAACATTAAAACATAGGAAGTTATTTTTCAGAATGGTCTGAAGTTTTAACATAATGTCCCATCATTTTGGAGCACGGTTACCAAAACTTCAACTAGTGTGTCTTTACAACACCTGGGCACAGTGCAGGAAGTAGTCATATATATCTAAAAACAAACAAAAACTCTCTGTCATTACTGCAAAGCATTTTCACTCTGTTCTGATGCACAGCATCACTCGACTGACCCTGCTACAATATTTATCTAGTGTTCTTATTTGCACGTTAACATGACTCTACTGTTAACCCTTCATTTGCAACTAAATGGGACGATTCATTCACAATATCTTATTTTCTCTTGGGTTTCTTCTCCAATTTTCTTTCTGTGGCACAAATGTTTGAGTAACCTGTGAGAAATCATTGTAGGAACTTTATGAATGGAATGTACTAAAAATACCTTGTGCGCGGTTCTGAATGATATTGTGAACGCAACGATTAATATGGCCAAAACAGTTTCATACCAAGCATGAGCAAATGAGGATATTATGTTGTGGAAAATCAAAAGCAAAAAAAGAGGAAGCAAAAGTCTGCACTGGATTATCATCTGTTCTCTGTACACCTCACACAACACGAACCACTCAGGGACTTCCCATCTCACTGGCTGAGACTAGGAGAGACTTTAGTTTGAGTCCTATAGATTTTTTTTTTCCTCTATATTACAGATCTATTAGTCACTTCAATTAAATGTATACTTTCTGTCCATACTGAGTCATTAGAAGTCTCATCTACCTTAGGGGTTCAGTGGGCTTCTATAGTACTACTCTTGGAACCAGTACAGTATGGTCAAGTAAATAAGTAACCATTTGGGTCCACCACTGTCTTCACGTTGACTTCTGGCGATAATGAAGTGTCAGATCACCACCGCTCTTCCAAATGAAGTGCTTTACAGTTCGAAGGTCCATATTGGGATCCAAAACCTAAACAGGAAAAAAATCACTTTTTATTCTACTCATCTTCTACCTTGACAGAAATTTAGAGGTAGAACACTCTGGTTTGTGTGTATGAGTGAACTGGCAGCAAAGATGAGGCATGAAAAGGCTCAGATTTTTCAACTAGCAAATCTCTCTGATGTATTACTGAAAGATTTTAGCAATGTAACATGGAACTTCACATCATTTCTTACAAGGAGAGACTGAGAAAGCTGGGGCTCTTTACTTTGGAGAGGAGGAGGCTGAGGGATGACCTCATTAATGTTTCTAAATATGTAAAGGGTGAGTGCCAAGAAGATGGAGCCAGGCTCTTCTCATTAATGTCCAGTGACAGGACAAGGGATAATGGGTGGAAGTTGAGGCACGTGTTCCATGGACACATGAGGAAAATATTTTTTCCCCTGTGAGGGTGACAGAGCAGGCTGCCCAGGATGGGTTTTGGAGTCTCCCTCTCTGGAGATGAATATTCAACACCCACCTGGATGTGTTCCTGTGTGATCTGGTATAGGTGATCCTGCTCTGGCACAGGGGTTGGACTGGATATCTCTTGAGGTCTGTTCCAATCCCTAATATTCTGTGATTCACATTACTACCACCCCCTTCAATATTTAATCTTCATACACTTACTACACTTACTAGGTAATTCACAATACATTTTAAAGTCTGCTAGAAACATACAGTTCAAAACATTCCATAAATTCTAGAAATAGAGCTCTATGGGATTGTATTAATCCTATTTATTGAGTACGAGTAAGTAATCCCAGAAAGGCTTCTGGTCAGAATTCAGCAGCCATACTATGTAAATATTGTGATCCAGCTATCTGCTGCTGTCTGAAATTGTGTCAGCAGTAAGCTAACATCATGTCAGAACATCTACTTATTTTTAAAGATAATTGATAGCATAGGTATAGAACAATATCAAGCTCAGCACTCAGAAATTCCCAACTGATTCACTGCTAGACTGTTTGCAGTCTAAACCACTCAATTGACATACCTGGTCCTGGCACAGGAGTTCAATCTTCTCTTCTGCCAGCACAGCGATGTCCTCCTCTTTTTCTTGTTCTCCTGCTTTTTCATTATTGGAGGAGCTAGTTGTCTGAGACTCATTATCCAAGTTAATGATCTTCTCATACACATGTTCCATCACTTTTCTCACCTGAAGCATGTCACTTGCTGACAATCGATCTCTACAGAAAGGTAAGCAAAGTTTGGCAGGAACTTAAGACACTGTATTTATCATCAAATATCTTCACTTGTAGCCAAGTACACAGATAACCTTGTAATACAAGTTCAATAGTGAATTATCAGGGTCATCCACAACAACATGGTAACAGGTATTTATCCAAAGATTCACACAGCAGGGGCTCGGCAAAGTGCCAAGATATTCAGAGGACTGAATTAAAGAAAAAATCAGTATGAGGAGTACTGTTCACAATCCTCATTCCTTCAACAGAAAAGGGATTATTAAGAGGACAGAGGATATGAACTAATAAAAGAAGTCAGAATATTTTCTTCACTCTGCTACACTAACAGAATTCTAAAGTAAAAACCAGCAGCACTTTTCCCACAAAGTACAAAAACAGCCTGTGAAGCTCCCACTTCACAAATTGTCTCTGATATGAAGATTTCAGTAAGACTTAAAGAGGAATGAGAAAGACAAAATACTGCTGCACGTAAGTGGGAGGCAGAGTGTCTATGACCCTGACTTTCTATCTAAGGACCTGCACTGATTTCTAACCTCTGCAGCTCCCAACTACAGCTAATGTAGCAGGCAGGCAGAAAATTTTTATTCCAATAGTTAGCTCTTGGACATTTGCTAGCAGAGACTTAAGCAACTGCCTATTAGATTCTGGTATAATTCAATGCTTCTGAGTGATGCTGCTTAAACAACTCAAACTTCACAAATTCTTCAAGCACAATACGACTCCCTGAAAGAGTTGTGGGGTTGGGGTTTTTTTTTGAGCTTGCAATTCTCCTTCTGCAGGTCTGACAGTCAAATACGTATTACTTACTTTTTTAGAGTTTTTGCCCCTGATGATGAATGAGGTTGGAGGTAGAAGGGAATCTTATTGAATTTGGGCATATTTTTCTAGGAGGAAACAAACATTTGCAAAGCGTTAATTTAGGATAAGCTCTTATCAGCTCCTGCTTCCACCAGCTGGTATGTGAAGTATATCCAGCTTCTAATTATCAAAAACCAAGAGAGATTCTTAATCAACATCACCACCACAGCCAACTTTCAAATTACTCATACTGCTAAAATGCTTCAATTTAGATGATGCACAGATAAGCCAGCTTTTGAATCTAAATTACCATGTATTTCAAAGGAAATTAGATAGTGGCAGAAGACTGCACCAATATGAGAAGTATTCTCTGTTCCTGAGCTCCAACACTGAAAAAGGATACCAGTGTTGCAGTGCTCTGAATTCCTTAAGACTATGTCAAAATTAAAATGTTTTAAATGGACACATTAAGAAATAATGAATCTCAAATTGTCTTGAATATAGACCTTGTGAGCACTTCTTTTAAATACAAAGTAAAATTTTAAAATGTCATTTCAGATGCTGTACAGTTAAAAAAGAAAATGTAGTTCACCTTAAAAACCCCAACAAGAGATGAAAACCTACACAAGTGATACTTACATCCACAGTGATGTCAATGACCCATTGTGGCACAGTTTCATTAAGAAGCATAGACTCAGTTTCACCACCTGAATCCCGACATAACAACCTAAGACACAGAGAAATAACCTTTGTGAACAAAAACAATTACTGTAATGTACATTAAAAAGCTTTCAGGAGAGACCCTGCCCCTTTAATGGGCAGAGAGCCTGAACTTGGTTAGCAGCAAAATTTCATTCTAAAATGAAGTTCAGTTGATCAGTTTGCAAGAAGAGAAAGGCCCAAAAGGTCTCAAAGCTGTGACATATAACTAGCAGCAATATACCACACCTGCTGGCATTCAAACTCACCTATACAACTGGACAGTGCAAAACTTTCATTAACAGCTGCTTATTTTGGCTGTTAAGGGCATGATTTCAATGTTCAGGACATGTATCACATTTCGAAAACACTTAGGCCTGCATAAAGGAAGTAGTTGTTTACATATAGTCACTGAATCTGTGCTCTTGTGTTTTTATACCTGAACAAAGTGCGTCCTCCAGCCTCACCAAAAATAACTGGTGTATGTGGTGGCACTTGGAAATATCCATTTCCCTTCTGGACTCTGTTCTCCTGCTCACCATTCACTGTGGGGAAAAAAAAATCCCGACAAAATAATGAGACCGCACCAGGCCTTAAACATGGGCACATGCAGCTGAGGAAGAACCTTTTCCACCTACAGCTAATGTCATATTAATAAAATCACAAGCTTCATAAATCCAATACATACCAAGTACATAAAAATAAACACTATGAGACTAACTAGAATCAATACAGGTTTTTGGAAGGCAAATTGAAAAAGCCCTGGAGAAAATGGCAACAGAGCACATGTGCCAAAACCTGATTACTGTTTTTCTTCAGTTTCTTGTTAAACAGGAAGTTGAAGATTGATTATGTAGTGACTGGTCTAAATATTGCACTAATCCCCAACATTTCACAGACTTAAGTAGTGCACCATCAGTGTTGCAACAATACACAAGCCTGAGATGTATAAACTGGTTCTCATTTTGCAGATTGCCAATACACAGAAGTATAAGAAACAGCAATGCTATCCAGGAAACCCTGCCAAGTGCTACATCCTCCATGGAATCATTTTTGAAATAAGAAATTAACTAACTCTTGGCACAATCTTTGTCACAAAATAGCATGGCATTGCTGAACTTACATTTTGCTTAATTAGATTATCTGTAGAAAGAAGTTTCTTGATTGCCACAGGCAAGACTTTGCAGTCAACTCTCATCTGGAGAGTTTTGAATTAATCTGGAGAGTCTGAATTAATTTTGAAGTAATCCACAAACTTAGGAGTTATACAGTCCCTTTGTTTTGACCAAATTCAGCCATTCTTACCTTTTTTCATAGCTGTGCTTTTTATCTCATGCCCAATTAGACTTAGCACTATTATCTGAAACCACCACTCTAAGCTGGTTTTATATAGAAATAATACTGAATAAATTTTTTTCCAATAAATCTGTCTTTTATTTTATGTTGTTTGTAATATCTAGAAACAGATTGGAATTATGTCAAGAGCATATTGGCTAATGTTAAATAACTGAACTATTGCTCTTAGCTGTCATTATCTAGGCTGTTTCTTTTCCAATTCAAGCCTTAGTTTTGCCAGTAACTGTTCTGCATTAAGGCATCATGTTTCTGTAATTTAAAAATCATCTAGTCACCCCATTTTTAAAAGATTTTTTTTTACAGACTGGTGTTTTTAAGTTTTATTTTCTGAAGTAGTTTTCAGAAGAAAGCTACTCAGCAGATCACAAAACCTTGGAGGTTGGAAGGGATCTCCAGAGATCATCAAGTCCAACTCCCCTGCCAAAGCAGGATCACCTAGAGTAGTCTGCACAGGAATGCATCAGTCTATAATAAATACAATGATAGGTGAAAGACAGAGAGTTGTATCTTTTTCTTTAAAGAAATATAAACAAATGGAATGTATGAACAAACCCTAAATAAAGGAAAATATTAAATACTAACCATGATTTATTTCATTTTCTTCTTCATCCATTGGATTGATATGTGTCCTAGGCCAATACTCCAGAAGTGCTTGTAGCAGAAGCCCTCCAAGGTTTACTGTCAAGACACAAAGAAGCAGAACTTCAGTTAGACAAAAACTTTTGGCATCGCAATATTCTGCATTTCACTCACAACTGAACAGTCCCAAAAGCCTGAGTACCTCTGTTCCCCAAATGAACTATTTATGGGCACAGAAATCTGCTTATCATCCTCTCAGAGCTACATGTTACTATCTTGCAGAAAAAGATGATTTTAGAATCACTACGCTCACTTGCAGTCACATTCTCAGGATTAAGTAACAGTTCCAAGTTTAGAAATATTACTTTTTCTTTTTTTTTTTTTTTTTTTTTTTTTTTTAAATATTTTAAGAATATGACTTTGGTTTAAAAGCAAGTTAAATAGAAAACCTGGACTTGACTGAAATGTTTCAGAAAAAAACCCCAAACATTCTTACAGCAGAACGCTCTGCAGTAAGCCTTAATATTCAACCAGTTATTGATGTATGTGGACTGGAATATTTTGGAACATAAATACTGGAATTTACTTTTGTGTGTCAATAAAACACTAATATTAGTTAAAACTTACATTTTGGATCAGAACCATCTGGACTGCTAAATCCAGCATCCTTTGCTGACACCCAAGCTGCAAAACAGTCACTTTCATCCAAAGTAATTGTCAACATCTGCAGGAAAAAGACCACCAGGAAGAAGAATGCAAAAGTTGTATTGTATTAAACTATGTCTATAAATTCATTTTGTTCATATTTAACTGGAAAGACAAAGCAAGGAATTTCCAAATGCATGATAGAACACTTTGTTTACTGTATTATTGTTGGTACTGGTGGATTTAAACTGAACATTACAGAAAACAAAAAAAAGAAGAAAAACATTAAAAAATTGTTATTATTAGTAACTGAAGTAAAATTTGGTTTTTTTGCTTCGAAATACATCTAACCCATTAGATAAATGATGATGGTTCTTCAAAGGTTGTAACACACTAAAACCTTTGTGAATAAACAGTAAATATAGGAAATATGGTATTAGACCAATAGATTATGGAGTTGTAACTTACCCCAGTTTTCAGATCCACTGAGAACCAGTTTGGCACATACACCATTTTAAATCTCTTCTTAATTTCTTCTTCGAAATCTACTTTCCCAAGGTCTTCAACTTTACATGCCTGTACACCAAAAGAAATACACAAGTTTTTGAACTCTGAGTATTAAGTACTATAAAAACCTCACTGTTTTACTTCACTTTCATACACACTTGCAATGATTACAGATAATGATTTCTCCATGAGTACTGCAATCTAGAAATGCAAAAGTTAAAGGTTCCAATTTTTTCTCAAGAAAATGGAACAATAGTTTATGTGGAAGTATTATTTCATACTAACAGAAAACAATTTTCCCTACCACTGAATAAATGTCTCCTAGCACCTTGTCCTCTTCTTCTCTCCAGTATCATTATTTCAGTACAATATGAGGTAAATGAAGACATCAATACTTCACTGAATTTAGGTGAAACAAGAAGTCAGCCTCACTTCAGGCAAAGATGTGGAAAAGGTCAGAAATGTTCCCTCCCCTCTCAAAAAGCAATCTTTGTGTTACATTTTGAAACAGAAAGCTGACTCATTTTCTACTATAGGAATTTCACACACTAAAAAGCATATATTAAAAAGTGCAAAATAATTAATCACCCAACAGTAGATGCTCAATCCAAAATTTCATACTTACCTTCAAGACATCCCAGTATGCCACGTTATTATTTGTGTCTTTGGTTAATATGTGTCTCTTGTCATTAAGAATGTGGCACTGAATAATACTAGCACCCCCTGGCAAACAAACAAGAATTAAGGTGATTTTTTTTTTCCCTTCTAATAATACATTAAACTCTAGAATACAGTATGTGATTGTTCTTTTGTTTCACTACTTTATGCAAGGATGTTTAAATGCTATTCTCACTCTGGACAGATGCTAAGCATGTTGTTTGTGGAAATCACATTATCAAGTACCTAAAAATTTGAGCTAGTCTTAAAGATCCCCACCATTTCTGCTAGTGGTACTCCAGAAAACAGCTGTTTACCTTTTATAACTTGGTCAGGCTGTGTGCACAGGGGTGGTATAGGATTGGTACAATCATTATCATAATCTCCAGATGCTCTACAGTTATGAATTCCCTTCAAAGTCTAAAGAAAGAAACAAAATTACTCATTCATAATAATCTAAAATCTTTGCTTTTATCTATGAGTAACAACTGCCAGTTCATGCTGCTATTTGGATGTTAACAGTCCTGTTCTGACTGAGATAATTTATCTCTAAAAGCAGCATAAAGAGGCAGGCAAAGAAAGCACTTCAAAGCTTAATGCCCTTTGATCAATTTCAATATTAGTGTTTTATGATTTTTTTTTTAAGGATAGCTTACAGATCATAGCAAGGCACAGCCACATTGCAAGCAACAGTTCAAGGGTTTCCAAACCAAGACTGCAAGTTCCATGGCTACTTAATTGAATCCAGAGTGCAAAATGTATCACTTACCCATTTATTCACAGAGGATTTAGTTGTTGCGACCCAAATTGCTGGAGGAGGATCAGCTGATCTATCAAGTTCCATCTAAACAATGAAACCACAGACACTTTCAGGCATGCTTAACTTAATTTTCCATTATTCAATTAAAATTTGGTCTGTGAAGACCTGCTTTCATAGCTGGATGTGTCTTGGAAACAGCACAATTTTCAGTTTGCTCAAGAAATGCAATGTTTAAATAAAACGTAACTAAGCTGCAATTTCTGAAACTCCAGAGAAACTGTTTCAAATACTCAACAAATAAATTCTGGACAGGGGCAGCAGATGCAATGTGTCTAAATACCCAGTAGTTAAAGTTGCATTTTAGCAAGGTGCAATTTTCCCTAATGGACAGTTTGGCAAGTTCAACATTTTCTGAATTACTCTGCATTCAGATATTTCACATGGTTAAAGAGAATATAAGAAGTTCTGTGCTAATTAAAATGCAGAACTTTATACACTTGGCTCTGCTGGTTTTTTTCCTAGACAGTAGCAAATCGCTATCATTATTGGAGAGCCCTTCTGATCTTTGTTCAGCTGACCATAGCTTTCATTTTTCTATAAGGACAGACTTAGAGAGTTGGGGCTCTTCAGCCTGGAGAAAAGAAGGTTTCCAGGAGACCTGATAGTAGCCTTCCAGTATCTGAAAGGTGCCTACAGGAAGGCTGGGGAGGCACTATTGACAAGGTCTTGCAATGACAGGACAAGGGGCAATGGGTTCAAACTGGCAGAGGGGAGATTTAGACTAGATGTTAGAAGGAAGTTCTTTACAGTGAGGGTGGTGAGGCACTGGCACAGGTTGCCCAGGGAGGTTGTGGCTGCTTCCTCCCTGGAGGTGTTCAAGGCCAGGCTGGATGAGGCCTTGAGTGAGCTGTACTAGTGGGAGGTGTCCCTGCCTATGGCAGGGGGTTGGAACTAGATAATCCTTGAGGTCCCTTCCAACCTTACTATTCTATGATTCTATGATTTTCCATTTTGAACTGAAATTGCTCAGGTTCTAAATTCTGAATGTTACATCAATACATCCAGGATTTTATCTGAAAATGCTAAGGAAGAAAAGCCAGATTTGCTTATACATTGCTATACACTTCAATCACACACTCCTTATACACCTACATATTTCAGAGGCATGTCATCTAGAGTTACAGACAGCAAAAAAGCTAATCCAGAAAACAGCCTCTGAAGAAGATTCAGATTCATGCAATTAAGAAAACCTCATGTTTCAAAAAACAAAACAAACCAAACCACATTTTTCTTTCCCACTAATATGCAACATATTCTAATACAGTCCTATGTGAAGAAACTTCCACTTTTGTCTAAAGCCTCAGTAACCCTGCTTGGTTTCTTAAAACTGTGCTAGAGTCTGATAAAACTAACTTTTCATATCTGAAGCATATTTAATTTTTTATATTTGTATTTACATATTTTAAGTAGTCACAGGCATTTACCTTCTTCAGACAATGAAGTTCCAGGTGTAATTTAAGAGATGTGGTATAGTAACCACTTGTTATCCAACACACATTCTTCTATCTGCTTACACCTCAAGTCACTATTTCATTAGCCAACATGCAATACTACTATATTTGTACATTATGAGAGTGCCTGAGCACTGGCACAAGTTGTCCAGAGAAGCTCCTAAGTCTCCATCCTTGGAGACAGTCAAAAGCCATCTGGGACACGGTCCCAGGCAATCAGCTTTAGGTGCCTTGCTTGAGCAGGGCGTGTGGACCAGACAATCTCCCAGAGTCACTTCCAACCTCAACTACTCTGTGAATGTGTGAATTAAACTCCATTTACCTTAAGAACTGGTGCCTTTTCTTCACAGATAAGCACACGGATATCAGGATTCCGTAAATCTGTGCAATAAATCTTCCTGTCTCTTCCCCCTGAATAAACGTGAGTGAAGGCTTCATTGACCTGCAGAGCCCAAACACCTTCGTCGTGGACACGATATGTGGCTATGCATCTCTGCTGCCCAAGGGACCACAGGCGGATGGTCCCATCAGAGCTGCCTGAAAGACACTGAGCAACAACCATCATACTTAAAGCAAGCACTTAAGGCTTTGAAAATATTTTTTTCTATAAAGAGCTTTCACAATTCTTATGGTCCTATTTTGTTTTCCATTAAGACGTTGACTGCCAGTCTTTGCTTAGCACCATTTCTTATCACAATTTCCATCTGTTTTTATGTAAACCACCCCCTTCACAACTACATGGACCTGGAATAAAACCAGAGCTTTCACCCAGCATTTGCCCTCCTTTGAAGAGTAGACACCCATAAAATACCTGTTCAACTACTTTCTGTAATCTGTAGCATAAAATAATGATACTGAAATAGATGAATGACATTCTGTAAAAAGCCTTTGTCTGAAGTTGCAGCACATACCTGGGTGCCATCTCTGTTCAACAACAAAGCTTTGACATTGTCTGTGTGCCCTTTGAGTTTCATTAGTTTCGCACAAGTTCTTGGATCCCACACCCTTAGAACCTGCATAAACAGACATTGGGTAACTGGCATTAACATCATTCTTCCCAGCAGTGCATTTTCTCCGCAGAAAATTAAGTCGTTCTGAATAGACTGACACTAATTCCAAACACACAGACATCCATCACCAGAATTATACTTTATGAGAACAAGGTAGACATAACTAGATCTTATGCACTTCTAATAATCAAATGTGATTTTCTTTCTCATGGTTTTAATTTCATTTGCTCTGTTTTTTTCTGTCTTCTTATGAAATTACAGATTGGAAGTGACTGGAATTCTCTCAGATGCTTCACTGATGTATCTTTATCTTATTTCTAGGTCAATTTCAAAATGAAAATAGAAGTCTCTCAAGGTCAGATCAGGTGAAAAAACCAAACCAGTCAAACAACTGAAAACCCACAAAACAAATCAAAACAACAAATAAATAACCACCACAAAACCAACAACAATAAAAACCCCAAAACCCACACACACAAACTCCCCAAAATCCCACCAAACAAACAAAACCCCCCAAAACAAACAATAACAAAAAACTTGCAGGAGACTTCAGGTATTTCCCTTTCCTTTCCAACAAAGAGCATGAGGTGTCTCTTGGGAACACTTGAACTTCATCAGTTCACTTCATTTTCCAATTCCTGCAGGAGTCTTGTAAATTCCTGACAGCACTCCTTCCTTACCTAAGGCAACTGCTTCAGTTTTTGTAATCATTTGAATAATGTACCCCCAAAATCAGCATTCTTGTGGTAAAATGTAATCATCTCTGATAGTGAAAACATTACACAAGATGATCTGATTGTCTCTTATGTGAATTACCACTACATGGATACATTAACATCTTCAAACTGAGGCAGGTATTTGTATCCTACACTTACACAATCCCCTAAAGTGTCTGCCCTCACTATCAAAAACACAAAAAGTTGCTGCAGCCGTGTCACTGAAAATTTAAAAACTGTCTCTATGCTGAACTGTGAACTGAAGTGGAATAAGCCTTACCAGATTTTTCCTTACCTTCTCAGTGGACCCTGATACAATAACTGTTCCCATTTGATTCATTGCAAGGCTGTAGATAGAGTCTTTGTTCCCACTCAGGGAAGAAGCTATTTCAAAATAAAATTTACATTTTCAACTTTAATACTGTGAATTAAAAAAAAAAAACATAAGTATTCATTCAAAAATGCTATTTTAAGGTATTTTAATACCTTAAAATAGCATCTAAGGTCCAGGAAAACATTGCTACTCCACTCCATATATATAGTTGCTTTAAAATAATACTATAGACAGCATACTGCCAGGGAAACACCATTCCAATTCTTAATCTACTGCTGCATAGAAACAACGTAACACCTCAGAGTTACAGCCATTACAATCTTGGTGTCCTTTTGTCAGCACAATTCAGTGGCAGGACCACCAATGAAGTCCTGCTCTTCACAACTGCTTTATTAGAGAATGATACTTCTATGTGGTCTTGTAATACACAGCATTTGGACTGAAGTGCAGAGATTTTTCTTCCAAGCTAAATAGCAGAGAAATCCCACACGATACATTAAAGGCCCCTCTCTTCACTCAGCAGAGATGCATTACTGAAGTTACACTGCAGTGCTGAAACGTGTTACTTGAACACAGACACTACCTCTGTGTTTGTAATAACCATATGGTGACTCCTTCCCATCACAGCTATCATCAGAGCTAAGGAATTCAGTACCATCTAATCCACTTCTGGACAAGCTAAAGTATCAGCCCTTCAACTGCGAGAAACACAGACACAGCAAATGAAAATCATCTATTCAGAGAGGACCACTGAAATATTACATCAGGCCTCTCAAAACCATACAGTCAGTATGCCAAAAAGGCTGAAAATAGCAGCAACTGTTGCCAGTAAACATGTGAAACTTTATGTATAATGATTTATGTATATTATGGAAATAAGCTTATAACACAGCATTTCATAACATAAACAATGTCATAAGCATTTTGTCACAGCAAAAGAATTATGTAGCTTTACTTAACCACTAGCTATGGCTATGCAAATGCAAATGTCCAAATTAAATCTATTTTTTCTAGCCAGAATAAAGTGATAGTCTTCTACTGTTCCCAGACAACAGTTGAAGGAGAAAAAGCTCAACTGAAGACTCCTGAAGTCCAACAATCATAATGATTTGTTATAGCATAATGTACAGAGTTATTACAAGGAGTGGGAGAGAGAATCTTAAGTGTACAGGAGCAAAACCCATGCAAGAAGTAAAGTTCTTCTGGAAGGGACTACATTTCAAAGCCAAATCTCTCCACTTCATTTAAATTATGGCTGAGTTGATTGAGAGACTCTTTAAAAATAGGCTTCCCTTTAAAGCCTGGCTTATGACATTGCTTCTCTTATAATCAAACAGAAAAGTAGAGCACAAGAACAATCTGAAAAAAACCTCAATATTGTTTGAAAGAACTGAGAAAAATTAGCTTCATTGAGGACATACACCATATTCTCTGCGACAGAAATGGTGTTGGCTGGGAGCAACAGAAAGAAAGAAAAAACAACTTCCCTACTTCCCCTTCCTCCCCCATATGAGGCATTACTGTTCTAGCTCTAGAAACACAAACTTATTTTTGTTGTATTAGAAGTAACACCTCCTCTCCTGTTTGATCTTGTTCTCAAAACAAGCATTAGAGCCTCAGTACTCCCTGTCCCCCAAATATGATTCACTTGAATCATTTAGGTTCTGTATCACTGTTGCAGTGCTCAAGAAATCCCTTTTTGCTTCCCTGTCAGAGGGAGCTGTCCTGTGAGCCAGCAAACAGATTCTACGAAAAATCCCTGTTCGATCAGAAAACAGAATAACTTACAACCATCAGCAATTTTTGGTGGTAATTTTCATTTCAGTAAAAGAAAACTTCTAGGGAGTATGAAGTGAATCTGCTTAGTTACGTGCCATCTCACTAGTATTCTGTTGTGCAGCACAGATCACTAGAAGCCACGAAGGCTGCACAGACATGCCAGCATAAGGCTACACTTGAATTAAAAAGTCCTGGAGATAAGACAAATCTAAACCTGCCAACCATTTTTTGGTTTTAGATGCTGCCAATTCATACACTGTTCAGATTAGTCAAAACATTAATTCAAAAAAACACATCAAAACAACTACATGCCTGCCTGATTATTTACAGAATCACAAGGGGCAATGGGCTTAAACTGGCAGAGGGGAGATTTAGACTAGATGTTAGGAGGAAGTTCTTTACAGTGAGGGTGGTGAGGCACTGGAACAGGTTGCCCAGGAAGGTTGTGGATGCTCCCTCCCTGGATGTGTTCAAGGCCAGATTGGATGAGGCCTTGAGTAACCTGTACTAGTGGGAGGTGACCCTGCCTATGGCAGGGGGTTGGAACTAGATGATCGTTGAGGTCCCTTCCAACCTTACCATTCTATGATTCTATGATACATATTCTCATAATTTCTTAGCAGTATGTTCTGTCAATTCCAAAATTTAGCTTTGCAGATTCTCCTGGAGTCATTCCTAAACTATGAGTTAGGAAACAAAGAATCTTATTTAGAAATTTGAGTGTGGCAGCACTGCAAGCTCGCATGTTTTTTTCTCAATGCATACATCCGAGACTTCTGCTGCTGTTTAAATAAAGATCAAACATGAAGTATTAAATGAAAGAGATCAGCCACTTGAAATGCCATTTTTCCAACCTGCCTACAAGCAGCAAAATTCAGTGTGGTCAAACTGGACCTCATTCTGAAAAAACAGCCAATACAAGCTAGGATGTTGATGATCCTGATCTAAGTTATTCCCTGGAGCAATCAAATCTAACTGAATTTGAAGACTGGTGTCCAGAAGAGAGACTGAACTAGCTCTATCCCAACTATTCTTAGAAAGCTATGCTAGAATTGTTCTATGGGAAAGCATCACATAATTTCCTATAATGTCTTTATTGGGATAGATAAGTAGAACAGACCACTTCTTAAAAGATGGTGATGGCATTAATTCTGATAGCCTACGGACAGTTATTCCCTGCAATCTCATATCTAAGTAATGAGATAGATCTCACCAGTGTGCGATTGCTTACATCTAATCAGTGCTTAGTACTTTACACTTTTTTAATCCAGATTTATCTAGTAACTTATTACTTCTGTACAGAGTTGATAAATGCATCAAATTCTGCTTTAGAAGCTGTGCTGCGTCTTTTGTAGCATCTGTATAAACAAAACAATCCTCAAAACCCAACAAAAATGCACTGACAAATAACCTGATGGAAAACTTCTAAAACAGGTTAGTCGAGGGGCAAAAAGCTTCTAAAGCTCAAGTTCTGTCAAGTTTCAGAGACTACCAGCACACTGTATTACAGGAGCAAATGTTCAAAGAGACCTACTCTCTATTCTAAATGTTCTGATTGTCAGCTGCTCCAGATTTTCTGCTATTATATAACAAAACAAATGGTCTGAGTACATACTAACACCACCTTAAAATTTCTTGTGCATCTTTTATGCACAGTCTGTACATAAACTACAGTATCTGTAGTTTTAAATGGATCTCACAGATGATGCTACTCAATCAAACACATTGCATTTGCCTTCCCTCCCTAGGTACCTACTTGTTACGGTGTTATTTGAGGCAGTCAGTGCTGTTAAAGTATTTACATCCCAGAGGAATATCTGTCTGTCCAGCCCAGCAGATGCTACCAGTTCCTTATCTTTTGCGTATGCCAAGGCTTTCACATAATCCTACAATAAAGCAAATTTAACAACCTGAATCAACAATGTTATCTGTTTCAAACCCACATCTTAATATTCAAAAGACTGTCAATGTTACGATAGAGGATTTACTGATAACGTTTTTCACCTTGTGCGTCCGTAGTGTTGACATGCAAAATCCCTTATGTGCATTCCACACTTTCACAGTAGTATCTGAAGAAGCAGATATCACTAAATTGGAAGGAATGAAGAGTAAATTTTAATGGCATGTGTATTACTTTAAAGCACCTTGCACCAAACTAATTTTCTTCTCAAAAATATCAAGAATCATTTAATTACACTTTTACATTTTCATTAAAAAAATCTCCTGATAACAGTTATCGAATTTACAATGCACAAATTAGTTTTACATGCGAAGAGAAGATGGAAAATAATTAAAGCAGCAGCTACAATATTTGTAGACACAATTTCTCAATATTGTAGTTGAAGTACTTACATGTTTTGCCATTGCAGCAGAGCACAATATCATTCACCCAATCTGTGTGGTGTTCCATAGATGCTATATAAGGGTCTTGCTGTAAATTAAAGAAAAAAAGGGTTTATAGGATCTTATGACAAATGAAAAAGATTCTTTTGTGATACTCTCCTCAGCCTTCCAATGGATTGAAGATAGCCCAATGCAGTCACTTGAAATCACTATTCCAAAATGTTTATGTGAAAGAACCATGCAGCTATGTAAGATACAAGAGACTGAGCAGGATCAGAATGATATTCCTATCACAATAATTGGCAGTTGTTAAGAAATAGAATCAAAAAAACACCTGTGGGCAACTTACTAGTTTCATAACTCAGAAAAAAAGTAGGTTTAGACATAGGAATCCTCTCATGACTTTACCTTGTGCTGATTGACGCTCCATATCCTTATAATAGAGTCTCGCCCTGCTGTGAAGAGTCTGTTTAATGCTGGATCCAGCTGAAGTGCATTTACCCCATTTCGGTTATACTTTTCCACTTCATCTCTAATCACATAGGAGACCTTAAAAAAGAAAAGAAAAGATAATTCAATTATGGCATTAAGACATTGATTTGGCCATAAAAACCTAACATCTAATTTCATCTTTGTGAGGTTCTTGGGTAGAAAACATTAGGAGCATTAAGTAAGTCTGACAGTTTGAAAGTTACCAAAACCACCTCAGTCATTTTCCCCCTCCTGTTGAAAACGGGGAAGAATCATGAAGAAGGGATCAGCAAAGAGAGAACTGGAGCTCAAAGGATTTTTTTAATCATTACAAATCAAGCTTAGATGCAGAGAACCCTTAGTTCAACTCCCTGCTCTGCACAAATATTCTGGGTGATCTTAGACAACACACTGAGCTTGTTAACAATTCTTAAGTAGGTTTCACAGTTTCTATAGTTGGGCTGACAGTATTTACTGACTCACAAGGGAGAGGATAGGGTCACTAAGGATTACAAAGCACTGAAAAGCCAGAGACACAAATTCTATCTATTTATTTCAGGAGTCACTATTATTCTGAAGAGAGCTTTTAAAAAACTACCTACTTTCTAATATAATAAGAACAACAAATATTTACAGCTTTTCCAGTCAAATTATTCCTTTAGTTTCTTTTCTCCTGCATCTGACAGCACCCTGCATATTGGTAATTTGTTTTGTTCAGAAACACCAAAAGGATTTAAGCAAACATACTGCAAAGGCTATAAACAATTTCAAGTCACTACAGTTTCTTCAGAGCCACCCCATTCACACTGTGCTGCATCTCTCCTGACCACAGTAGGTTTACACAGGGTTTATGCATTACTCTGAAGAAAGCCCTCATGCTTAGAGAAAAGGAGGAGAAGTTGCCAGCTATGTCCCCTTCCCAGATTCTGTAAAATATAATCAGCACAACAAAAGAAAATTTTAGGCTTGGCATAATCCAATCTGCCCACAGCAGGAATGATTTGGATACATAAGTAGTAGTGTTTTGATAACATTTTCAAGGAGTAGTTTTGGGCTAGAAATCTGAAAGCAATTTTTCACTCCAATAACTGCATTATAGCAGCATAAAGAAAATGTTTTCCAGAGCAGATTTCAGTTACACACAAAAAACCCCAAACCAACAAATTAAACAAAATGTACAGTGGTCCTTATCTTTGCAGAGATGTTTTACATCATCTCAGTTTTTATAGCAAAAGAACTGGCAAGTCCATTTGAAGAATGACGGAATGGGGCAACACCTCAACTAAAGAGACTGGAGAGAAGAAAGCTCCAGGGAGCCCTCAGAGCAGCCTTCCATTACTGAAAGGGGCTACAAGAAAGCTGGGTAAGGACTTACAAGGGCTTGTAGCATGAGGTTGAAAGGGAATTGATTGAAGCTTGAGGGTAGATTTAGACTGACGACTAGGAAGAAATTATTCATACTGAGGGTGATGAGACACTGGAACAGGTTGCCCGGGGAGGTTGTGGATACCCCCACCCTGAAGGTGTTCAAAGCCAGGTTGGATGAGGTCTTTAGCAACCCAATCTAGTGGTAAATGACCCTGCCCATGGCAGGAGGATTGGAATGAGGTCATCTTTACCGTCCTTTCAACCCAACCCATTCTGTGATTCTGCTCCATCCCAGTACAGTACAGTAAGAGAACTGATGCTTCTGGAAAGCACAAATCCAGTCCTATTCTCCATTTTATAACTATAGTTCTATAAACCAACACTGGAGGATCAAAATTATGAGCCTCCTGAATCTTTCTGCTTTAATACACCCTTCCAACCTAAACAAGTGCTATACTACATTTATTATGTTATGTCCCAATGCTTTTAAAGCATTGTCTCACAGTCTTAGTTAGCCACTCATAGAACTTGTAGAGTCACTGGTCTTTCTCCCAGTTTCAGACTGTGTCTCAGTTTCCAGCATTCTTGGCTTCTCTCATCCACTCAAATCATCCGTAATATTTTTGCAATTCACATTCAAGTCTCTATCTACAAACAACTTCAGAGATGTTACTGAGAGAACACCCCATCAACTATGCGTAATAGTGTTGTGTTAGAACACTTCACATAACTGAAGTTTGTTAGGGTTTTCTGTGATGCACAGAGCAAGACCTATGTGTAATTCCTTGCCTGGCTTTGACAGTATTGTGCCTGCACTGCTAGAAGACCCACAGAGACTACTTGAGTAAAACAACGCTACAAAGCCAAAGTTCAACACGCTAGTATCATCAGTATTAAAACATGAAGGTCAATTTTAACTATTTCATGGGATCTTTATTCCTTTTAATAAATTACACATAAATTCAAACATCTCTTGGCAAGCATTGTTTATATTTAAAGAGAACTGAGAGAAAAATAGGAATTATCTTGTTTCAGGGTTAATGAATCTGTGGCAGATCTAAGACCATACAGTAAATCTCAGTACCAGATCAGCATTAAATATAACATCATCCTTCTTCCTTCCTGTGAGAAACTTGACAACGTAACTGTTGTAGTAACTGAATTAAAAAAATTAAAAATAAAAAATTAAACCCAAAAATCTTATTTCTTAGTGTTCCAGTTTTTGGTGTAAATATGCAGCAGCTTTGATGGAAAAAAAAAGATGGCAAATCAATGGTAGAACTTTGACTGCTATTGTTCACAGAAATCAGTCACTTTCATCTCCCCTCTGACTTAAAATTCTACAAAGTTTTATTTTCCATTCACAGATGGAACAGTATAGACTTCCCGATAAACTGCTTAAGAAATTTAAGATTCACAAGTAAGAAGAAAATCTCTGTTGTATAAGGAATAGGTAACAATCACTTCCTGCATGTCATGGGAAGAAATTGTGACAGCCATTTTTCAAGGGTAGAGGTGACTTCAATCCAAACTAAGAATGTGCTCCTTAAAAATATTTTATTTATAGTACTAAAAGGAGAAAGTTAGAAGAAAATTACTTTGTAGTCATCAGGTTTATTTGACACCACATAAACATTTCAAATGAGCAGCTAGGTAAGGACAAGACAAATCACTTTTCATGGAGAGAACATTAATTGAAAATGACAACTATAGCACAAAAGTGAAGTCGCCAATTCCCATTATAAGCCTAAAGACATTCTAGTAACTGTCAGTTGCCTACATTGAAAATATTTAATAAATGTCTTCTAACTCAAAACAAAAAGTGTTAATAATCCACCCTTGCAAACCAGTCAGTCAGAATGAAATAAACATCTTGTATACTGAAATAAACGAGAACAAAACACACAGATTATGTGGACGAACTAAAAATAAATCTGTAAAAAGGGTTGAAATGACTCTCTTAACACAGGGAATGTGAAATGGATCAATAAAAGCAACAGTTTGAGAAGTGGGTCAGTGTCAACTGCACGAGGTTAAAAAAGTCAAAGTGCAAGGTCCTGCATCTGGGTCAGCCTAATCTCACATACAAATCCAGGCTGAGTGCAGAGCAGGTTGAGAGTAGCTCTGAAGAAAGAGACTTGGTTGTATTAATCAATGAGAAGGTCACTATGAGCTGGCAGTGTACTCATGCAGCCCAGAAGCCAAATCACATTCTGGGCTGCATCAAGAGGATTGCGGCCAGAAAGTCAAGAGAGGTGACTCTGCCCCTTTAATCTGCTCTTGAGAGACCACCTTGACTACTGCATCCAATTCTGGTGTCCCCATCACAAGGAGGACACAGAACTGCTGGAGTGAATCCAGAGGAAACCCACAAAGATGGCCCAAGGGCTGGAATACTTGTGGCATGAGGATAGGCTGAGGGAACTGGGGTTGTTCAGCCTAGAGAGAGGAGACTGTAGCTTACTGACCTTATAGCTGCCTTCCAATACATGAAGGGATCCTACAGGAAGGCTGTAAAGGCTACTTTTAATGAGTGTGTCTAGCAATAGGTCAAAGGGGAATGATTTTAAGCTGGTTTAGACTGGACCTCAGGAAGAAGTTCCTCAGTATGACTGTGGTAAGACTTTGGAACAGGCTGATCAGGGAAGCTGTGGATGCCTCCTCCCTGGGGGTGCTTAAGGCCAGGGTGGATAAAGCCTTGAGCAGCCAAGCCTAGTTAAAAGGCATCCATGTCGATGGCAGGGAGGTTGGAGTAGATGATCTCTAAGGTCCCTTCCAACCTAAGCCATTCTATGAACAGTAACCTGATATGTAAGTACTGACACTCATGGAACAGTGGTGGACAGTTAGCCAAAGTTCATTTAGATGAACAAAGGAAGGCTGCCAACAATCCAGTTTTCTCCATTATATTCTTATGGTTTTTTTGGGGGGAAAAAAAAGTGGGTTTTTTTGGTGTGTTACTGAGTATTAAAATATTAGAACTATTAGTAAACACAGTAACTACACAAGTATGTGTGTACACAAATACACCTAAGCAAGGTTAAAGCAGCAGGCATTTAGCTAAGAAGAAATTACTTTGATAAAACTGAACTCTGACCCTCAGCAGGCACATCTGCAGCACTCCAGATAAGGCACTGCATTCTGTGAAGCTCACCAGCAAGTTAGGACTCCAGCACCATTGTTTGCATTCACTGCAAACAGGGCAGGCTGAGAGCACTTTACAGTTTTGTTCAATGCCCCAATTTGGAGTCAGTTGCAAACCACCAAGATAATAATGACTGTGATAGAGATCAGAGTAATTTTATTGCCATGATGGTCTGGAAGGGGTAAGATTTGTGGGATATGACATATTTTAATAACGATCAAGGCCTTTTATTTTTATACTGCTGTAGCTTTTATAAGCTCTCATAATGAATAAGAATCTTCCACTGCAGCATTACACAAACATTACAAAGTGGTGTACCATCATTATGAAGAATTGATGGGTTCCAGTACCCTAAAATGATCAGGAATGATTATTTCAATGACCTTCTAACAGTCCCAAAGATAAGGTCACCGTCAACACTTCAGCACACAAAGCCAAGTAAATTTCTTACAAGATCTAGGATGTGTTTCCTTCACAGAACTTGTTAGCCATTTTGCATTACATGTATCATAACATACTTGGTCGTAATGGATGGACAGAATCTGCTTTTACCACCACCCCATTGTGGTGGAGTAAAAAGTGCACAGCCAAGCTCTGACAGCACTTATTCCTTGTTTATAAGTAGAGAAAAATTTCAGAGACAAATGTTATTGTGAGCAATTAAAAACAGGTGTTTCTCAAAATCACTGGAAAGATTCAATGAGATCTGACATGTAGTGTATAAAAGAATGAGAGAAGCAGCAGCCCGAAAAAAAATAAAATCTATTGCCTCAGTAGCTTGCCGAGAGAGATGTGTCCCCTAAAATAAGTTTTCAAATTAAGAATTTATTGATATTTCAATTTCTATCAGGCACTCCAGGGCCTAGAATAAAAGTAATGGAAGGCATTATATAGTTAATTTTATGCTTTTACAATGGAATTAGTTTACTGACTATTTGTTTTATTATAGAGAAAACAAATAGAATTTATGCATTTGTAATACATAAAATTAAAAAATAAAAAATCTGCTAAGATACAGCATACAAAATCTAGTGCTCTTTTAATAAACAGTATTGTGAACAAAATCAGTCGGTAAAATATTTTCTATATGTAAAAGTTTTTTTTGTTTCGCTGCTTTCTACTTGTCATAATGTGCTATTAGTGCATAAATATCACAAAGTCCATGCGAAAAGATCTTCTCATTGTACACAAGACTTAAGGACAAAAAAAGACTTAAAATTCATTCAATAATTTTGTAAGAAAGATGCTGATCCAGACTGCTTACGGCAACCTTCCCATGTCCTGTCAATAGGTTTTGAGTGTGGGGGTGGATTCTAGCCAGGCAGCAAGCTTGGAAGAACAGTTAAAACGCACTCACTCAGGGACAGCTACTTTCAGCCACCTGCTGAAAAACGGTTTAATCTTGACTGATTTCACAACAACATATCTGAAAGCCACATCATATGGACAACTGCTTCCCATCACACAGCACTGTATGACATACCCCTGCATTGCCATTCTTTTCCCAAAACCAGCCAACTTCACTACTGCAGCCTTCAGACATTCATAGCTAAGCTTAAGAAACACCAACAGATTGCCACTGGATATTTCAAATGCCTGATTTACATTTAAATAATTAAGCTGTTTACCTTTTTTTAGGCATGGAATTTATTTTGAGGCCTAGAGCATCAATTCTGATTAAACACTTAGAAACATATAACTATATGCAGAAATATCCTAAACTGGTTATTTCAGATGGTTTTGCTTATGAGTAAAGCAGGTGTATCCAACATAAAAATAGCTCTACTTTCCATAAACTTCAACCATCTCTCCTGCCATGTAAGGAATCAAGTTCCTCCATGCCTGAGAGGTAATTTTTTAAAAAAAGCTTCTTCTCCACGTCTCATAGGTTTGGTGAAACTTCTTTTTCTAGCTCTGTTTAAAGTTTGAGGTGGCAGCATCCTAAATTTCCAGCCATTAGGAAGCCTAATAAATCGTCAGTGGTATTAACTTTCCATCAGCAGCTGATGGATACAACAGCCACTTAGAATTCCATTACATGAACAAAATCCTGTCTCTAGCCAATTAGGTGAAGTACTAAGAGCTTAAGAAAATGTCTAGCTTCTACTCAAGGCTTTATGCTTATAATATAAACAAAGTTACTCTTTGCAGATCTAGGCTTACAATCTACTTACTGCCTGAGACAGATCAGCATAGTGAAAAAAACTCCTCCACACTAAACAAGGAAAGGGGAAAAGAAGACATCACAAATCAGCACAAACCTACCTGCAAATGCAAGCTTATGAGCTAAGTAATGCTTCTAAATGGAATGCAGTAGTAAAAAAGGAAACAAACAACTCTTTGATGCATGTGGCTGTCAGGGAAATAATACTTTATAAAGAAACAGGACTACATCAAAGCAATACCAAATAATCATAAAGTTCCCCTCCTTAGGAGAGCAACCTGCAAAAGCTTGTTTATGGAACAGGCAATGAAGTCAACATACAATAATTTCAATTTTTCTTATTTTAAAGAATGTCAGAGGTGGGTTTTGTTGGGTGTTTTTTTTTTTTTTTTGGTTGGTGGGATTTTTGGTTTTTGGTTTGTATTTTTTTGTTTGTTTGTTTTTTTGTAGGGTAAGAGAATTCTTTATACAGTATTGATTGCTTACTTTAACCACAAGATGAGCACTTACCTCTGTGTGATAAAACACAAAAGGTCCATTCAAACCCAAACCCCACCTCTGTCTGGAAGGATTCTAATGCTATTTCAGTCTTAATCAGTATTTCTTTGGACCACAGTGGAGAGAGATGAAACTTGGCACTTGCCAATAGAGGTATGCAGCTCTGCACACTGATAAAGCATTAAATCTTTTCCATAGCGAAAGCTGTAAGAATGTTAAAAATGCTGGTAGTATTACAATCAAGAAAAAGTTGAGAGCTACCACAAAACCACCTTCGTGACTTTTGCTCTTAAGAGAGTTTTGATTTTTACAAAGATTTCAGTAACTGCAGTCACTACCAAGACTACAATAGTGTATTCATAACTACACAGGAGCTCACACCGATTGTCTCTCAGGTGAGCTGAGAAGTTTACACTCATTGGGCTGCACTGGCTACAGTCATCTTTTAAAAAACGCTGATCGGAGATGGAACGGGTAGGGGGGCAGTGCAGCTGTCTCCTCCGGACCGGGGAACCAGATCCCGCTCGGCAGCAAGCAACACTTCATTCTAGGCCGGCCAGGCCGCGGTGCGAAGGGCAGTCACTCGCCCCCACGACGGACATTAGCAGAGTTGGGACAGGAATACTGGGGGCACGCGGGGTGTCTCCCCTTCAACTCGATGTTGCCAGGAAAAGGAAGAAGGCGACTGCGTTGCCATAGAAACCCCCAACCGTTGCTGCCCCCCCAGCCGAAAGCAGCCGCTGCCGCAGCCCCTTAGAACCGGGAGACAGCATCTCCAAAGGGAACCTTCCCCTGCCCGGTGCCACTCCGCAGCTCCNCCCCCGCCACCGCCCCTCTCTCGGGGCCAAATCGGCCTCGCCACATGGAACTGTCCTACTCTCCCAAGCCAGGCCGTGCCAGGGTCAGGTCGTGCCAGGGCAGCCCCTCTCGACAACCCCCACTGGGCCCTGCCTCACCCTCACCTGCACTTTCCGCCGCCCCGCCGTGTTCTGCCGATGATGCGCCGCCATCTTGCATGTTGACACTCTGAGGTCATTTCCGAGGAGGGCAAGCCGGCCCGGAAGTGCCGCTCCCTTCGCTCGCCGAGCCCGCGCAGCGTCGGGGCGGTCGTCGTTCGAGGCGTTGCTAGGGAAGAAGGGGTTCTGCTCGGGGTCTCCCTGTCTCGGGTGTCCGCTATGTTCTGCACGAAGGAGCGCCCGTTCGTGCCTGCAAAGAGCTGGGGTCTTGTCTTTGTGCCACTGATTATGGGCCGGCCTCTCCCCTTGTAATGTCCCGGGGGCCATGTTTTTCCCTAGCTGGCCAGCCCGGCGGGGTAAGGTCGTTTGTCCTCTGGTGGAGTCGACTCAGCTCAAGAATTCAGGCAAGGCTGGCGCTGAGTGCTCCAGCTCAAAGCCTGAGGGTGATGAGTGTGGTGGGCAGTGTTTTGAAGTGCTGGTGGCTGTACATGTACCTTTTTTAGTGCCCACGACCACCCTCTTTAAAGGTCTGTGGTGGGTGCCAAATATTCAAAAGCAAGATCCTGTCTCTGAAGTGTTCGAAGCTGCCCCACTGAGCGGATTAGCAAGAACTCTCTCTGCCTTCCCCAGAGGACCAGGGAAGATTATTCTTTTCTAACAGTGCTACACTGTCTAATAAAAAGTATTCCTAAAAGTGATACTGTGGTGGCATAAAATTTCATACTGTTTTCCAGAGCTGCTCCTTTCCCAAAACTGTCTTGACACTTAAACTATTAATGCAAAAAGTGTTCCACTGCAGTAGTGACCATGTTCTGGGTGAGGATCTCAGGTGCACAGGGTCAATGTCTAGGCAAACGGTTTTATTCCACTGCTGACTTCTTTATGGCATAAGAGTAACAATGCTAATAGTTATTAGTGAAAAAAAAAGTACTGCAAGAGAAAAAAAATGTGTAAAGAGTTAAAGAAAAAAGATTCAGGTATTCATATTCTTGTTGAATGCTGGTTGCAATGGTAAGCAGCAGACATAACAGCCGCTTTTGCTAATTTAAGCTTTGCTTATTTGACACACATTTTCTAGGATTGCTGAATGCATAGTGTCCTCATCCCAGTTCCAAGTATGATTCTTAAATGAGGTCTGCGTTGACCAAAGTCCTTCCTTAACTGCAGCATTTCTACTGTTTTATCTTGTTACAGCAGTGGGAAGCATATGATTTAAGGCATCTCCTAAGACAAATGTAAAATGTGCCTACTGTTAATAAATTTCCTTTTCTTTTTTTCTTTTTCTTTTTTTTTTTTTTTTTTNGGCTTCAGGCTAATGGTAGCTGTCAAAGTGTTTCAGATGCTGTCATGCATAAAGTATGTAATTTTGTTGGATTCCGGACTGATGAAAAATGAGACCGAGTGAAGTTTTCTCTGTAAGTAAATACCGAGCAAATTGCCTTACTACATTTCAGAGTGCATTAGTCCATTAAGAGGTTGATGACTTCTTTTCATAATGCAACAATTTCTATGCATATTTTCAAGTCATTTCTTGTTTTCTCTTTAAGATCCTGAAATTCTTATATTATTTTTGTGTCACTCTTTTATAAAATGAAATAATGACATTCATAAACCCTAATCATTATTTCATTATCCATAATCACCAATGGATTATTAATTTAGTAAAGCTAATACTGTGTCTTCAAGGGCAGTCATCATCTTTTATACATTTCATTTAAAACTGAATTTGTTTATGAACAGAGAACCTTCACTTTTCACATTATTATGCATTTTAAAAACTGCTTTTCCTCCTTTGTGCACCAAGGAGGGTTTTGTGGATGGTCACTGCTATTTATATATACAACAAAGTGTTTCTTCAACCTTGCAAAGCAAGAACTCATTAAGGAGAGAAAAAGAACAGTGATCTCTTTGTATCACATAACCATTGAGGTTGAAAGAGATCTCTGGAGATCACCTAGTCCATCAAAGATCATATTTGCTGAGGGCTGTTCAAAATAGGAATATTCTAATAGTGATAGTTTTTTTTGTTTCTGTATGTATGTTGATCAAGGCTGAATTAAAGAAAATCTTATTTAAAAAAAAAAAGGTAGTTAAAATTTATTCATTACATTTGTCATTTTTGGGCAACTGGTGAGATGATCTAGTTTATGATATGAGCAGCTTGCTTTTGGTGTTGGAAGAGAAGAAATATGATGTATATGTGAGTCTAGTGATTCTTTTTCAGTTCCCATGAAATCTGATCATCTTTGGCCAAACTCTGCATTTCTGAGAACACTGGAGTAAACAAACAGCTGTTGAGCCAAAAAGGAAATGGTGGAGGATCAAACATGTCTCAGGAGTGAAACCAGGATGTTGAGCGAGAGAGAGAGAGAGAAATGAGGATGGAAATGCCCAGAATGTAAGACCTGAGTGAATAGTTATTGTAATAATTGAAAGTATAAAGGGTGTGAGATACTTAATAATAGTAGGTTAAAGAATGCTTTAGAATTTCTCACCACCTTCTGTCTGCTTCTCCATTCTCTGTTTTACAGTACAGTTTTTAGAGGCAATGTTAAAATAATTTAGAAATACGACTGTTAAGAATGACTTGGAGCCTGAGAAGTATGAATTACAATATAAAATTCAGACAGACTTTGTCAACAGAAGAGAAAATGAAAGGAAACACAACAGCAGTTTTCAAATAAGTAAGAAGAAATGTGGAATAAACTCATCTTCATGCCTGTGATGAGTGAAATGAAATAAGTAACAAGCTGTGTTTGCAGTTCAGGAAATTGAGATGAAGCACAGGAGAAGAAAAACCTTTTTTTTTTTTTGACAGTGAGAACAGTGAAGCAGTAGACTATCTTGCATATGAAGATTTTGGAATCACCATCTGTTGTAACAAGAGACTACTCAAATTATCTCCAGAAATTAACACCAGTTGAGTTGATGCTGTTTGGAGCTGAAGTGTGAACTAGTTAGTTTTAGACACCACTTCCAACCCCATTTAAAAAAAAAAAAAAAAAAAAAAAAAAAAAAAAAAAAAAAAAAAGTTGT
>VWZE01002952.1:1649105-1690583 GCA_013396675.1 Eubucco bourcierii
GTATATAAAAAAAAAAAAAAAAAAAAAAGAAAAGAAAAGAAAAGAAAAAAGTTGTACAAGTAGAAAATTATTTTTTCATAAAAAAGACCTGTTTAGTCTTCCAGGAAAAGCTGTAGTAGGTTCTGTAGTTGGAATAAGAGTCATATAAATTCAACATATGAAGAAGACAGGCACTTTAAAACCAGCTAAGCACTGGGAAAAAATTCCAAAGGACTTGGTAGGTTCTACACAGCTTGAAAACAAAAGTATTGCAGCCTATATATAATTTATGGGCATGACTCAGATGTAACTGCTTGAAATGACTGTATTTAGTATGTATTTTATGGGATGTGAAACTTGGTGATCTTAAATCCTATTTAATATTACTGTGTGAATAAAATCTCCTGGCGTATTATGTTCTACATGTGTGCATGAGCAAGACATTCAAGTAATAGAACCTACTGTTTTAGACTCATGTCCAAAATTTGCTGTAAAAGCCACAAAAGTGCATTCACAGAACAATGCACAATGAGCAGTCTTCCCTGCGGTTCTCTGGATTTGGGGTGTCTGTAACTGCTTTATGCTTCTGGATTAAGCCTGGAAAAGTTGCATATTATAATCTGGAATTAAATAGTGATTTTAGTTGACAGACAGGCAGAATCCCAGACTTTCTGGTTCTTTTTGTGGGGGAGAAGGTTTGTTTAGTTGTTTGGTTGGGCTTTTTGTTTGGTTGTTTGTTTTATCCATTTTCAGTGAGAGAGTATTTGTAGAAATCTAATGAAGAATATTGCAGATGAGTTTGTAGTTGCTCTGGTTTTGACTGGTGGATGAGATGTTGGTGTCTCCACTGACACAGAGGAGTGAGACAGACTTCCTTGAGTCACTAAGGCAGCTGGCATGTCTGAGTGTGTATCATGGCTGGGCCATGTATGAGCAAAGGGCTCTGCAGATATGATAGCAAAGCAGGGACTTCACATTCAATTTCCTGAAAGGAGGTTGTTGTGAGGTGGGTGTCAGGCTTTTCTCCCTAGCAACAAGTATTTGGAGGAGAGGAAATGGCCTCAAGTTGAAACAGGGAAAGTTTAGGTTCCATATTAGAAGAAACTTCTTCACTGAAATGGTTCTCAAACACTTGAATAGGCTGCTTGGGGATGTGGTTGAATTACCATCCCTAAGGTGTTTAGAAAAAGCAGAGATGTGGTGGTTTAGCATCAGACTTCATAGAGTTAGGTAATGATTGGACTCAATGAACTTAAAGGTGTTTTCCAACAAAAATGATTCTGTGATTCTTGATGACTGCCAATTATTGTGAGTAGGACTGGAAGCAAGGGGGAAAATAACTGCAAGCCAATTTGGTAAATCAGGTACTCCAGCTAGCAAGAAAGAAGAGACAGAGACAGCTGAAGTCCAGGAGGCTTTGGAGAAAGGAGATAAATTTCTATCTCAGCATTATTTTTGTTTTAAATTTGCTGTTTTGCATGAATCTACTAAATACTATACTGTTTGGTATTACAATGTTTATATGAGTTCCATTCTTGACATGTGAAGTTTAGATGTTGCTAGTTCTCCTGCATCTGTCATTTCATGGCTGTGTTTAGAGCCATGCCATAAAAGGTGAGACTTCAGGAATAAACTGTGTTAGCAAGATTGCATCAGAAGTGATGGAAATATGTAAGAGTAGCAAGATTTTGCATGCTTTTAGCATCTTGCTTTAGAGAAGTATAAAGTGCTTAAAAAATACTAACATTATTTTTCAGAGACTAAGAAGAAACAGATGGAGTAACTTGAACTTGAGGCACTGAGCTAATTTTCAGACTTATTCAGTGTACATTAGATCATTAGGCAGAAAGCTACTTTGTGTAGCAGTGCATTTAATGTGTACTTACCATAAAAGCTATTTCCTGCTATTCTGTAATGCCAATTAGCTATTTACCAAATGCCAAATTTCATGTTCTTATTTCATTGGGCAGCATGAAAAAAAGGGACATGGCAATCATATAAATTATTATCTTGATAAATGCCTCATGTACTTTAAACTGTAAGATTCTTTTCTTTGAGGGATTGGGGCATACCTTTCATTTGTCTCAGAGATACTTATTAGCCAGACACCTTATTTTCTTTCTTTGACAAATACATACCTTTAGATATTTTGTATAATTTAGTAGCTTCTCTGTGTGTGCATGTTGGTTTTATTTTATGTGTAATATTTAGTTATTCTTCATTCCAAGTATAAGAAAGAAGATGTATTTCTCCAACGCACTTGTTTTTGCGTGCTCACTCATACTACTCTTGCTCCAGGGATATGATACATTCCTGGGATCTCATCTAGTTCTTGAAATCAAAGAGAATCCTGAAGCTTCTGGGCAGCAGCTGAGTACATTCAGCCTATGAAGGATACATTCGAGTTTACATTGTAATGTATGTTTGTGCACCTGGAGTACTGTGTGCAGTTCTGGAACCCTCAGCACAGGAAGGACATGGAAGTGTTGGAGTGGGTCCAGAGGAGGGCCACGAGGATGATCAGAGGGCTGGAGCAGCTCTCCTATGAGGACAGGCTGAGAGAGTTGGGGCTCTTCAGCCTGGAGAAGAGAAGGTTTCGAGGGGACCTGATAGTAGCCTTCCAGTATCTGAAGGGGGCCTACAGGAAGGCTGGGGAAGGATTATTTACAAGGTCCTGCAATGACAGGACAAGGGGCAATGGGCTTAAACTGGTAGAGGGGAGATTTAGACTGGATGTTAGGAGGAAGTTCTTTACAGTAAGGGTGGTGAGGCACTGGAACAGGTTGCCCAGGGAGGTTGTGGATGCTCCCTCTCTGGATGTGTTCAAGGCCAGATTGAATGAGGCCTTGAGTGAGCTGTACTAGTGGGAGGTGTCCCTGCCTATGGCAGGGGGTTGGAACTAGATGATCCTTGAGGTCCCTTCCAACCTTACCATTCTATGATTCTATGATTCTATGATTATTTAGAGACAACCCTTAATGTGATATGTCAGAGGTTATGGTGTTTCCCAGATGGTGAGCATGCCTCTCTCCCTGTCTGACAGATCAGGTTACAGATAGGAGGATCACAAATTCTATGAAGTTACAGTTGTAGTAAACAGATTTTTTTTCCAAACAGTTTTCATTGCCAGTGTATCTGATGAGGAGTGTGAAATTATACAGCTGAACCATGAACTGCTTTCATTACATGAACTTGTAAGAAGCATCATTAGTGAACCATAAGCATCAGAGTTCACAAGTGTTATACTGCTCCAAACGTGTTATAAAACACAAATAAAATGTATGTATAAAATCTGCTGTGTTTATAGTGGGGTGGAGATTAGAAAACAAAGATTTCATATACTCGGATAGTAATGATTTTGAGTATTTGAGAAGATCATGAGTGTTCACAAGTGTTTCTTTACTTAGTTGTCCATCCTGTTAAATGTGTGTGCCCTTTTCTTGGTCCAACCTTGACTAGTTTCAAGTTCAGCTTTTGTTTACTGGATTGAAGGACCATCCACAGTTAGAGCTTTCATTGATCTGTAAGCCCTTACAATGTGACCAAGCCCAAACTCCCTTTCTTGTTTGAATGATTGCATACAGTGAAAACTATCCCTGGATCTGCTGGTTTATCCTGTCCTAGGTTTCTCAGACATTGACCTGAAAGATGTAACTGAGATGGTTTTAATTTGCTTTTAAACACACAAGCATGTTTCTCGAAAACTATGAAATGTCTTTCTCAGGCTCAAGTTATTTTCTTTCCAACTTTTATGACTGAAGTTATAAGACATTTTTAGCATTTAAGTAGTGTTGATTTTTCCATTGCTTTTTTCTTTAATATATGTGTGTGATTTTTTACTGGTTTTACTCACACTGTCTGTGTGTTTGTGTGACTAATGAATAGGCTAATGAACAGGCTAGTATATATATTTCAGAATTACATTTACAGTTAAGTCAGTTGGCAATAGGGACTTAATTGTTTAAAATCTACTCCCTCTTGTATCCTTCCCATATCTTGTGTCCATCTTGTAATTCTACCCAATTATAGAGAAAGATACAGGTGTATCTTAAAGGAGGGTGCAGTGAGAAGGATTAGGTTATCAGTGATCTGAATTTCAGACTTCTCACATGTACCAGGGGGTTCCTCATCAGTGAGCTATTGAGGGAAGTTCCCAATCAGATAGGAAAAGGAGGGAAATGATGCTGAATTTTTGGGAAATAGCAGTCGCATTCCTAAAAATGAAAAAAAGTAATTAGGAAGAGAAGCCTTTCATGAACTTTCCTCCCTCTGAGACAGGGGCAGACATTGTGTTTCTGTTACCCCACTAAACATAGACACAGATTTCCAGCATTATAGCCTGGAGTGTTTCTCAGTAGTTAGACACTAACAGACAATAGAGGGGCATAGAACTGGGGGATAAGAGGGTCATGCAATGCACATGAACTGCCAGATACCTTCATATCTCTAATGTCTGTTTATCTGAACAGCAATTTAAAGCAGCATCTAGTGTTTAGAGTTATGGCACAGCCACCAGATACATTTAATTATGCAAAAATCTGGGGTTTCAGCCCTCGACATCTGCAGACTCTTAGTCATTAGACTAATGGTGATGTACTAATGCTACCAAGAAAAAATGTTTTTTTATACTCTGTCAATAAAAAGGAAGAGTGCTAAACTTCACCCTAATGGAAGAGACAGATCCAGGAACATGGTGACTAATTAAGAGTCAGTCATTTCTGCGACGAACGTTATCTTTCTGTCATTCAACTTTGGCTTTTTAATTGTTTTGTTTGGGGTTTTGTTTTGTTTTCTTTTGTCTTGTTTTTAATTATACCACAGAATAGTGAATGAAACTGTGAATGAAACAATGTCCTGATGCTAAAGCTAGTTTTCTGCCTCTTACCTCGCCTTTACAAAACTGCCTTTCTGATAGGACAAAGTAAATCTTACATAATAACACAAGAAAAGTTATTTCTTTGAATGTTTTACTCTTAAGCTGCAAGGCCTAAGGCTTTTTTTTTTTTTTTAACAGTTACAGACAAAAATGTTGTTTTCTACATTTCCCTCTTTTTTGAACATAGACACTACAGTGTGACAAAAGGATGGAGGAGTGCAGCTCCTTTCACTCTTTTCTCTATTCCCTGTGTCCCATGTTTCACAGAGGTGGTTTAATGAAGTAGATACAGCAGGAAAAAAAAATACATCCAGGTAAGGATCTTTTTTGCATGTAGTAATAGTATAGCATTGTAAAAATATGGCTGCTTTTGACTGTAGCAGATATGGTGCCATTACAGAATAATGCTTTAATGCTCTTTAAAATTCTACTCTCTTAATTGTACTTATCTCAAGAATATACTATTGCTTTCTGGAAAAACAACTTAGAGCTGAGCTTAAAATGGCTCATTGTTGCCTGCAGCACAGAACACTTAGCGTTTAATTTCTTTAAAACCATCTTTAGTTGTGTTTCCTTTGCTGATTGTACCTATCAAGCAAAGTGTTTGATCACAATTGTTTTTCTGTCTGCCTGCATTAGGGCTGCCTGGCTTTTAAAGATGAGGTAGTTCCTCCAGGAGAATTCATCCAGCAAAACCCATAGTAACTCTCATAGCACCAGGAAAACAATAGGAAAGATTTAGAATGTACTCAATAAAAAGTTATAAAAAAAAAAAAAAGGACAGTAATGTGTTCTGTTAATGTATCTAAGAGAAATAGCTGTACTTAGCTTACCATTAATGTATACTTGTTATTATCCAGTACCTGTTGCTAGCAGGCACTTTACATAACTTTTATTTAAAGAAATATAAGACACCAGACATCTTAAATCTATCTTAATTTAAATATAATATTATATTTAGCACTATATTTAATATTTAACAGTACCATATTAACTTAAATAATAGATATTACATATAAATAAATATAAGATTCGGATACAAGGATAGAGGTTGTGGTTTTTACTTGCTCAAACAAGGTTTGCATGTTTTAACAGAAGTTAAAGCACGATGTCATGCTGACTATATATTGGTCTCTGACCTTGCATCTAAGGGATAGTATATTTGACTTTGAGAATTTCTGTCTGCAAGGCGTAATGAACATATATCATAGCCTGGGAATAATAGAAATAGAAATTAAGGAATGAAACCAAATCACATGTAACTAATTTCTAACTGAAAGCTTTTAATGAAGGGCAAAATTTGTGCCAATATTTAATATATTTAACTGGAAAGTTCATCTGGTTATAACCTCAGAATGGAAGGTGAAGCAGAACAGCTTTTGCTTTCATAGAATTTTATGTTCACAGATTGCATCAGGTAGGAAGGGACTCTCAGTTCATGAAGAACACCCCTTCTTTGCTTTTAATAAATATGTTTATGATTTCAGCAGAAAGAAATTAAGATTTAGGTGTTTATTTGTCGAAGGCATCACTGACACGCATCTTTCTGACGGTGTTCCCAGTGAGATCACAAAGCTTCTTCTATTGCTGTCAGAAGAGCAGTTAAGCTCCTCCCTCCATCCCTCCCCGAGGCATCCCAATACAAAAGAAAACTTTCTGCATGGGAACTAACAAGTCAGGCAAGATGTTCATTCGAACAGGATGGTGAAGGTGATGAAATGAAGACTGTCTCTTTGAAGGTACAAGCTACCCAAAACTAGCTTAAGAAATCATTGTGAAGGGGTTTTATTTTGAAGGGGATTTTTTTTTTTCCTTTTACTAGGTATTTGTATGCTATGACAAATCTGCTAATTTTCTTAATTTAAATCTGTGTACACTTGATGAAAATATCCAGGGATGTATGTATACAGGTGTTGTATGTACCATTACAATTTATAGTCACTGCTGCTGAAGGGGGGGTGTAGGAGTTTTTAGCTCTTGATCATGGCTTTAGACAGATTCAACCCAGAGATTTTGAAAAATCAAGTTCCAAATCCTTAATACTATAACAGTGTCTTTATATACTAAAACCATTGTCCTTGCTTCGTTTATTACAGTCAATGTGGTTGCCTAAAAGCTCAGTCTCACTGTTGTCCCTGAAACTGCTTTGAATTAATCTTCTTAGAATTATTAAAAATTGTAAGAAAAAAAATTGTTGATTTTTGGTTTTATCTTTTGGGCTGTCAGTTGAAATAGGTTGGAGGTTTTGCAAAGTAACAGCTCTTTAATTATATATTTTCAATTTGTTAGCATGGTAAATTTTGATCTCTGAGTTGTGGTCCATGATCAGATCTGAACTTGCTGGTAAAATTCCAGAGGAGGAAGAAAACCTGCCTAAGTCCCCTAAACCGAAACTAAATCATCACACAATTATTCTGGCTTCAGGTAATTGCATATTATTTGAAATAAATAGGAAAGCTGTAATAACAGGAGAATATTGACTCTCTAATGTGGACCACATGTGAGCTCACAAAAATGAATTAGCATAACTGGACTTTAGGCAGTCAAAGTCATGGTGTTTTAAAGAGTTGTTTGTGACCAAAAGCGTTTGTAAGATGAAAGCAATTTATGTTTTGTCACAAAGAACACAAAATTGTGTAATGGATCAACATTTTCTTCATCTTTTGTGGATGAGAGCTGCAGTCATGTAAATTGCTGTCATCTGCAAGTAATGTGGAAAATTCAGGCTGAAAGTCGTTAGTAAATCAATACAATGATTTGCCTTAAGTCGCTTCAGTACTTCCACTTACCTTACCAGCCTTCCCCTTTGTCAGTGATTTAAGTTGAAGCAGAATAATTGAAAACAAATTCTTGAACATAGTCTGCTGACCCCAGAAGAGCTGCAGTATTTGTGAATATGTGAGAAGGTGAATTTGCTTCATTGTATTTACCTTTTCCTAGGCTGTTATGGAGGAAAGAATTCACCTATACCTGTCAACATGAATAAACAAGTCAATTGCTTGGATTAAAATCTAAGTAGATAATAGTAATTAGATTTCTTTATTCTCATGTGTGGAAAAGAGTACAGGTAGACATAATCAACATCTCCAGCAGAAGCAGACACTACTGCAGAGCCAGAAAGCATTAAGACACCTGCAAAATTCCAAGAGAGACTAATCTTCCTACTGACATGCAGTTGTGAGGAGGGTGATACCAGATATACTTCATTATTTGGTTTGTAGTAATCCTTTATGGCATCTTTAGATTTAAATTCTGTTTAAATTCTGCGTGTTGGAGAGTATAGAGCTTCATGAGGCTTATTCAGTGGTCAAATCACCTCCAGGTGAAGTTTGTTTTGAGGAATTGCAGGTTCCTGGCTTACCTAAGCACTTACAACAGGGGTGGTCACAAGCAGAATTAGGTATAGCAGCTACCTGCTTTGGAGAAAAGGAGGTTAAGAGGTGTTATCATTGATTTCTACAGCTGCCTGAAAAAGGGGATGTGGTGGAGTAGGTGGTGCTGATCTTTTCTCCCTTAGGATGTATGGAAATGGCTCAAAGAGGCACTGTGGGAGGTACAGAATGGATGTAAGAAGCATCTCTTAATGAGCAGGTGGTCAAGCACTGGAAGACACTTTCCTAGAGAGGTGGTCAATGCCCCAAGCCTATCAGTGTGCAACAAACATTTGAACAATGGTCTTAATAACACGGTTTAACTTTTGGTCAGCCTTGAAGTGGTCAGATAGTTGGACTAGGTTATCATTGTGTATCTAATTATACCCATTATCTAATGGATATTAGGTTTAAGTTATGTATTGTTCCTGTTATTTTCTAATTGTCAAGCATTTTCTCTTTTAAATTACTTCTAGTACTGGAAACAAACAAACAGAAGAAAAAATGGATCCCTTGTTTTGTCCAACAGAAACTAACAACTTTCGACCTTTCACCCCTGAGTCTTTGGCAGCAATTGAGGAAAGAATTGCTGAGAAAAAAAAACAGCAAGCCACAATTAACCAGAAGGATAAGAATGAAGGAGATGAAGAAAAACTTAGTCCTCAGCTTGATCTGAAAACCTACAAAAAACTACCATCTCTCTATGGGGATGTTCCTGCAAAACTCATTGGGGAACCCCTTGAAGATCTTGATCCGTACTACAGTGATCACAAGGTTAAAAAGTTTCAAAGGCTTTTGGTTTGGGTTTGTTTGTTTTCCTTAATTTACTTTTTTCTGCTGAACTCTTAGGAGATAGTAAAAACCTCTCTTCAGGAGGTGATGAGTCTTACTTGTTCTGTACAGATCTTTGAATATTACTACTGTTTTGTGTGCAGGAGTGCTAAGGCATGCTCACTGTTACATAATGTAAAGGTATTTTAAGGTTCAGTCAGTGATAAGAATCAGTTATGAAAACAAGACATGCTTTGACAGGAAATACATACTGGGATAATTGATGCTTTGTTTTCCAGAGTACTTTCTGTGATGTCTGTGAGGCTGAACTCAGTCTCCTATTCAAATGGTGTCTGTCAAAGAGTAAATCACACAGAAATTGCTGGGAAATGCTGCTTTTGCTGGGTTACAAATATTATATAAACAAAGGGAGACATATTTAAGATATTTTCTTTATTGTAAATAAGTTTTCTCTTATGTCTCATCATCTTTGTTTATTGTACGGTATTTATGTTGTATGTTGTTTGTGGTGTTGCCTGTAGGAGTATACAACCAGATGCTTTGGGAAAATCCCTTCTAACTCGTATGTCTCTAGGATAATTGCTCACTATTAAGGGGCACTTGAGCAGAAGGTTCAATCCAGTGCTATATTGCTGTCTTTTATATAAATCAGCAAGTTAGTAGAATATGATAGTTTAATCAGAGAACATGCTGAAAGCTTTGTTCTGCTACAGATTATACTTTTTCCCTAAAAGAAATCCATGTGATAGTCTTCATAAAGAGAAAACAAATCTGAAACAGGTGAAGAAATTGACATAAAAGTTAGTGAACAGTAGTCTTGATTTAAGAGATTTAAATTTTGCTTCATATGGTGAAAATACAGATCTGCAGGAACCATAAGGTATCTTAGAGTGAATTTAGAGTGTTACTTGATAACTTGGAAATATTTCCAAGTTAGCTTTTTTGCTTTGACTGGACTGGACTCTGGCAGTCCTAGACAGTGTGTATTTTGTAAATAACCTTTTGTAGACTATGAAACTATTGAAGATTAAGATGCTTTTGAGTATGATTAACACCATTGTTGCAGTCCCAGGAAAATATCCTTTAATTACTTTGACCAGGTGAATATGATCACTTGGTCTTCAAATTCATGCCCTTTCAGGCAACAGTGAACTTCTACTTAGCTGGTGTCTTTCTTTCAAAATGTTGTATCATTAGAGGGCTGGAGCAGCTCTCCTATGAGGACAGGCTGAGAGAGTTGGGGCTCTTCAGCCTGGAGAAGAGAAGGTTTTGAGGGGACCTGATAGTAGCCTTCCAGTATCTGAAGGGGGCCTACAGGAAGGCTGGGGAAGGATTATTTACAAGGTCCTGCAATGACAGGACAAGGGGCAATGGGTTTAAACTGGCAGAGGGGAGATTTGGACTGGATGTTAGGAGGAAGTTCTTTACAGTGAGGGCGGTGAGGCACTGGAACAGGTTGCCCAGGGAGGTTGTGGATGCTCCCTCCCTGGAGGTGTTCAAGGCCAGATTGGATGAGGCCTTGAGTGAGCTGTACTAGTGGGAGGTGTCCCTGCCTATGGCAGGGGGTTGGAACTAGATGATCCTTGAGGTCCCTTCCAACCTTACCACTCTATGATTCTATGATTAGGTCACAGCTCCTGTAGGAATACAGGAAAGCTTTACTCATAATTGCAGTTAGGGAAAGTGCTAGGTGTGGATTTGAAAATCTAAGCATTTAATTTTGGGGGAAACTGTTTCATTAAAACTTTTCATATACTCTGAACTTTTTTTCTTACAGACTTTTATGGTGATAAATAAAAGGAGGACTATTTTCCGGTTTACCGCCGCACCTGCCTTGTGTATAGTTGGCCCTTTTAATCCAGTCAGAAAAATGGCTATTAAAGTTCTGACTCATTCATATCCTTTTATTTGCTTCTTGAAAAAAATCCAGACAATTATACTTTACTGTTTTTCTGTTCTTCTGTTTATGTAAATATAAGTTTATGTGGCTCTGAAGAAGATCTTGAAAAGGTTATACTGAATATTGTTATACAGCTGTCAAGATATTGACATGGTGTTGGTACAAGTAACAATGTCATAAAGCTCATATTTAAAGTCAGAGTTGCAGGTACTTTTATCATTCAGTAGCTTTTAAAAGTTGTTTCATATTGTATCTTTTTCCTGAACTTTTTCTAAATCTCTGTTGTGGTGTGGTTACAAATTTGAAGTGTTCAAAACAGCTACTTTAGTTATTTGAGCATGAAAGCTGTGACTCATGGAAATCCTTTACTGTAAGAGTCTGGTGTTATCCTAGCAAATGTACTTTGCACTCAAGTTTAGAAAGCCCTGAAGAGTGCCCATTTTTTGTATTTTTGCAAAAAATATGAATTTAGCTTGCAAAATGTAAAAACATGAAGAGATGCAGGTGCAAAACCATAGGGTGATCCATTGCTTCTCCTTCTACTAAACAACTATTTTTGGTTGGAATTATTCATTTGTAGAAATATGCCCTTCTATGGGAACTTAGTAACTGGCTTTGTACTACATGAATAAAAATGACTAAATTCGCTATTCAGTTTCAGATAAACTCTGAATTTAAGACCAATGTGAAAAAGCAACCACATTTTTTTAGATGACAAGTGAATTTGCACGAGAGGTTTTTTTTCTTTATGTATGTTTTCATCACTTAGAACATTAAGAGGTTTTTTTGAACTTGTGGGAGAACAAAGATGTCTTCTGTAATAATGCATATAGGTCCTCTCTGTTTCAAAGAACACTGGTTATTGATGACTAATCTTTTTCATCAGGTTTTCCTAGGCTTAATCCTCTATTGATTATGAGGTTGTGGTCCATTTCTCTTTATTCCATGTTCCTGTTGGGAAGAAATGGAGGTTTCTAAAGTTTCAAACAACAGTAGACAGCAGAGGATTCAGATTTTTTTTTTTTTTTTTTTNTTAGGTTTTTTTTTTTTTTTTTAAATTTATTTGTGTTCCTCATCTGTTCTGTAAAGCATGTTTTGTGCCATTATTGTCCTGGGTTCCAACACTATCTCCACATGCAGATAACATGTTGTTATTTTTAAATAATGAAATTTACCCAGCTGAGAAGGTTTATTCTGGTATCAGTATCTTTGGAAAACACATGAAAAGTCCTCAGCATATTCAAAACTAAATCAGCAACTTTTCTGAGTTTCATTGTTACGTAACTTAGCACTTTGTCCTTAACTTATTGTTCACATTATTTGTTTGCTTTATTACATGTACTGTAGTACTCAATTGTGCTTCCATGGCTGTAAAAAAGATTCCAGAAAGTCTCAACTGGACTGAGTGAGTATCGTAGTTGCCTTTTGTTCATTGTTTTTCTGAGAGTACCAACCTAATAGAAAAATGTGGTAGTTCTGGGGATTCAGAATTTCAGACACACCTCTGAGGAAGATTTAGGATGATGATATCATCATCACTGTGGAGCTCCAGTGCCTTTTCTTAAAGGCTTACACCATACACACTTTTCTTTACATTGGCTATTTTTGCCATCTGCTCTGACACAGAAGATTGTCCCATTTTTCCTTTTAAGAATGAAGCCTTTTGGAGAGAGTGTGCAACAGGACCCTAATGTAGTATATATCATTGTAAGGTAATAATGTCTGTTATGGCCAGGTCATGCAAAAAGTATGAAGGGATAAATATTCAATTGTTTCTTGCTGTTTCCTGGGGATATTCCTAGTTTAGTTGTTCACATCTACCTCTAACGTCTTGCTGCTTTTTGTAATTGTGCACTTTATCCTGTGTAACTTGAGTTAACATTCTGGAATTAAATCTTGAAATGTGCCTGGGCCCCCAAAGGTTCTGTAATTTGGTGAGGCACTGGAACAGATTGCTCAGGGAGGTTGTGGCTGCTTCCTCCCTGGAGGTGTTCAAGGCCAGGTTGGATGAGGCCTTGAGTAACCTGTACTAGTGGGAGGTGTCCCTGCCTATGGCAGGGGGTTGGAACTAGTTGATCCTTGAGGTCCCTTCTAACCTTACCATTCTATGATTCTAATTTGGATTCCTCTTAATTTGTGGTAAGCATGGCATAATGCAAGTTTAATTTTGTGTAAGATTTCTTTCAGTTATAGAGTATGTGTCAGAATAAATGTATAGTATCAGCAAGCTTCACAGGCCAAAATAAGTGTTTGCTTTTGTTGTTGTGCCAAAATGTTAAGGCTTCGAAGTTTTCCAGCCTGCATTGAACATAAACACAATCTTAATTTTTTTTCATAAGGACAAGTGAACTACCCTTTATCCAGAAACTGTAGGCTTATGTCAAGATTTATGGTTCTAGATTTACATGGAAATCTAATGAAATTCAGGAAGGCATCTTCTTATACCCATGATGTTTCTGAAAATAATGTAACCTGTCCTGCTTTACATAATTTTCTGGTTTTGCCTGTATCACCATAGAAAAGGTAGAAATGTGCCCCAATGTGTCTCAATCTCATTAATATTTTTGTAAATTTAATTTCCATGTTGTTTCTTAGATATCTTTTTACTGGCATATATACTGGTGAAATATTAATAAAAATATCAGCAAGAGGATTTGTTTGGGATGAATTTACCTTTCTTCGAGACCCATGGAACTGCTTGGATCTTGTTGTAATTATTGTAATGTGAGTAAAACTCAGTTGTGCTTTTACACTGAAGGGACAAACATGCAGATAAAATGCTATCTGATATAGCTGTAAGTTCTTTAAGATAGTTGGCATCCTGCCTGCCTGAGAGTTATTGTGCTTGCATCACCCTTTGCCTATTTGCAAAGGGAAAAAATGATCATACATCTTTAAGGAAGGCACCAAAATGCAAAGATCGCTTAGAGATGATTGTTGTGAGTTCAGTACATATTTAAATTTATTTAACTTACTATTCCTATGTGTGCTCAGTGTGCATGTGCTCTTAAAAGCTAGATCTTTACCATTCAGTTCTACAGTGGTTTAATATTTTAGGTATGTTACTATGTTTATCACCACGAGCAAGTTTTCAGCTCTTCGAACTTTCCGAGTACTGAGGACTTTGAAAGCTATTTCAGTAATACCAGGTAAGGACCATCTTTTATTAATTTCCTCTGTCTCAGAAATAGTCTATGACACAATTCAACATAGCTGACTCAGGTTCAACTTGGTGTCTACCAAAATCCTCAGGTCCTTTTCTGCTAAGCTTTGTCCCAACTGGGTGGTCCTCAAAAGATATTAATTTCCTTCCCAGTGTCATAAATGTTTTTTTGCTTTTAAACTGGTGACATCTATAAGGCATTATCTTCTAAAACAGAATTCCATGAGGTCAGCAGAAGCTGTATTGTAACATGTTTTTGTGAAGTACTTTTTTTTAGTGTTAATCCAGCACAGAAATCTGCCAGTAGTTATTAAAGTTCATAAGAACTTTTAGATGTTATCTTAATTTAGAATTTTCAAGTTAGGAAAATTGGTATTAGAAGGAAGTGAAAGACAAATGATTGATGATTAGGCAATGTGATTAAAAATACTTTACTCATTCCTATGCTTTATTTTATCTCATTTAATACACTGAAGTTGCAAAACCATTTTACACTGCTTGTTTTAAACATACTTGCAACTGCTGTATATCATTACATGGGAACACTACTGCATTCCTCAACTCTTTTTCTATTATTGAACCTTATTTTTCTAGGTCTGAAGGTCATTGTAAATTCACTTATTGAATCTGTGAAGAAGCTTACTGATGTCTTGATCTTGACTGTTTTTTGCCTGAGCGTGTTTGCTCTAATAGGCCTCCAGCTTTTTATGGGCAATTTAACATCCAAATGTGTCCTCACTGGTACTGAGTACAATGACTCATTGTGTAGGGATGCCAAGATATATGTACCGAATAATGGAGGTAAATGTTGTCATTTTCTCCCTTTACATAATCTGTGCATCTTCCTATGTATGTCTTATGTTTTCACAGAGATGTTAAAATCTAGTTGCATTTTATTTCTCACAAGCAACTATGTCCTTTCATTTGCACAAGCAGCAAGAGGAAGCCGCTGGGGCAGGTGCATGTAAGACTAGTCAATCTTGGGTTTGGAAGACAGTAGCAGTCTGTGGGATTAGAAGGGATTGAGTTTTCCATAAGCATTTTCTCCTTTACCTCTACACAGTGCATGGGGATCCTAATTTGAGTGATACTGCAAAAAACTTATAGATTGAGTGATGGCAAAATTATTTTTTATTGCTCAGGGATTTTGCCTGTTTATTCACAGAGATTCTTATTTTTGTTTGAGATCAAATACAGTCTTGTTTTTGTGACCTGTGCAGTTAATAAGCTGTGTTTTTAAAAATTGCCATAGGGACAGATCTACTGAGAAACAGCCCTGTGTGCCCTTTGTAATGAAAGGAGGCTGTGACACAAACGTGGTCCATCAGAGTGTTTTTTGAAGTGCAGTACCGTATGGCTTTCTGTCAGAGTGCTGTAGGAACCGACAGTTTCTGATTTTATTGACAACTTCTGATTCCTTTTTAATATTTTTTAGTTGATCTCTGCTACAGGATGAATAAGTCTTCTGAAATACTACTCTGTGGGTTCAGTTCAAATCCTGAGTAAGTGAAAGAAACAGTTTGAATTACTTTCTTATTTTTATCTCCAGATGCACTGTGGTTTTATTTTTGGCCTACAGGAGGATGGAATGTGTGTACTTAATATTTCATAACTAGATATTTCACAGCAGAAAGAAGTACTAGGGTGTGAGTAATTGTGTATGTGCTTCGTTGCTAATCACTGGCAATGTAGGATGCTATAAAAGAGGAAGAGAACAGATCAGTAAAGAGTTATGAGATATTAAACTCTCCTCGTCTTAGTGAATTATTTAGAAGTAAACATTTCCTTTTTTGTTCTCCTCTATGTGTTTGTTTGTCTGTATCTTACATCATTGGAGAGTTTCTGTCTAATCAGAAACTAGACAGAATTAAAGTTTTGGTCTAGTTTCTTCTGGAAGAATTGTCCTGAAGAACAAAAAAAATGGACTTTCAAATAAACTGAACACATGTAGATTTGATGTTGTGTACTCGATGTTTCCAGGTACAATTGAATACTTCAAATATTGCCTAACATTTCTTTTGTGGTTAGTAATGAGTGTCCAGAAAATTATATCTGCAAGAAGACTGGGAAGAATCCTGACTTTGGTTACACAAGTTTTGACCATTTTGGCTGGGCTTTCCTTTCTTTATTCCGTTTGATGACACAGGATTGCTGGGAGCGCCTCTACAGACAAGTAGGCAATTTTTTTTTCACCTGCTAGAATGACTTTACACATCTAATTTAAAGGTTTATGTCCACTTAAAAAAAAATCTGCACTTGTTTTAGCATTGCTGATACCAAATTTCTTTTAAAATATTTGTAGGTATTAAGCAGCTTCAGCCAACTTAAGCTTTGGTACCTTCTGCAGGTGACAATAGATGAGAACAACCCTGCTGTGAATGCTGATAGTTTAGTGGGAGCACACACTTGGGTCAGTGGTTAACAGTTAAATGTTAACATGTAAATAAATACCAGAGGATTGGGATATATATTAGATTCAGCTAGTGAACTCACTGCTGCTGCAGAAGGTGTGAGGGCTCTTAAGTCCTGACTCCACCAAAACTTTTGGCTCAACATACACGCATTCATTTCAGATAATTTATGACTATTAGTACTAAAATATTAGAGCCTTTATGTTTTGATTCAGAGAGTTGAAGGTAACTTTAAAATTCCTGGGTTTGGCAAAAATTATATAAAAATTGCATTTAGAGAACTCTCTGGATCCCTTGCACATATCCACTGCCTTTGCTAGAAGAGAATTATCCACTGTTTTACTCTGCAGCTTTCCAATGGTCCACTAACTTTTTCCCAGCAATCTTTATTAACAGAGATGACTCAGAATTAAACTCTGAGACATTGAAAACCATGTAACATCCAAATGGTAAAAAGATGTTTCTGTTTGGGTTTTTTTAAAGACATCTCTTCTGCTGCCATAAAAAAAAAATGTAAGAATAACCCATCAATCTAAATACTGACTCTGATTTTCTAATTATGATTGTTCAGATAATCCTAACTTGCATCTTTATTAGTGAGGTTTATGAATTCCTTCTGTGGTCACCTGTAAATCTCTTTACAACTGATGCTGTCTTCTCATAAATAAAACCTGCCCAATTTGCTGGGACTTAATTTAATTCTAAGAATGTGTGGTTTTTTTAGTTCTCTGCAGTACATGGCATCATTAAAATTTTTTGATGGTGTGTTACATAGACAGAAAATACTGTATGATCACAAAGAAGTTTGGAAGAGCTGAAATTTATTTGCTTGAAGGCCAGAGGAATTCCTGACTAGATCTATTTCTAGACCTTCTGTATGACTTAGACCGGAGGTAGATCCTACTGTTGTTCAATGAAAACCATGCAGTATATTGGCCCTTTCTATTGTATAGGAAGATAGATTGCTTTAAGTTAGTTTGAAATTCTACTGTAGATGTTTGTTTTGTTAAGAATTTATTACAGCCTTTACCTTTTCCTCACAGACTATCCGTACATCTGGAAAGAACTACATTTTGTTTTTTCTGGCAGTCATCTTTTTATGTGCATTTTATCTCTTCAACCTGATCTTGGCTGTAGTAACTATGGCATATGAAGAGCAAAATAAAGCTACTCTTGCTGAAACACAGACAAAGGAAAAATTAATTCAGGAAGCCAAACAACTTCTAGAGAAAGAAAGGGTTTGTAAATTCCTGTATATAATTTAAGTGTGCTTTTTAGAATACTTTCTCACATTCTCACACTTTATTTCTCTTTCTCTCTGTTCTATAATTGCATATATGAGAGACCTGGAGCTGTTTGGCCTGGAGAAGACTGAAAGGGGATTTTATCAGTGCTTATCAATATCTTAAGTATGGGGGGGGGGCAAGAAGATAGGGCCAGACTCTTTTCAATGGTGGCCAGTGATAGGGCAAGGTAAAATGAGCTTAAACTAGATGCAGGACGTTCCACCTTAACATAAAGAAAAATATCTTCACTTTGAGGGTGGCAGAGTAGTAAACAGGTTGCACAGAGAGGTTGTAGAGACTCCTTCTCTAGATACTTTCAAAATCCATGTGGACATGATCCTGGGCAACCCACTCTAGGTGAACCTGCTTTATCAGGGAGGTTGGACTACGTGATCTTCAGCGTTCCCTCCCAGCCCCTGACATTCTGTGATTCTGTATGTGTATGTGTGTGTATGTATATGTATATATGTAAATATATCACAGAATCATCCAGGTTGGAAAAGCCCCTTAGGATCACCAAGTCTAACCTATAACCCTACTCTACAAGACTGACCTTAAACCATATTCCTACACCACATCCAAACAACCCCCGAACACATCCAGAGTGGGTGACTCAAGCACCTCCCTGGGCAGCTCATTCCAGTGCCTGAGCACTCTCTCTGTGAATTTTTTTTTCCTAATACCATTTCTGTCATACAAATAGCATGAGTCCAAGTAGGATCATATTAAGTTTCAGGATTTGTAGACCTGATATCATGTAGAAACAGCCTGGTAGCAAGTATGTGGCTTTTTATGGCATTGCAGGCATGCCTGTGTCTGATTTGCTCACTGTTGAGAGCACTCCTTCCCCTGAATATTCCTTCTTTCTGCTACTGTGTAGTCTGATGGAGGAAGTAGGAGTGGGTAAATGAGCATTCATAAAATAAGCTGTCATTTCTACAGTTCCCTGAGATCAGAAGATTTGATGCTTATAGATTTCAAGATTGATTAACAATGCCAGCTTTCTGAGATCCAGTGTGCTCAGCGCTTTAAGGGGTGTCGTGCCTTTGCATGCATAACAACTACCTTTGCATGCATAACAACTACCAAGTGACAAGGGCAGAAATAGTCTTTGGGCAAGCTAATGCTGTTAGCTTTGTACTAATGTAGAAGGATATCCAGAAACAGTGTAAGTTTCTATGCTGCTGCTTTGGAGAGATGATAGCCACAGGTCAGATTTCTGCAATGTTTCCTCTTGGCACAGTATTGCCTTGATTTATTCCTTCCCTGGCCTGTATGGGATGAGGAATCACTTTGTGTTATTTCTTTTCTGAGAAGTGAAGATAGATTGAAAATTAGAAAATACATCTGAAGTGGCAAGGACAAACTTTAATTCCAGTAGCTGATAAGTAACTCTGGTTTATCTTTCACTGTTGTGAACAGGATTTTGTAATCCTATCTTTTTATTATAATTTAATATTTGAAAGGTAGGAAACGTTAGTGCAAAGCATTCAGATAGCATAATCATTAAACTGTATATGATCTTAGTCCGTACCTTGACTCACATTAAGGCAGATCTTTTGCCATTTCTTTTACAGATGCTGGCTGCAGGAGGAGATAATAAAGCCTTAAATGTCAGACCTGAAACATCAGTTTCTGAGTTGGAAAATTCAAAAGAAAAGGAGATGAAGCAAGAAAACACTATTTTAAGACGAAACTTGATTTTAGGTGATCGTGGCAAAGAGGAGCATGTGTTTCATACCCAGCCTGGTCACTGCCAGAAGAAACTTGTAAGTATTCAGATTAGAAGATATATTCATTGGGCTTGTATGTGATATGACAAATTGATGAGCAGAAATGTTTCTTTCATTTGATCTTTTTTTTTAATCTATCTTTATTTTTTCCCCTTCTTACTTGCATTACGTTAATTATTTTTTTTTAAAGCAAGCTAAAATTTAGATTTTGGGTCCAGAAGAGGACAGAACCATATAGAATTGAAAGGAAGATTCAAAGTGTGCACCAGTAGAAAAAATCTTACTCATTTTGATTAAATATCCTTTGCCTTCAAAGGCAAACACCTGATACTGTTGTATGCTTTTAGTTGACATTCTTTCAGCAAGGTAAGGCTTCATCACAATGTGTTTTTTATAAGGCACATTTATCTTATGTTGGACATAATTTTTATATTACCATTTATTCATATTCTCTGCTCTATTACCTTCTGTTGACTTTCTAACCAAAGAGGCAGATACTGCTGTCCTATGAGTTGTCAGTGGATTCCATTAATGATCCTTTTCGGAGGCAGAGGTTAATGAGTGCAGCCACTGTTATTACAGACAATTTAGGTAAGTCATTCTTTAGTGTTTTTTTTTTTTTCTGATAGTGATTGTGTAACTTGACCTAAGAGATCAAAATGTCACAAACAATCAGCATTACTTTAAAAGTCACTAGGGGAAATTATGCTGCAATCAAATGTACATTTCAATAAAATAAATATTCTTGTGTTACACAAATATAACTTCCAGTTACTGAAGGTAGATTTTACCTGACCATCTTGATTGCCCTGTACAGTACAATGACAGAGGCTTGTGGATGAGGGGAAAACAGTGTTTTCATTTACCTTGACTTCAGCAAGGCTTTCAGCACTGTCTCATACAGTGTTTTTCATCCAAGTTAGAGTCTTAGGGTCTGCAAAGGTGGACAGCCAAGCAGACAAAATAATGGGTGGATGTTTAGGCTTTGAGTGTCTGGTAAAGATGTCAAATTCCACCTGGAGACATGTAACCAATGGAGTACCACAGGGACATATCCTAGGACACATCTTGTCCAAAATGACATGGAGGAGGCAACAAAGGGCTTGCTTATGAGTTTACAGATAACATCAAACTGAGGGGGAACCACTTGATACACTGAAGGTAAGGGCTGCCATCTAGGGGATTTAGGCTGGAGGAATAGGCCAACAGGAACCTTGTGAAAATTCAGCCAGAACAAATGTAAGCTTCTGCATATCTGCAGCACATCTTGCAACAATACAGACAGGAAGCTGGCTGCCTGAGAAGCAGCTCTGCAGGAAAGACCCTGTGGGTCCTTAGGAGCAGTGAGCTGAGCCAGCACCATGCCTTTAGAGCAGCAAGTCCAATCTCCTCGACTATATTAAAAGAAGATTAGCCAGGAGAAAGGTGATGATTGCCCTTTATTAAACACTTGCTAGACCACACATTATGCCCACTTTCCCCCCGCTGTCCCAGGCTCTCCCAATAGAATAAATACACAGAGTTTCAGTAGAGGGGACACCAAGTCAGTCAAGGGCTGGAGCACTTAGCCAGTGCTGGACTGGTACAGCGTAGAAAGATGATGTTAAGAGGAAAATAATGCTACCCTTCCAATGTGCAGGAAGATATTATAAAAGAGGTGGAGTTGGGTTCATCACAGTAGTGCACAGTAGGAAGATAAGACAGATAAATTGAGAGATCTTCAAACTGTGTCAGGAGAAGCTTTCACCATGAAGAGTCAGACAGACCAACAGGTTATGCATGCTGATATTGCCATGGCAGACCCTACTTAGAGAGGGGTGTTGTACTAGAGATCTCCTGAGGTCCTTTCCAATCTATCTTATCTTATGACCAAGATATGAGGGATGTCCTTCATTTTATCCTGGACTTTTTTTTTAACCCATGCTGCTTCTGTGACTGTGCAAAAGCACCTCACAGAAAACAAGTTATCAGTTTCCAACACAGTCATTTCTCCTTATGCAGACTCTTTATCATCCTTCAATAGTAGAATAAACATGGAAGTGGGTAGTGCCAGTTATTTCTGTGCTTCTGAGGTTCGTTGAGGGTGACACTTAAATAGGCTGTGATAGTTTATACAGAATGAGTAAAACAAACTTTTTTTTTCTTATGATACCATTCTGCTCACAGAAAATTGATTTTTTTCCTTTCAATTTTTTTTTTTTCTGGTAGTTTCTTGGTTTGGGTTGAGTTGGTTTTTTTGGGGGGCGGGGGGAGGGGGCGCTTTTGTGGTTTTGTTTGTTTTGTTATTTTTCCCACACACACTATGGTATTCCACATAAAATTATTCCTATGCCACTTTCCCTTCTTGTCATTTAGAACTGCAAGAGTCAAAACTGAAATGCCCTTCATTTTGTAAACGTTTTGCTCAAAAGTGTCTAATTTGGAATTGTTGTCCATTCTGGAGAGCAGTCAAAGAGAAGGTGAAATTCATCATTTTGGATCCGTTTGTTGATCTCCTAATCATGGTTTGCATTATTGTCAATACCTTCTTTATGGCTCTGGAGCACCCTGACCTGCAGTCTGAGTACAAAAGCATGATTTATATAAGTGACAAGGTAAATGAGATCTATGTTAGAATGAGTATGGGTTTGTAACCCATAAGCAGACATTCTTTTTGAGTGACTTTTTGCTGAATTTTTTTCTCTTTTCAGGTCTTCACCTTGATTTTTACAGCAGAAATGATCTTGAAAATCATTGCTCTAGATCCTTACAACTATTTCCAGCAGAAATGGAATATTTTTGATAGTATAGTTGTTATGATTGGGCTAATAAGCTTTCAAGAAAACTTGTCAGCTTTCAGGCTGGTAATTATTTCTTTTTTTTTAAAGCACATGTGTTGCATAGATTTGTAAAAGATTATAGTGAAATACCCTCAAATTATTTTACTGATGAATCTGTTGAATCAGTAGTCTATGTTAATAAATAGTAAGCTAACATGAATATTAATTAGAATGAATATTAAGCAAGTATTAAAGAATACAGCATGATAAGTACAGGGTCTGATTTTTATGTGCTGTGCTATCCATTTTCTCTTTGCCACTCATGTTGTTCTCTTGTGTTTTACTTGCAGCTCAGGATCTTCAAATTGGCAAAGTCCTGGCCAGCCTTAAATACTCTTATGAAAATAATTCTGAACTCTGTTGGTGCTTTGGGTAACCTCACTCTGGTTTTGATTATCACTGTATTTATTTTTGCTGTAGTAGGAAAGCAGGTTTTGGGCATTTATTATGAGACTAATAGCTATAGAATAAGCACTGATGGGAATTTACGCTGGCACATGAAAGATTTTTGTCATTCATTCCTGATTATATTCCGAATATTATGTGGAGAATGGATTGAAACCATGTGGGAATGTATGGAAGTGGCTGGAAAAGGGCTATGTCTTCCCATTTTCTTGCTAGTCCTGGTGATAGGAAACCTGGTGGTGAGTTTCAAGCTACTTTTCGGTTCCTACTGAGTGCATCCAGTTATGCTGGCATCTTTTCTTTTCTCCCCAGGCAAACTTTATAATTTGAAGAGTATTCACAGTATACTGTCTTTTGGGTGTTACTAAATACATTTTTTCCTGGGTTTTTTCTGCCTCTTTTCCCCTTTCTATCCCTTTCTCACACAAGAGACAGGTGCTAAGAAGAATACACAAAAGATAATCCTTCTGCCTGGAGTATAGAAGTGCCATGCTTTTGATAACTTGGTGTCTGATTTCTACCTTTTGTGTGTTGCTAAGGTCATATAAGCAAACTCTTCGGTGCTTTTAAGGCTTACCATCTTAGTACCCAGATATTCTGGTGTATGTCCCATGAATCAGATCTAATGTGTATATAATGATCAATCTGATGTTGCTTGTTTTGTTGGTCTATACTAGATCCTTTTTGATGGTTAATGATATTAAAGCTATCTTTGCTTTCTTTTACAATATATCTACCTCTTTATACATTATGAACATCAGAGAAGGTGAAGATGTTTTATATACCCAAACCCTCACTTCTTTTTGCCCTGCCATTCGTTCTAGAAACTGTATCATACTGTATTTATACTGCACTGTGATAGTAAACTGTTTCATTGCAGTAGCTGATGAAAGATTGAGATTTTTATTTTTTTAAATCTTAGGAAGATTTTCTTAAATGTCTTTTCTGCTAGCAGTACTGTCCTCAACTTACTTTAACTGTTTTTAACAGGTTCTCAACCTATTCATTGCCTTGCTGCTGAGTTCCTTCAGTACTGACTCAATGGGACAAGAGGAACCTGGAAAAAGGACCAAATGTCAAATTGCCATTGCACAGATTTACAAGGGCCTGCAGTCTGTGAAAGTCAGAATTTGGGATCATTGTGGCAAAATTATAAAACAAAACCACAAAACAAGACCCAAAAGGAACACTTTGGTGAAAAGTTCTGCCAAAGACAGAGAGAGCAATAACTATGCCATGACAGATGTTAGAAAGGATGTAGACAGCAGTTGTTTAGACATTGACTATTGCAATACTGAAAACAGTTCCTCAATAACAAGGAAATATGGGAGATTTTTAACGAGTCATAGTACCTGCATTCCCATTGAAGCACCAGAGACTTGCACAGATGAAGGTGATGATAAGCACAATGCATGCACAGAAACAAACTATGGAAAACAGGTAAGGAATTATTAATATTTTTTAAAAGTACTGTAACCTGCATGTGTAAATATAATCTCAAAGACTCAAGACTAAATGTTTTCCCTTCCTTTCTGGTGTTATACCATGGCAGTAGCATCTCAAGCAGGTGCTATTTTTGGATGGATTATCAGTGTCTAGGTGGACTGTTAGGATCCATTTTCTGTGGCTTTGGTCAGAGGGGAGATATTGCCAGTGGAATATCTTTGGATGAGTTCTCAAAGAAGCAGAAGTTGCTGATCACTTTAGGATCATTTGTGACTATTTGAAATATGTTGTCTTATAGAAGCATTTGATGACAGAAATTCTTTCCCTGCTGCAGCAGAATCTGGCATTGCTTGGAATCTGTAGCGGCAAAAGGACTGAGAGTTGAGTGTGGTCACTTAGTCCCTCTGCTTGTTACTAGAAACTTGAGACTGTTTGGGTTCAACTGCAAAGGCTGATACTGAACCATCAGAACTTAGTAACTTGCATGCAGGAATCCATCAGTGGGATAAATGTAGATTTTGAGGAATGATACATTTTTCACAGGATTTGAAATCGAGGGAGACACTATTCTTTTATGTACCTTTTAGGGACAGCATTTCCTTAGCTGTAAAAAGGCAAACATGCTACATTTTGTGGATGTTTTAGATTCTGTTAGAGAATTTTGACTTGTAAGAATGACTGACAGGAACAAAAATACAGAAAATCAATTGGTTTACATTATTTCATTCAGGGAGACAAATTAAGACATAGAGAACAGTGCCGGAGCTCAAGTGGCTTCAGTCAGATTTCTGGGACTTCTGAAACTATAAGTGGCTTTTCAGAAACACACCCAAAGGAAGAGCAAAAAGAGGTAATTACAACTTTCATCACCTGGTGGAATATGCTGGAGATGAAAATTGCCACAGCCTCATTCTGGCCTATTATTTGTAATTTTGTTTTGGTAGTTCAACAACATGAAAATTGTTTATATTCTGCATATTTTAGAGGAGGGTAATAAGACTCATTTAGTAGTCTTAATAATGAAAAGCGAATAAATGTTCTTCTTTGCCCTTCTCCTGTGCAGAAATGTGATTCCTGTAGCTGTTCTGAAGCCAGCACTGTGGATCCAGTTACTCTTCTGGAGATGATATCCCAGCCTAAAAAGTCACAGCTGCCTAAGCACTGTTTTGGAGAAAGTAAGGAATTTTATGTACGGCAGTGACACTGAATGAACCAGTATTCAAAGAGGTCTGATTGGAACATTTCCAAATTGGCAGAAACAGCTTGAGACACTTGTTTATATGTGTAAATACTCAGGTAAATACACCTGAAGCTAGAACAGAGACAGAGCAGGGTTGGAATGCCTGAACACAGACTTTTGGTATTGTGAGGTGCCTGAACTGTCACAGAAGCTGCAGGATAGCTGAAGAGACCTAAAATTGTTTCAAACTCCTGTGTTTAGACAACAAAATGCGATCTTTGGAGTGTGATTCAGTCTTGAATTGAGACATTAGACTGTAGGTATTTGTAGATCAACAAGGGCACACAGAGCACTCCTGAAGAGGTAGCTGGAGGTCAGTCAGATATGCATATTGATACCTGATATCTTAAACAGCACTTCAGCTGAATGTGTCTGAGCTTCCAGTACGGTGGATTGAGTCTCCAGTCAGTACAGGAGTTCAGAGGACTGTGCAGCTCATTCTCAAGTGGAAACCTACCTTCGACTGCCTAACTAGCTCCTTAGACTCCGTTGACTCTCGTAGTTCGGATTAATGAAGAAATCTTTGTGGTGTGAAACAGTGAACAGAGAATCTGGCTGTAGCTTCTCTGCAGGGCATTCAAGTGGAATAATAAATAAAAATAATATTTATTAATCTACTAGTATAGTAGTATATATTTTCAAAACAAGAATAAATGCAGAAAATAAGCAAGTCTTTTAGACAGAAGTAATGGGGTGGGTTTTTTTTGTGGGGCACAAGCTTCTCTGCTTTTTCCATGTACGAGTTACTCTATTTTAAAATATTTTTTTTACCTACAAATTTTGTCCTGTACATTTTTCTTTTTTTTTAACCTTTAAACTGTTTCAGCCATAGCATCACCTCAGAGGGAAAAGCATCAAATTCTTTGTATAGTCTGTAGAAACTCATTTTAAGATGTCTTAACACTTTTTGTGTCTTCACACTTAGCATGTAACTAAAAATGCCGTTCTTTCTCTTTCAAGGTTGTGCTGAGTGTTCCCCCTGTTGTGCAGTGGATGTCTCTAAGTTTCCTGGCAGACCTTGGTGGAAATTTAGAAAAACCTGCTACAGAATTGTTAAACATAGCTGGTTTGAAAATTTTATAATTTTTATGATCATATTGAGCAGCGCAGCACTGGTAAATCCAATTTAATTTAGCAGTTTTCAATTGATGGTTGTCAGTAAAGGAAAAAAACCAACCCAACATGTTATTGTATATATTTCCTTTACTCTCATGTTAATTTCCTCAGCATCATTCAAAAAGGGTGTTAAACGTATCCCTTATAAAATGTAAGATTCTCCGTGAATTGGATAAGATACTGAAATATATGGAATCAGAGTTAGCTTTTCATGGAATATGGTTCTTTACATGCTGCTGGTGTGCTTGATTAGGAGGCTAAACCAGGAGCTCTGGAAAACTTATTAAAAGTACTTCTAAATTCATAAAGCATACCAACTGCTCAGTAAAACTTTAGACTTAAAAGCATTAAGATGATCAGAATCTAAAATTAAAGATAGTTGCAAACTGGTAGTGACTTAATGTTATGTTGCTACTCTGATTGTGTCTATTTCTACTGAAGACATTTATTTGTTTATGTTGTCTATATTTGCTTTCAAAGCATGGTCACTGTGTCAACGGAATTTGGTAATATAACACTTGATATAATGCAGGAAGAACCTAAGCAACTAGTATGAAACTGATCTATATGATAGATAAAATCTTTCTGTGGTAGCACATCTGAACTTCATTAGACATCTTTTGAAGAAATGAGTGTAAACAACTGAGATAGTTGTTATTTTTCAACTAAACTCAAAATGAGATTGTGCTTATTTGACAATTTAGGTTGACTATTCAGTATAAAACTAAAGTGGTGGTTGCCAATAATTTCAACATAAAATGGATAATAAGCCAAATAGTATTACTGTTCACATGAAAAATAGTTTTCAACAAAACTTTTGAAACTGTTTTAAAAATTGCATTCTGTATTCCAGACATTTGAAGATATTCACCTGCATAAGAGAGAAAAAGTGAGAATTGTCCTAGAGTATGCCGATAGGATATTCACCTACATCTTTTTGTTGGAGATGCTTCTGAAATGGGTAGCTTATGGTTTGCACAGTTATTTCACAAATGCCTGGTGTTGGCTTGACTTCATCATTGTATGTGTAAGCACATTTTTGGATTTTGATAACTTCTATATAGAGAACTACATGTAAAATCTGATTATGCATATTGACAAGTGTAAAAGACAGTTTCCATGCAATCCAAATAGATTTAAGACAAATGTCAATGGAAAATGTAAGTAATAAATAGAAGATTCTTGAGGGAATTCTATTAGGTATCAGTATTGTTGAAGACCATGTTGGTTATAAAAAGTTTTCTGAGTGTAGAGAATGCAATTAGTCATTAGAAATTAAAACAAGATGGTAGAAAAATTAATGCTGTTGGCAGCTCCAGCATTAAAAAAGAGAAAAAGTAAAATTGCTTCTTTAAAAGAGAAGAAATTTAGATGGTAAACAGAGTGGGAAAGAGGTGTTGTTTGAATAAGAAAGTATGTTTTACTTGCCAACAACAAAAAAAAAATAGAGTCATAAAATAGTATGGGTTGGAAGGGACCTCCAAAGGTCATCTAGTCCAGCCCTACTGAGGAGGGAAAAGAGTGATTTAAAAAAAAAAAAATGGAATGAAAGAATTACATTGTACATATTCATTAAATATTAGGAAAGAATGAAGTAAAGTTATAGTTTGATAGCTTCAAATTTGTATTTCCTTTATTGAAGTTGCTGGTCAAAACTGCTGTGACTATCAGCCTGTGATTGTCTACTGACACAGATTTCTGTATACCATTTTAATAATCTCAGTTTCAATTCCATGAACACAGCTGTCACTTGTTTCCTGGGGATTAAGTAGTGTTTCCAAAGACCCATCACCGTGTTCCTCTGGGAGTGCCCTGAAGTCTCTCCGGACTCTTAGAGCATTGAGGCCTCTACGAGCTTTGTCAAGATTTGAAGGCATAAAGGTGAGGATATGGGTGGGGTGTGTGTCCCTGCGTTGGAATAGCTGCATTGCAAGGTTTTGTGAAGGTTTTGAATCTCATCTTTTGGGACTTTGGCATTAAGATGGGTTTAAATGGGCAGAGGGGAGATTTAGACTGGATGTTAGGAGGAAGTTCTTTACAGTGAGGGTGGTGAGGCACTGGAACAGGTTGCCCAGGGAGGTTGTGGCTGCTCCCTCCCTGGAGGTGTTCAAGGCCAGGTGGGATAAGGCCTTGAGTGAGCTGTACTAGTGGGAGGTGTCCCTGCCTATGGCAGGGGGTTGGAACTAGATGATCCTTGAGGTCCCTTCCAACCTTACCATTCTATGATTCTAAGATTGTTCAGACTGCTTGCCTACTTACATCTCTTAGTTGCTATTTCAAAACTAGCACTTTTTCAATTTTCTGGTAGGTCTGTAGTGAGAAAATGAGAGCAAATGTGCTGGATTTGGAGGACTTCCTAATTAGATACCTGGGGGGAAAAAAAATGGCATTATGAGTGTATAGCATTGCAAGAGATTGTCCAGAGAGGTTGTCAAATCTTCACCCTTATAAAAGTTCAGAACTTGACTGGACAATGTGCCAAGACACTTAATCTGTGTTGGAACAGCTGATTTTCAGAGGTCATTTCCAATATACTTTGTTCTGTGTGGTTCTAATGTACAGATATTATCCAAGGCTAGGATAAAGGCCAGAATTTTCTCATAATCATAGGACTGAAACACTTCCAGAAAGATTTTCACTATGTCTCACAAAGGAGTTGTGAAAAATGGTGAAAAGAAATACAGTCCTCAGTTCTCCACTGGAAACAAGCATAATCCTGCCTGTCAGCATCAAATGTGCTGTGTTCACAAATGAAAGTTCTTAATTGCTGCTTGTGTCACATCCTTTGACATCATCAGTGCAGACACAATCGAAAGCTGGAATCCTCTTTTCACTGCTACCATTTCTGGAAAAGACTTACTGCTCATCGTGGGTTTGCATTCATCTTGTCCTCAGGCAAGCCTAAGTGAAGGAAAATTGCTGACCAAAACAACTCAATCTTCTGCAAGCCAAACTTTACCTTATGCATTATGCAGTTGCAGTGGTCATTGAGTGAAGTTCATTTTCTTATGGAGAGCAAACTATTTTCTTACAAAACCCCCTCCAAGATGAGAGACAGGGTTATTTATGATATTGCAGTAAATACAGATTATACAACCCATTCCCCTGTACCTGATTTTCATATCCCATAGATGCTACAGACTCATAATTTTATGTATTTCTTAAACCCAGGCTTAATTCTGGCTGCCATCTTTTTTACCTCTTCCTTCAAAAAGACAATATAGATACCACAGAATTGCATGTTAAGACAGGCTTAAAGTTGGGCTGAATGCTGCCTTTACATTTGTCATCTCCCAGTTTTATAAGGGTGAGAATCTGCAAGAGATCCATAAAATACAATAAGTGGTTTTCTGCAGAGGTGTTCTATTAAATGTGAATAATTCGTTATTTTCCGTCTGTCTTTTTTTTGTCTCTCTCTCTTTTTTTTTTTTTTTTTTTTTTTTTTTTTTTTTTTTTTTACTGAAGGTTGTTGTGAATGCACTCTTGGGAGCTATCCCCTCAATCCTGAATGTTTTGCTCGTCTGTGTTGTCTTCTGGCTCCTGTTTAACATTGCAGGAGTAAAACTACTGGCAAAAAAATTTTCGAAATGCGTACTTGAGAAAGGAGATACCACGCAGATTAATGACACAACTGATTGTGCTGCCTACAATGGAAGCTGGATAAACAGTGATGTAAACTTTGATAATGTTGGGATGGGGTACTTGGCTCTGCTTCAAGTGGTAAGTTGTATAAAACTGTGCTCAGTTTTCTTTCCTTCAAGGAAATGTGTTGAGCCCAACCGTGAGACAGCACTGTACTTCTGTTGATTGCACTGAAACTGGGGATTATTGTTGGATTCCATGAATGTTTTTCTTGTCCATATGTTGTCCTGTTCCAACCCTGGTGATACTGTGATACTGTAACTAAAGAACATTTAAGCATATGCAACATTTAAACTTATGTGGTAAAATCAAGAACTGCATTTTCCTGGCTTTTCACTTCCATTTTGACTAATGTATTAATTCCAAAAGAGTTAGCTTGTTACCAGATTTGAAGTTATTTTCATTTTTTTCAGTTAAAGTTAGTTCAACGTGGGTGAGAAAGAGAAAGTGCAATGCAACAAAGGAGAGAAAGGTATTTCTAAAAGTGGCTGTGTAATGTTTTATCACAAGGGCAGGTTCAACTCAATCCATGACATGCTGTTATCCCTGTGTCTTTTCTAGATGAAGTTCTTTGCTCTGTGCCCTCCTAAGAGTTCTGTGATTCCACAGACTTCCTAAAGATTGCAAGAAGAAATTGTTTGCTTTTTTCTTACAAAGTGTTTTCATCAGTCAGGGATGTATTTGCTAGTTAAGCCCAAACTTCTACGGTTTTTCTAACTGGAGTTCACACTAAAACAGGATTTCACAGAATTCCTGGCATTTAAAAAAAACCCAACAACTTTATTTTTTAGTTTTCAGGATTTTTTTTTCTTCTTACTGAGTATTTCCAAGCATATTTTTTCCCAAGCGTATTTTTTCCCCAAGCATATTTTTAGACCTGATCCACATTTTTTTTATAGCACACAGCTCACTTTTACACACTTCTCTACATATTTATATTAGCTCTGTCTAATTATTTTTTATATGTGTTTTTAAGTTATAATACCCTTAGAAATGCATTTTTTTTCAGGCAACTTTTAAAGGTTGGATGGATATTATGTATGCAGCGGTGGATTCACGTGAGGTATGTCACTAAAATGAATTTTTAGCTCTTTTGCCTTTTATCTCTTTCTATCCATACAATTAATTTCCCAGCTTTGTTTGCAGTATCAAGTAAAAACACAAGCAGGTGGTTGCATCCAACTATGCAGTGAAACAATCCTTGGAGCACATGTAGAGGGGTATTAATTCATGCAAGATGATATTGTTTATTAATATTGATATTCAGGAGTCTCACCCCCCTGACCACTAATTTTAATTGTAATCAGATCTTTGCACGGTCCTGGAGACATACAGAGGAGTAACTAGGTGCAGAAATAACTAGCAAAAATATATAAACATTAATTGAACTAGAAGAGAAGGTTCCTGCAGTCAATACCCTGCTTGCCCACTAGATGGAGTCAGGAAGCTCCTTTCTGCTTATGGCAGAAGGCAATGGTGAATTACAAGAGGCTAAAAGTGTTTACTCACAAAAATTATACCTGACTCGTGGGGCTGGCTACAGCTTCAGACAGTCCCCAAACACTTTCAGGGAATTCTATTACTGTCTTGTCGGCTGCTGCGGCTTCTGATTCTTCTGAGCTTCATGGTGCTGGGAAAAGGAGGCAGAAAATCTCTGACATCCTGATATCTCTGGACAATCTGTGTATCTCCAGGACTTCCCATCTTGGCAGGAGACTTTCAGGTGTAGGCAGGATGTCTTGTGATGTGCAGTCTCAGCACCATGTCATGCTGGCTAGTCAGGCTGATCATGTGGAGGGACTTAGAACCTGTTCCTTGTAAACTCGAGGCAGGCAGTTTCCAGACAGTTCAGGATGCACTGAGGCAGTACACTGCCAGAAGCAGAGTGTAATAGTGGCAGGCAGCAGCAGGCATGAATACAATGGCAGAGGAAGTTGTGTCACCTGCTCATCTAATGAGCCTTTGGACACAGAATAACCAATCAGAATGGCAGTTAGCCAAGCTTGACCACATTATAGGCTTGCTTTACCCAAATATGGGAAAACATAGGCCTTGCATGAGGCAGGCACAAGCTAAGCAAGTGTACCTTGTTTACCACAGGATGTAAACAGGAGCAAAACAAGGCTGAACAAGCCAGAGTCCTTAGTCTCAATGGCTCCAGGTTCTTTGTCTTCTTTCTCACAGTTGTCTCTCCCCAAAACATAGAGAGGGAGAGCAGAAAAACATGCCTGGGTAAGCCAGGACATGTATACGCCTATTTTGGCCTATTCAGGCCTGCCACAACAGTACCAAAAGGCTGGGGCTTAGACAAAAGAAAACTGTTCAAAACAGAATGACACCACACAAAAATCTGTGGTATCAAGAATGCAGAGGATCTTGCACGTGTTGGACAAGTCTGTTCTAGGGACAGAATTCAGGTCTTGAAAGGACTGTGCCTCTGAAGCAAATGTCCTTTTCCAAATGTATACTGTAGCATTAGTGGCATGCATCTTCAGCAGTTATTTCTGGAGTTTTTCTTCACTCTCTTTGACATCATCATTATTTCTTCCCCTCTTCCACGGCTATTCCTTACTCTTTCACTAGTGTTATGTGTTTAAACTTTTTTTTTAATGTTTTATTTAATATTAATTTCCCCTTTTCATTTAAGTGCTGTTCTCCTGAATGTAGTGAAATAGTTGCTGATTAAAAAAAGACCTTGTAGGACTGATAATAGTGAGCTGACCTTTTAAAACTTGCCTGGGAGACCATTCAAGGGGGATGGTGGCTCACTGTTGTGTTTTGGCTGAACTGCTTTTCTCAGACTTCTAACTGGAACTGTTTATTAGTTAAGAATTTGCTAGAATTGGATTTGGCTATATATCTTTGTTTGTAATTATCTTTATAAGCAGTACAGAACAAGACATTTGTTCTACTTGTACATTTAAATAAAGGTTTGAATGTGTAAAAATAATGTATCCCTCCTGACAATAAAAATATTAGCTGTTATAAATTGGAAATTATATAGCTGTGATTTTCTGGTTTTTACCTTTTTTTTTTTTAACAGGTGAATCAACAGCCAAAGTTTGAAGCATTCTCAGCCATGTATATGTACTTTGTAATTTTCATTATTTTTGGATCTTTCTTCATGTTGAACCTTTTCATTGGAGTGGTTATCAGCAATTTTAACCAACAAAGGAAAAAGATAAGTACCACATAAGCTAATTCAGGCTCTCTTCCAATCTCAGTTTGATTATGTGAATGCTGGTTTGACACCTACCTGTAAAACATATTCAGATAACTATTTTACTGGAGAAATTTAAAATAATATTTGGATACCAAGTTTAGAAAATAAGGGTCCTCTAAGCTTTTAGTAATTTACATGTAAATTCTGTTTTTATGCCAAGTCCTTAATTTTGTTCCAAGCAGGAGGGTGGAGGAGGAAGGAGTGGGCAGTTCTAGAAAAGAGAAGCTGGAAAAAAAATTATTTAGACTTCCCTACAAGATGGTGGAATGCTGTTGTTATGCTTTCAAGATTTACTTTGGAGAACAATCTTTTTTGCTGAGTGAACACCTAACAGATGTGATAACGATAATCAAAACCCACTATTGCTCATGAAAGAAACATTCACTGCTTTCCTGGTAAAGAAACTTGGAAAGAACTTGTTCATCAGAGCTTCTTCTAAAACTAGCTATATTCCTGTTGACAATGAAGTAACCCTACAAATAAATTTACTGGGATTATTAAAACTTTCTGCATTGAGATCCAAGTCATGGCCCCAGGAAGAGGCCATCTAGAAATGTAGAGGCTTCCTAAAGCTCATGTAGCGCTGACTGCTTACACTTTTCTCCTCATAATTGTTAGATGCTTTGTTCTTTTTAGTCAGGCAAAATCTTAGAATGGAAAATGCAAAAAGCAACTGTCAGCATTCCCTGGTATAGTTCTGCCTCTGTGCCAAGTTTGTTTGTCAATTGAGTTTTCTTCCCAATTCATTTAGGGGCTTAACTATCCAGAATATCATGAGAAATTGAGTCAATTTAATCCACTTGGAAGTCTCAAAACAAATAAACTTCTTACTCATTAAAAAAATGCTGCAGAAGCAGATCCCAACAGTAGGTTTACAATTTCAAAGTTCCCATTGGGAAGACAGAATCTCTGTGGGAGCCATTTATTATTTCCATAGGCTGACTTATACACCCAGTGTCAAAGAATTACTGCCCTTGCTTGAGATAGGTAGGAATCATGCCCACCAGAAGTTATTCTGCCCTCTGCATCCGAGCAGAAAAAGGATGTGTAGAGGGTTGAGGAAGAACATTCCAGCTTCACTCTAATTGGAACATTGTTTTAAAAGGAAATTATAATAATCCCAACAGGCAGAAACAACACTGGTTAAGTAGTTTATGAGTCTGCACACTTGCTAGAAGCTGATGTGAACATAGCAACATTTCCCAGTGCATGCTGTAATTTGCCATGTTTTCCTTTTTAATTTCTTTATTGCTTCTTAGGGATTTTCCTTGAGGTTTCAGGTAGTGAAATTAAACTGAATTTCAGAGGTATTGCCAGAGCGATTCTGCCAAAGTGCAGAATAGAACTGTAAGTGTGTTTCACAAAATGCTGATCATTCAGTGCTGCTTCTCCTGAATATTCAGTTTGAAGTGATTCCTAAGCAATTCATGTGTTTAGATGATGATAAGATGAGCACCAGAAATTCATTATCAGGATCTTTGCCCCATCCCCTGTAGAACTTGATCCTGAAGTGCTGATTCATAATCCTTTGTTTATTTGCCCAGCAATGTATTCTTGTTATCACACAGTATCACTGGGGTTGGAAGAGACCTCAAAGATCATCAAGTCCAACCCATCACCACAGCCCTCAAGACTAGACCATGGCACCAAGTGCCACGTCCAAACGCGCCTTGAACACCTCCAGGGACGGTGACTCCACCACCTCCCTGGGCAGCCCATTCCAGTAGCCAATGACTCTTTCAGTGAAGAACTTTCTCCTCACCTTGAGCCTAAACTTCCCCTGGCATAGCTTGAGATTGTGTCCTCTTGTTCCTACCTTTTCCAAAAATACACATGGAAATTATTCTCCTTGTTAACAAGTCTTGGGTAATTTAAAAAATATGAAATAGATGTGTAAAACTTCAGAAAAGCTGTCACAGGTGAGGAAACTGACTTGGGGAACACTGCCTAGACTACACTTTCATGATCAAACCCTGAGTGGCTTTTTGCAGAACATCTTTTCAAAGAAAAGGAGATATTTTGAAGGCATCTTGTCTCTCTGCTCTCATAAATCCCACTCATGACAGCTTTAACTTTTTTTTTTTTTTTCCCCTTGAAATTGCTGGTGTTTATTTAACTGACTGCTTAAACTTCAGCTGAATGACAGTGTTTTTTACTTAGGTGGAAAAGATCTATTTTTGACTGAGGAACAGAAAAAATACTATAATGCCCTAAAAAAACTTGGATCCAAGAAACCTCAAAAACCCATCCCAAGACCATCGGTGAGACCATCTTAAGTAGAATATGATAGAAGATATAAAGATGATGATTTCCAGTAGCCAGGCAACATCATCTTCCTCATTTAGTATTGTATTTACATTTTACTCTCTTTTTCTTAATTTCATCTAATACAATCTATGTGGGTATTAATTCAGGAAATTTACTGTCTATTTCTCACTCATTCAATTGTACAACCTGTTCATAATATTAAATATTTGATATTCACAGTGTGATCTTGGTCGGTTAAGGTACGTGATCTTACTTCAATTAGATTGGATTATTGCAGGTGAGAATGAATAATGAGTAGTATATGCCCCATGACTGCTATTTACTTTTAAATAATCTTATGCTGTAGTTATTATAGTTTCTTAAATTTAATTCCAGGCCTGGCTTCACGTAGTAACTATTCAGAGTTTTTCTTGTTTATGACATTTTAATTAGAATTGCTTATCCTGAAATGTCTGCTTCCACAAGTATTACTAATTTATTAAGGGAGCAGTCACAATGTGCTCTGAATGTTTTCCTGCTGTATAAAATGTGGTTACTTGATACCTGAGAATGCTTAGCCAAGTACTATTTTCTTTGAAGGCGTAAGGAAATCACCTCCAAATGCTTCTAGTAGTTCAAATTGCTATTCACATAAATTCTATTTCTAAGCACCAATTACTAATTAATATTTGAGTGTGGCCTGAATCTTAGAAGTAGCATTAAGCAGTTCTTCTCTTTCTCTCCACAGAATGCATTCCAAGAACTACTTTTTGATATAGTATCACACAAAGCATTTGACATTACCATTGTGATCTTCATCTGTCTAAACATGGTTGTTATGATGGCAGAAACTAACCAGGAGGGCGTCAAGAGTGTTCTTAATAAAATCAACTACTTTTTTGTGGCAGTATTTACTGCAGAATGTGTCATCAAAATGCTAGCCTTAAGGCAGTACTTCTTCACCAGTGGCTGGAACATATTTGATTTAGCTGTTGTTGTCCTTTCACTACTTAGTAAGTACCAATCTTTATTAGCTCAGGTGATCTGTCTTACCAACACTAAGCTAAATTTCAGTGTCAAATAATCACTTATATGTATCTGATGAACAAATTCCAGATTCACTCTACTTTTGCAAACCATATGCTACGTGATTTGTTTTTAAATGATGGATTTTTGTTTTCACTTATATTTTTTTTTCAGAGTACTAAAAGGTCTTTTTCTGGGTTGCATGGGATATTAAAGGATACTGTGCTTAGAGATGAAGCAGAGTTTTATTAATTAAGCTGTAATTGATGGGTAACTAATTGATCCAAGAGATTTTTCAAAGATTAATATAATTTATTAATAGTCAATATTCAGAACTCTTGCCACCCCAACCACTAATTTTAATAAAAATTAGTTCTTTGCACAGTCATGGAAACTTTATACAGATAACATAGGATCTAGAAATAACTAGTAATTATGTAACATTAACTGAACTGGAAGAGAAGGCTCCGTCAATATACTCCTTGCAGTCAATACCCTGCTTGCCCACTAGATGGACTCAGGGAGCTCCTTTCTGCTTATGGCAGAAGGCAATGGTGAATCGCAAAGTATCTGCCCACTCACAGGGCTAGCTACAGCTTCACACAGTACCCAAACGCTTTCAGGGAATTCTGTTGCTGTCTTATCAGCCACTGAGACTTCTGATACTTCCCAGGCTACACACACCACTGGAGAAAGGAAATAGACAATCTCTGACCTTATCCTGATATCTCTGGACAATCTGTGTATCTCCAGGACTTCCCATCTTGGCAGGAGACTTTCAGGTGTAGGCAGGATGTCTCGTGATGTGCAGTCTCAGCATGATGGCACACTGGCTAGGCAGGCTGATCGTGTGGAGGCACTTAAGAGTCTATTCCTTGTGAACTCGAGGCAGGCAATTTTTAGACAGTTCAGGATGCACTGAGGCAGTACACTGCCAGAAGCAGAGAGCAATAGCGGCAGGCAGCAGCAGATATGAATACAATGGCAGAGCAGGCTGTGTTACCTGCTCATCTAATGGGCCTTTGGACACAGAATAACCAATCAGAATGGCATTTAGCCAAGCTTGACCATATTATAGGCTTGCTTTACCCAAATATGGGAAAACATAGGCCTTGCATGAGGCAGGCACAAGCTGAGCAGGTGTACCTTGTTTACCAAAGGATGCAAACAACTCTGGGCAGGCCAGAGTCCTCTGATTCAGTGGCTCTGGGTTCTTTGTCCTCTTTCTCACAGTTGCCTCTCCTGAAAACATAGAGAGGGAGAGCAGAAAAACATGCCTGGGTAAGCCAGGACACTTATAAGCCTATTTTGGCCTGCTTAGACCTACCACAACTTAAGGACAGACATTTAGTGCAGTAATATATTTTCTACATTATTTTACTTAAACTATCTTACTTTTTTATGCTTTTGACTTACATGTTATGACATCAACTGTCGTTTTCCAAGTAAAAGTAAACTCAGCTTAAAAATACTTTTGTATGAAAAATGGGAAAGATGTATTCCATTTTTTCAGAACTTTTCTTCTGAAAAAAAATCATATCCTGAGGGCTGATTTAGAAAGCTCAGGACAATTTTAAATCTGGGCCTCTGGTGGTGACTGGGAAAAATCATAATTAAAACTGATTTGGTTTCCTCTTGCTATGTGTTTATCATTTCCTCTACAAAGGGTCATACATAGCTTCTGTTTCTTGTGCACTACTTAATCTGTGCTTCCTACTCAGGCTACGGTTATGTCACAGAATAAATGACAGAAAAGAAAAACTGACCTTTGTGCTCCATCTCTAAACACAGTATCCCTTTACTGTCCCATGCAGCCCAGGAAAAATACTGACTTCTTAAATCTTTTGTTTGTAATCATTTACATTATTACTCTATCACTACTCTGATTGTAGGATCATAAAATGACATGTAATGTAGGATAAATAGTGAAAGACATTTTCCTTTATTTTCTTCTTGTGATTTTGTTCAAGTAATAGGCATTAATGAAAGTCTCACACGTAGTGTGTCTCTTAGGCCTGTAGAAGAAACAGCAATCAGACAGCAGCAAGGAGACAAACCACATAACTTCCAGCACAGAAGCAGAATGGATTTAAAAGGACTTTTAAAGTACTAAACCAATGTGTAATTTCATCCCTCAAATTACAGTAATCTGAGAGAATGCAGTTTCCAAGCTACACATAATCGTGATGCCTCTTTAAAGACATTACAATTTGCCTTTCTTTTGCTAAGCTCTTCTGTAAGCAATTGGAGAATTGATGATAGTGTTTTTGTTGGAAGTGATGTAATATGATTAATGTTACTTTCAACACCTAAAGAACAAAATATAGCAAAGTGGGCATAAACAGGGAGTTTTGCTGACATGACTTGACTACATTTTCCTCATTGTTTGTTTTTTTCATTTCCAAGGTATTGGACTTTCCGAGGCCTTTAAAGCTTTCTTCTCGCCGACACTTTTGAGGATTTTTCGTTTGGCGCGAATTGGCCGAATCCTGCGGTTAATTCGGAGAGCTAGAGGCATCCGAACTCTTCTGTTTGCATTGCTGATGTCTCTTCCTGCGCTCTTCAACATTGGCCTTTTGCTTTTCCTCGTTATGTTCATTTATGCCATCGTGGGCATGGCAAACTTTGCCTGTGTGGGCTGGGAAGGTGGGATTGACAACCTCTTCAACTTTCAAACCTTTGATAGTAGCATGCTCTGTCTCTTCCAAATTACAACATCAGCTGGCTGGGATACTCTTCTGGTCCCCCTGTTAAAAAACTCTAATTCATGTGCTCCCAACTTAAATTTAACAAATGAACAGAGAAACAACTGCACAAATAAGGGAGTCGGCATTTTATTCTTCGTAAGCTACGTCATCATATCATTTCTCATTGTTGTAAATATGTACATAGCTGTCATTTTAGAGAACTTCAGTGTTGCCACTGAAGAAAGCACAGATCCTCTTTCTGAGGATGACTTTGATATGTTTTATGAGACCTGGGGGAAATTTGATCCCCAGGCAACACAGTTTATTGAATATTCTGCTCTTCCAGACTTTGCAAATGCTCTGGCAGGACCCTTACGCATTCCAAAGCCTAATAAAATTCAGCTCATATCCATGGACCTTCCTATAGTTAGTGGAGATAAGATCCACTGCTTGGATATCTTGCTTGCTTTCACCAAAAGGGTCTTGGGAGAATCTGGAGATTTGGATGGTCTTGAATTACACATGGAAGAAAAATTTATGGCTGCCAATCCATCTAAAGTTTCTTACAAGCCAATTACTACTACCCTTAAAAGAAAACAAGAAGAGGTATCAGCCCTTGTTATTCAAAGGGCCTTCAGGAGGCATCTGGTGCAGCGTTCCTTTGACAATAAACCTTCCTTATGCCGTCAGAAACATTATAACAGTGCTGTCTTTGGAGAAGAAACACGTGAGAGGGAGAGTCTTATTGCATCAGTGCCTAATGAAAATAATGGTAGGAAGCTGGACAGATCACGGACTACATCTTCCATATCTCTCCCTTTGTATTATGATGGTATTGCTGAAACAGATAGTGATAACATGGGCACGTAAGGTTGCCCCAGGCTGCAGCTTTTTTGTTTAAGCCAGTATCAGTTATTTTCAGATGGAGGAAATACTTCAGTTTCAGAGGGTAATAGTCTAAATATAGAACTGTGATGGCAACCTTTAAATATTGCAGTTGTTTGATTTTGCAAACGCTCTTTAAAAAGATTTGTGCAGCTATGTCCTAAATATTAGAAGAAAATTAAACCATGGATTTTTTTTTTCCCCCCTCATCTACTGGAGTAGGTGAGTTAATTTTTCATGCCTGTATTTATTTTTTTTTTATTGCTTCCTATTTCTGTGTTTACAGAAGAAATCTGTAAAAGATCAATTTAAACTGTATTATGATTTCTAAGCACAGAAGGCTGTAGAACAATATATAGCTCTTTAGAGATACAGCCTGGTGTGCAAAATTGGTTATTGTAGCAAAATCAAATAATTACTGCATTTTCTGTAAGAGCTCACTCAAGACACTTGAATATAACCAGCCATTATTTTCTATGTTGTTTGGGATCATCTTCCTCCCAGTGCCTTTGGATGGATTTGTTTTGCTTAAAAATTTTGAGGTGTCTTTACAGATGTACCCATATGGAGTCTGTGTTTAAACCCTGTATATAATTTGTTCCTTGCATCATTCAGTGTATAAAAATTATGATAACAATAGTCATCAAACCCAAGTGTTGTGACGTGACAGGTATTGTTTCCAGAAAATCTAAAGAATTATTGTACATAAAATGTCATCATTATAGTTCGTCCTACTGTCAAAGGATCTGAAAGGAAATTCATAGTGTATCATATGGGACAATATTTGTGAAAGTTAATGGAATTATTTATTTCATTGGTGCTGGAAATAAAAAGAAACCATGTATGAATGATGTGTATTAAGATTGCTTTTACTGGGGGTTTGTGTAACTTAGGTTGGTCATGTAAAGTGTCATGGTGGCCTCACAACTACTAATAGGGATATTTTAGATTCTTCAATAAAGAGTTCAGATGTTTGGTGCATTTTTTTTCTGTTTTTTTAAGGGCTATCCTCAGTTTATTACAAAACATAACTTATTGTTACTATAATTTCCTTGTTAAATGCTGTTCAAATATGACAGATACAAGCACATTGAAGCTGTTTGCAGCACAAATAAAGGCACATGAAAGCTGAGAGACAAAAAATAGTTTAGACACAGTAAAACTTGAACTAGCTTTATTACTTCCAGAACCAGCCTCTGGTTAAAAAAAAAAAAAAAAAAAAAAAAAAAAA
>VWZE01002952.1:1690950-1731482 GCA_013396675.1 Eubucco bourcierii
CTGGACCCACTCCAACACTTCCATGTCCTTCCTGTGCTGAGGGCTCCAGAACTGCACACAGTAATCCAGGTGGGGTCTGATGAGAGCAGAGTAAAAGGGCAGAATCCTCTCCCTTGCCCTGCTGGCCACGCTGCTCTTGATGCTGCCCAGGACTCGGTTGGCTGTCTGGGCTGCATGTGCACACTGCAGACTCATGTTGAGCTTTTCATCAACCCAGACTCCAAGGTCCTTTTCCTCAGGGCTGCTCTCCAGCCATTCACCACCCAGCCTGTATTTGTGCTTGGGATTGTGCCTACCCAGGTGCAGGACCTTACACTTGGCCTTATTGAATTTCATGAGGTTGGCCTGGGCCCACCTCTCTAGCCTGTCCAGGTCCCTCTGGATGGCATCCCTGCCCTCTAGCAAGTCGACTGTACCAGAGGGCTGGAGAGATGCTTGGCGGGTCTGCTTAAGACGTTCTTCTAGCCATCTTGGATTCCTTTTTTGACTGCGGTGTCCAGTGATGCTTTTGAGGTGAAACTTTGCTCCTAGCTGAAAGGAGCCGACAGCTTGTGTTCAACGCTCCGATGCCATTAGATGGCAGCATTCACTGCGTTTTAGCGTGTGGCCAGCGTGAAGCAGATACCGAGCTCCTACGGTTGAGCTATTAAATTATAATCTTATTTTCTAAGTTATTTACAATTAAATTGTGGAAGAAATTGCCAGCATGTATTGTGCAATCTACGTCCTTGAAGAAATTCAGAACTCCATGTGACAAGACACTGGCCAGCCTAATCTAGCTTCAAACTTGAATCTACTAAGGAAGGTGTATCTGCTTTGAGCCGGGTTAGTTCATTTTAAGAGGTTCCTTCCAATATGAATTACTCCCTGATTCCATCATAATAGCCACACGCTTTTCAAACTGAAACGTTATGGCCAAGCTGTTCACATCAACAGGCATTTGTGTTCTCTGGGAGTCTGAGTCTATACCTATCAGTAGTAGTTTGGGTATGCAGTTGAAGTCTCTTTATATGATAGAGTGACAAATTAGTGTAAATTAATAAGAGATGTTCTGTTTGTCCGCCCTAAGAACCAAATCTCAAGTCCTCTAACTTCTGCAACTGTTTCTTCAGTAGTCTCATCCATTACAAATATTTGGATAAAGATGTTGAATGGCTTCAGAGCTGAATGTGGTGGTATAAGTTTAGGCTCTTTGCCAATTCCAGAGAAAATAAGTGAAGGCATCAACTTAGTAAGTGATTTTATTGATCTTTTGAAAGGGCAATGGAGATATTTTGGCAGCCCCTCAGGAAAGTATAGCTGTTTGGGCAAATCCATTGCAGTGGTCTGCTTTGTGGTTCCATGGAACTAAGGCAAGAGATGCCAAACTGCTTTTGATAATAGGAATTATCTTAATGTAGAATGCTGGAATGCAAATTGAGGGCAGTGGAGTTTCCTTTTCTCACCAGGTTCCAAGAAAATGGAATTACACAGGAGCATTGAAAGATTCATAGGTTAAACTTGCAAGAGCAGGTACCCTACCTTGCTGCCCAAACATTGGGAAGCATCTGTACCCAAAAATAAATTAGTCACTGGGAAGGTTGACTCTTATGTAATTTTTCTTTTATGTATTCATACCCTTCTTGAAGGGAGTAGAACTGGGAATAGTATTTTAATAGTACTATGCTACCATTCTTATCATTGTCTCTAGATTTTTTCAGCAAAGATTTCATACCACTATGTCAATCTTCTATTTAGTTGTGTGGCTCTGGCTGGAGTAATAACACAGACAATGAGACGTATAGAAAGTGATAGAATCACAGCATGTTTTGGGTTGGAAGGGAGCTTAAAGATAATCTTTTCCCAACTCCCCTGCCACAAATGTGGACACCTGCCAGTAGATGAGGTTGCCCCGTCTAAGCTGTCTTTGATTTGTAGGAATAGGCCATCCACAACTTCTCTTGGCAACCTGTTCCTGTGCTTCCTGCACCCTGGCAGTAAAGAATTTCTTCCTAAAACCTAATCTACCCTTTTTCAGTTTGAAACCCTTACCCCTCATCCTATCAATACTCTCCCTAATAAATGCTGAAAATGATACATCAAGCTAAATGCTATACCAAATAAGTTGTTTTTAACAATTAAATTTTGTCTGTTATTTTGTTTTATTATGTCGTATTTCTTTCATTGGATACATGATGAGCTGCATAGATATGCCTGACTGTCAAAAGAGAACCTTGTTACACTGATATTGACCAACTCAGTTTTCTACACTTATCCCAGTTTCAGTCTGAGACAAGTGTTCTTTCTTCTTGCAGGACTGCCCAGTAAAACCTTACAATGAGGAAAGACTTACAGGGGATGAGCAAGGGTCATGTGCCTGAAAAGCTCAGGGAACAAGGTAGGATATGACTGAGCACAAGCTGCTGCAAAGCAAGCCAGTTCACATCAACACAAAGGGAACCCAAGGGTGGCATTTGTTTCAGATGAACAGTTGTGAACAATTGAGTGGATCAAGAGACTATATCAACAGCTGAGTGGATTTGCTGGTGGGGTAAAATTTTTCCCTCTGAGCTCATTAAAAGGGAAAGTTGGCAAGAACATTGTTGGGCTGAGCCATATATACATTTCCCCCACAGAAGAATTGCAAAGGGAGTAATGGACATGAGCTACTACAACCCAGGTATTTCTGATGGCTGGGGATGTCTGGCATGGTGATAGTGAGTTTATTATAGAGAAGGTAACAGGTTCATGTTGGTATCGTGGTTGAACTGCATATTGCAAATGCTGTGTTTTGCAAAAGAAACTTAAATTTCTATTGTGATTTCAGAATGTTGTGTGCCACTCTGCTACATCGAAAACCCTCAAATAAGCAAATTTGATATTGAGCATTTTTCATGCATGGAATGTTTCAAAGAATCTGGACAGAGGCTATTGGACTTTACCAGCCAGGCATAGCTGTTCTTTCTGCAATTATCCACAGTCAGGAATATAAATAACCAAACATTTCACAGTATCACAGTATCACCAAGGTTGGAAGAGACCTCAAAGGTCATCAAGTCCAACCCATTACCACAGACCTCAAGACTAGACCATGGCACCAAGTGCCACGTCCAAACTCGCCTTGAACACCTCCAGGGACGGTGACTCCACCACCTCCCTGCGCAGCCCATTCCAGTAGCCAATGACTCTCTCAGTGAAGAGCTTCCTCCTCACTTCTAGCCTAAACTTCCCCTGGCGTAGCTTGAGACTGTGTCCTCTTGTTCTGTCGCTGGTTGCCTGAGAGAAGAAGGTAACCTCCCCCTGGCTACAACCACCCTTCAGGTAGTTGTAGACAGCAAGAAGGGTCCCCCTGAGCCTCCTCTTCTCCAGGCTAAACAATCCCAGCTCCCTCAGCCTCTCTTCATAGGGTTTGTACTCGAGGCCTCTCCCCAGCATCGTTGCCCTTCTCTGGACACACTCAAGCACCTCAATGCCCTTCTTAAATTGAGGTGCCCAGAACTGGACACAGTACTCAAGGTGTGGCCTGACCAGTGCAGAGTACAAGGGGAGAATGACCTCCCTGCTCCTGCTGGCCACACTATTCCTGATGCAGGCCAGGATACCACTGGCCTTCTTGGCCACCTGGGCACAATGCATTTAGGGAAAGGCTTTTCTAGTTGTTAAAGGTGGGGCAATGCTAAAAGAAAGGTTATGATTTTAGAACGTTACTGATTATGGGGACGGTAAAAAAACCAAACAGACAACTTTCTTCATCTGAGACTATACTTTTTGTATGTTTATCTACCTACACAGAAACACATATTTGAATTGCAGTACAATTAAAATAACTTCATAATGCTTTATAACATGCCATGAATAATATATAAGAAGAGGAATCTATCCCCATAGTTCCTGGTTTGATGGTGCTGATTAGTGGATTTGAATACTACATCCAGCTGTAGTAAAGCAGAAACAACGGCCTTGATTGGCAAAGACTTCTATTTCCAAGTGTCACATCATGACCCTGCTCCTGTTCTAACAGTGCACGCTGTCCAATATGCCATTTCTCGCTGGAAAATGCAATGGTTCAAATTGGGCTTGTGGCCACTGCTTAGACAGTGCTCACATTTCAGGGGATCACTGTTAAGTGTCTATGGAATAATAAGCTGTTTCCAGAAAAGTTTCTGGCTGGCCACAGACTCTAGGAAAAAAAAGTAAATCCTCAGAAATCTTGTGTAGAAGGTGTGTCCTGCCCAGAGCACTCAGCAATGCTATGATAGGTGATATATGCCCCCCCGCCCCCCACAGTTAATAAAAAAGTCCTATGGTTGCCCAGTGTTGTGAGTGAAGAGTTAAAGCATGCTTGCATGTTCCCATAAATCCCGATATTGTCAAGATTGTTGGATGCAATCAGACCAAACTATTAACATTATCCTTTTAATTTTTTTTTCTCTGAAATTTTAAGCCAAAAACACCTCACAAATTCAAGCATTTAACATACTCAAGTAATGGTTGCTATCAAATCTTTTATGTGTGTGATAATGTTAGATTTTCTGCTTTAAAAAACCATCCCCACCCAAAGTATCAGTTCTGGGATTATAGACTAATGATTTTACTTTCAAAGAAAAGAAGATCCTTTATGTCAAACATCAAATTCCCTCATTGAGAAAGAAGTTGAATTCCATTTTAATACCTGAATAAGATGCTGCAGGAAACTTGTAGATAAATACAGGCACACACTTCCTTTTCCCCCTTGCGTTTTCTAATTCCACTTATTTTATTTCCTTTTCAACATTGATTTCATTGTGTTTTTATGTGCTGCAAGTAGCTGCATGATAAAAATGTTATGGTTAAGATATGAGAATGAAACGAGCCTCTAAGTATTTAGTGCTGTATATGTTTTATTTCTGGTAGCCAAAAAGGCTTTGTGTTCTTGTAAGTAAATAAGAATGAAGGTGCTTATAACATAACATAGAAGTGTGGCCCCAGTTACAGGACACTGGATTTACTGGGGAAAAAGACACCAAATGTATGCATTTTATATATGCACTGATGTTATTTCATATTATTGCTTCCTCTGGCTTTTGCATCATTTTAACACAAAAATACTCGTGGCTGACATAGTACAGCAGCTTAGAGCACAGCACATTCCAGCAGCAGGAGAAGGTCTCTTTGACCTTTCCATCACCACAAATTGACCTTTCAGTTCCTACAAATGCAAACCTCTTGGTTTAGCTTTAAAGGATGAGGGTGGGATGAATGATGAAACAAAATCTAGATTTTTTTTTCCTTTCTGTTTCTTGAATGTGATAGAGTTTTAAAGCATGTCTTCTGAGAGGCAATTTCAGATGCTTCTCTTAGCATCATCCGATTATGCATTGGCCACAGCTCACTATCTATCAAAGTGTCACAGATGCTTTCATGTAGGCAATATATTGCTCCTTCAGACCCAAGAGAGAGTGAAAATCAGGCACCCTCCATCTTCTCCTTGAGTAGGTGTTGAGCATATTAGCCCCATTACAATTCAGCATGCATTAGTCCATTAAAGATCTGGAGGAAGATTCCTTTGTGTAAACGACCAAATAGTTTCAGTGTATATTTGCATTAGTCATTTCCTGCTGTTCCTTAAAGAAAGTTCTTGATACATATTTGGAAGATCTTACTTTCCACATGAGCACAACTTAAAATAATTAATGAAAGTAAACCCACGATTTTAAAAGTTGATTATTTTTTAATATCACCAAATTAAATTACTTTCTGGTTCAAAGAATACAACAAAGTCTCAATTCGTAAATATCCATGTAATTGTCCCATGATTCATGTGGCTTCTTGTATACAGAGCTGTTTTTCCTTCACCAAATAGTTTCTGCTGCTCTTTCCAGTTTTGGTGGTTGACCATGCCAAAGAGCAGCTACTTGGTTCTTCAGTCCAAAGGACTTAGACATCCTGCCCGTTGTGAACATGCCTAATTCAAATCATCAGGATTAGAGTTCTTCAAATATCTTGAGACACCAGGTTGGAAAGCCTTGTGGTAGTGAATCGATGCTTTGACTGTGAAGTTTGCCTCTTCTCATACTTGTGTAATATGGGAAGTTTACAGATCACAGAATCACAGAATGTTAGGGGCTGGAAGGGACCTCAAAAACTCATCCAGTCCAACTCTCTTGTCAGAGCAGGATCTCCTATACCAGATCAGACAGGAATGCATCCAGGAAGGTCTTGAATGTCTCCAGAGAGGGAGACTGAGCAACTGATAAAGTACAATAAATGAATTTTAAAACCCCTGGGTGCTCAGTTCTCTTCTACCACAGATCACAAGATCCAGGAAGACTATCATCAAACAGGAAACCATAAAATAAGAGACAGAGATGGTGAAGAAAGACCATTCTGAAACATGTAATTGGCACAGAACTGTGTTATCAAGACCACGAAGGAAAAAGTGCAAATTTCTGCAGAACACTGCTGAAGATAACGAGCAGTGACAAGCTGCTCTCTTCCAGATAAGGTGGAAAGAATTAACAGTGTAGCAGGCACAATGGGCTGTTGGGGATTATTTAATTTAGATCTTCATTTAAAACTATTTTGCACACAGAAAAGTACCTCTTTTTCTAAACAGTGTTTGACACCGTCCTGGTTTAAGCTAGAATGGAGCTAATTCTCTCCAGTGATTTTACTTCTCAGCTCAGTCTCATCTAAGTAACCCCACTTGCTAAAGTCAGTGGCATATTTGTGCAGACAGTGTTTGCTTCTAGAAGTGATAACACTTGATCTTTACACCTCCTACCAAGGACTGGTGTGCAGAATGTCTCTCTTGCTTATACTTGTTCCTATGCAGACTGAGGTCACTGTGTCACCTTGTGCCCCATGCTGGGGATGCAGTAAGAGGTCACACCTACAGGGAGGAGCAGACAGGACAGGTGACCCTAAACTGAGCAATGAGGGATTCTACTTTATATATGTCACATTCAGTATAAAACTGAGGGATCAGGAAGGTCAAGTTCTCTTCTTCAACATCCAGTGTCCAAGGAGGACTCTGTCCATTCTGTCTTCTATCCTGATCTGGATATTTCAGAATCCGTTCTCAGAATTCAGCTCCTGAATCTGATTCCAATCTACTGCTGAGTCCAGACTGGTATTTCCACAGTGCCTTTCCATAGCATCAGTGGTGACAGTGACTAATTGCCATCAGGAGGTCTGGACTCAATATTGATTTTGCATGAATTTGTGTATATTTAATTTCATTGTTATTAGTTCCATTGTCATTAAATCTGCTTCAGTTTTCTTTTCTAATCCACAAGTCTCTCTCACTTATACTCTTCCTTTTTCCCTGTGGTAAGGGAGAGGGATTCATAGAGTGTCTGTCTGTCTTCTAGTGGCTGGCCCAGCCCTAACCCTTCACAGACATTCCTTTTCCCCAGCTATTCCAACCTGATGAATAATACAATCACTATATCACTGTACTCTGCCAAACAGATGCTTTAGTCAATCATCTTATTATGTATTAAATAGCTTATCTACTTGTATTCTCTGTATAGGTCCTTCAAGCTGGCTGCTCCTGAAGGCTGTAGTTTACTCTTAATGGTCAGGACCTTCATTCCAGAACATCTTATCTTCAGCTACCTAAAGTTATCTCTGATTTACATCAGATAATCAAAGTTTTGTGTTTTGCTCCTTCATAAAAGATAGAAATACAATGGATAAAAAGAGTTGCTCGAAGAGCAAATATCCACTGTTTGACACAGCCAGGGGAATCTCCAGATATACTTAATGCTGCTTGATGAAATAATATTAGGAATATTAATTTTCCAACCTGATTTACTTCACTACCCTAATTCTCTTAGTACTGCTTTGATAGACCACTGAGGAGAGAGAAAAGAGCAATCCATATTTTTTTTCTGTTTGAGTAGATGATAAGCAAATTTTCCTGATTGAAATGTGCATTGGACCGCTTAGAAAGCTGAAGACTACTGTATGTATCAGAGTGATTTTAATACATACTTACAAAGAAAGCAATTTCCTGTTACTCTCTAATACCAATTATCCATTCAAAAGAGTCAGAATTTTGCATCACCATGATTTATTTTTTTAAATATATATATATAATTACATTCTCTGATAAAAGGAAATAAGCTTCCTTTATACTAGGTCTTTATTTTGACAAAAATGCCAATTAACTACTTTATACCATTTAGACTTCACTATTATGTGAATCAGAAAATGGCTTCAGCTATTCTTTTAAAATAAAGCAGCAATATAATATATTATAAAAGCTATTCTAATCTCCGTGCAGTAAAAGGCCTTCATAAATCACTAAAAGCTCTCTGCAGCATCATTTCTTCAGTTCCAGACTGGGCTGTGAATCACACATATGTTAATTCTTGTCCCATAAACAGCAATTTATGAGGGTTTCCCCCCTTGACCAGAAACTCTCAGTCTCCATGGTATTACAAGAGTGTTGTGAAAAAAATAATCACACTGGAAAGGTTTGAGTTTTGTAAAGTCACAGGAACGTTGAACACAGCTCCCGATCTGACAAATTATTAAGTGTTCTGGAGGGTAGTTTCCATGTCATACTTCCAATGACAGAATAAAACCAATTAACACGTCACAGGAATGTGGGAATTTTATGATGTAAATCTCATCATGATGATTTCTTCATGAGAAAGAGAAAGCATAAGATAGGTGATATGGTCCTTGAGTTAATCTGTTTAAAACCATATCAGTTAAGTGATTCTGAATTAACTGAAAGGGCTGCACTCAAGTAGTGCACACCTGGATGTTGCAAAATCTGGAGTACTGTGTGCAGTTCTGGAACCCCCAGCACAGGAAAGATACTGAACTGTTGGAGTGGGTCCAGAGGAGGCCATGAAGATGCTCAGAGGGCTGCAGCAGCTCTACTATGAGGACAGGCTGAGAGAGTTGGGGCTCTTCAGCCTGGAGAAGACAAGGCTTCGAGGAGACCTGATAGTAGCCTTCCAGTATCTGAAGGGGGCCTACAGGAAGGCTGGGGAGGGACTATTGACAAGGTCTTGCAATGGCAGGACAAGGGGCAATAGGTTTAAACCTGCAGAGGGGAGATTTAAGCTGGATATTAGGAGGAAATTTTTCCAGTGAGGGTGGTGAGGCACTGGCACAGGTTGCCCAGGGAGGTGTTCAAGGCCAGGTTGGAGGAGGTCTTGAGTGACCTGTTCTAGTGGGAGGTGTCCTTGCCTATGGCAGGGGGTTGGAACTAGATGATCCTTGAGGTCCCTTCCAACCTTACCATTCTATGATTCTATGATTCTATGATCTTTGAGGTCCCTTCCAACCTTACCATTCTATGATTCTAAGAAAACTGCTTTTTCCAGGCTGTGTTGGTTGGCAGTAGAAATCACAACAGCTGCAACTGAAACTTTATTGTTTACTATTTCTGTTACAAATATACTGTTCAGAGGATGTAAAGTTGCCTCTGATGAATGACTACATAATTCTGCACTGCTTATCCAAAATCTGTCACAGAATTCTAACATGAAATACTGTTAGCACCAGTGAAGGAAAGATGCAACACTGGTGTTTCTCCTTTCCCACATGAAGAATTCAGGTCTGTTTTAAACATTAGGTATTAGCACTTTCTAGTTGGTTTTCCTCTCCTTTCTCTCATGTTGTGCTGCTGAAATGGTTACATCTTTCTGACATGAGAAACTAGGATTGGTTACAAAATGAAAGCCCACACTGTGTCTTTAGAAGGAGATGCAAAAGGAATTTATAGTTAAGATTTACAAATCTTATCTAACTTCCCAGAAAGGACCAGAAATTAATCTTTACTAAATCTGGTGATGTTGTAAGATTCCAGAAATACATTAAAAAATGATTGCAGTTGTGCAACTCATCTGTTTTCTCTCAATTAAAGCTGCCATTGTATTCACTACTGTGTCCCTGTTACTATAGCAATGAGATCTATGTAAAAAAACCTGGGTAGCTGCTGACTGATTGCTGCACCTGATATATAATTTTTCACAATCTACCTTCCATTCATTATTTCTTAAACTGCTATGAAAGAGCATAATTTATCAGACCAGATAGGCATGTACACACATACCAATTACAGCATTGGCAGAAAACATCAAAAAAGAACTAAGAATGAAATTATTTTGTACTAGTTTAAAGTAACCATTCTCTACTCCAAAGTTATTGCTATGCTGTGGAGGGTAAAACGAAAAGGCAGTATGGATCTTACTTAAAGCTGACTGTTCAGCTTTATTGTAGATTAAACTACTTTACATTTAATGAATATTCTTCTTTTCCAATAGCATTCATCACATGAATATGCTTCACTTGTCTTTAAGTATTAATTCGTCATAAGTTCAAACATCCATTAATGTCAAATATTTGCCCACTTCCATTAAGCCATATCTGCAAATGCAGATATTGCTCACCTTTTTAAATACTTCCTATACCTTTTTGTCTAAACACCACAATCTTTTACAGAGTTTTACACACATATATCCAGGTGTGCACACACAGGCACAGAGAAGTCATTGGTTTTCCTGCCTTCTACCCAGCCTCAGTCATAGACTTTCAGTATAGATTCAGTTACACATTTTCTGACTTTATCGAGCAGAGAACTGAAATTTAAACATTCCAACAACATATAAAGGCCAACGCTTTGTTGTAAAAAATCCTGCTGCAAAAGAAACAGCTCTCACTGCGAGGCTGACAAACACATCTGTGCCCATGTTTCCCATCCTCTTTCTCTGCTTCACTTGTGCTTTTCCATAAAAAGCTCAGGAAAGCAGGGATGGGATCACAACTTAAAGAAATGCTCAGTTTGGAGCCTCCCCAGCTGAGGTTACAGCCTTCCCCGTGAGACCTTGTGTAATTACATCAGTTACTTTAATGGCTAAGTAGGCACCTCCCTCAACACCCTCCATGTACAAATAGCACAGTTCCTGAAGGAAAAGTACAGCCAGAGTGGCAAGGATTCCTGAAAGGGGAAATAGAGACGATAAAGACAGTGAGGAGGATTTTTCAGGTGCTTCCTGGGAGATAACTGGGCTGAGCTATGTTTCTCTTGCATAGAAAGAAGTGACTCCTTGAACCTTCACTTAGAGAGGATGGAAAATAAAGTAAGTCCTGTGGTTTGCTGCACTTTTGCTTCTTCTAAAAAACATGGTTTGTGGTAGGGTCTTCTGCAGGATTCCGTGACCTTTTATTTGCCTAAAAGCCATTAAAAACCTGAGCAGAAACCAATTTTTTTTTTTTTTCCCCTGAGGTGAGTGACCTGTAAAAGAAAATGGAAGTGTGGAGAACTGAGTATTTATTCCCACCAGTGAAATATGTTTGTGCAAGGGTTTTCTTTCTTTTCTTTTTTTTTTTTTCCCTTTCTTTACCCCTTCTTGTTATTTTGCTGAAATGAGTTAACTAGGGCCAAAAATAACATGTACCATAGTAAATAGCTATACAAGGAAGCTTTTCCCTCTGTTCCTAAAAATGGCAGAGGTATTTATTTTACATACAAAGCTCAGATTCTTTAGTTCTAATTTTTATGTCAAAGACAGAAAAATTTCAATAACCTGAAGTTCTATGACTTTGCTTTGTGTTTATGCTTAGTAATATTGGTTCTATAAAGACAAACATTGTATTTTTTGAGACTTAAGAATGAATCTTTAAATAGATATATTCTGTTGAAAAAGATTAATTAAATATGGGGCTTTTTGGTGGTGCACTAGAGTGTGTTAAGTGAATGCTTTTATCATGGTAAATATGGGGCAGATAAACTAATAGATGAATATTGTTGGGGAGGGAGACTAACGAAAGGAGGAGAATACAAATTTGGGTGTTAGGTGGTGGATTGGCCATAAATAGAAGACACTCTCAAAAGTCACAGAAACAGATCTCTTTGCTCTAATGAAGCAGAAGAGATGAAATGTTTCAGGTTTGCGTTTGAAGCAGCTACAACAGATGTATCTTCCAGGACTGGGTTAGGTGTCTTCACCTCAGAGGCAACTGGCAAACCTCTAGAGGAATGATTTAAAGTACATTCTATGAAGGTGTTTTATGAGGATGACAAACTGTGGAGGTAATCAGTGCAGAGACCTAATGCCAGGTGCTTTGGAAAGTCTTCTAATGGTACTGTTCCTTTACCATGTCCCATAGGCTTTGGTTTTTTCTTATATTACATTTTTGCAATTATTTGACTTGACCTGACACTATTTTCCACATTGGTGGGGAAAAGCTCCTTGAAATTGGTGTCTCTTTCTGTAGGGTGGAAAGGACAAATGGTGAAGTTGATTGTGGAAAGTGAGCAACCTAACAGTGACATTAAGTATATCACTGTTCAATGACATAGTTAATGAAAACAGGCTGTTTGGAACTGATTTTTGGTTAGATACATTTTACTTAAGAAATGTTTCTGTGTAGAAAACTGTGGTGGACAAAACATCTCCTATGGTTTGTGGAATCACTGCACTTCTGGAAATTATAGTTAGAATTTGGATTGCATACTGAAGATAAGCTCTGGGAGTTTTTAAAACATGCATGCTAAATGTTTTCTCACTGTCTTTTATTAACAGGAGGGGTGGTTTGGTTCTTTTTTCCCCCAGGTTTTATCTGAGGGACCATTTGATTTCTGTTGTGGTCTTGGGTAAAACTTATTCTTATATTGTCTCTAAAGTTTTGTCCACTGAAGCATACATTCAGCTGCTAAGAGAGCTTTCTGTAGTGAAACACATGTGATGAAACCAACCTTCAGAGCATTAATGTGGTTAATGTGATACATTTAGTGCTTTTAGCACTTTCTGTTAATGGTGACTGTCCATGTGTTTCACTGAGTTTTCTATGGCTTTTGTTTGTTGTAGTCAAATCATATTCATAGATGCCAAAAGTTTATGGAGCTGCTAATCACATTAGCCACGATGGAAACACTGCTTACATGTGGCAACAGAAAATCTGACATACTGTCAGTCTGACCTTTAGAGGCCTAAATCTCAAATGGAAAAAAAAACAAGTTACCATTTAATAATATCATCTGGATACATTTGCAGCAACTCTTACCCAAGTGTCCTCAGCTGCTTGAACATTTGAGGCAGTGAAAGCTTTGTTCTCATTCCTTAAAGGGTGAAGAGAATTCAAATGCTGTCTGTTTGCTGCAACCTTTGAATACCCAGAAAATCTGCAGATGATTCAGTAACAAACATATCTGGTTTAAAATCACAGCTTCTTCTGGCTGCTCAATATAACTGCACATGCTCCTTCCTTCCACTGTTGTCCATTTGGCAGGACCCAGCCTGCCAAGCTTGGTGAAGTGAATGATTTGCTTTCCCCCCTTCTCCTTTCCCCCCTTCTCCTTTCCCCCCTTCTCCTTTCCCCCCTTCTCCTTTCCCCCCTTCTCCTTGCCCCCCTTCTCCTTTCCCCCCTTCTCCTTTCCCTTCCCCTTCTCCCAAGTCCTACAACAACAGACTATGGTCATTAAAAGCTTTTCTGCTCTTTTCTCTTGCATCCCTGTGCTGCCACAGAGTTCCTCAACTTCCTCAAGTGCTTGCAACTGGCCGGTTGACAACTTGTCAATTGACTACTCAAGCACTTACAGAAAATGATCTCTATACAAATTTAAATTATTTATGATTGCAAAGTAGTTGAAAATTAGTCCACCCTTACCATGTGAAAGAAAATGTGACTTAACGCTTCACTAATTGCTAAGTAGTCCTATAAGTAGTCATTAAGGAAGCAATATAATACAAGGAGATCCTAGAATTTGTACATGTCCACAGTCTGCTGATGACTAATGATATTTGCCCAGTCCTACCTCTGATTGTAGAGTCTTTGGAAGTTTAGCAGTTATCTGTAACTTGAGGCAGCAAGAAGAGTAGGCCTAAGGGTTGCAAAGAGTTGGATTTATCTCATCTCACTTGAGATGTCTCAGGCCATCAGTTGTAGCCACTTGGCACACTGAGATGCCATTCATTGCATTCTGAAAGAAAGGTGAAAAGATATCTCATCAGGCAGAGGGAGAGCTAGGGGAGATGAAGATATCTGTAGTGGTGAGATGAGTCCCACCCAAAGGGGCTTTCTGGATCAATGTTGACAGGCTTTATTAGACCTTTGTAAACTGTTTCCTGAAGCTCCAAACTGTTTGCTATCTTCATTCCCCAGTTTTGGGAACTGTAGATTGTGAATCCCATATGGAAAGAATAGGATTTATCTCAGGTTTTCTGTTATAGGCAACGAAAAAAAAAAAAAAGTTACATTTTCCCATGAATTCTGTGTCTTAATCTATATATTTACTTATCATTAGCTGGTGTTCAAGCTCAGTTTTGTTGATCACAAAGAGGGTGTGGAGCAGCAAGACTAGCTGTTGACATCCCCTTTCATTCAGATGACATGCTGTAAGATTCAGAGGACTGGACTTCTTGGCCAGGTTGTGTAGGGAAGGTAAACAAATGTTGCAGTTCAGCTTGGAATATTCAAATATTTGTTTCCCAGCTCAGTTCAGGTAAGGTGTGATGCTTCTAAAAGTGGGAACTAATGAGCAAATATGTTGATCATTATCTCCTTTGGCAAACTCCATAGCTGGCGTTATTCAGACTTTGAAGGCTGGTATAAATAAGGAGACTAAATGGGCTGAAGTGGGCATGATATTTGTTTTCCTTCTATAGAGGCATTAAGGGAAGAGGGAGGTTGCCTTTTATCTTTCAAATTTTATTTTATTTTGATTTTCTTACTACAGGGGTTCATGGAGGGAAAATGTGGTGAGAGACATAACTTGAAACCACAAGAGGTCCAAACGGATAGAGAGAGTCAAGTGTTGGAACAGATTCCTCAAAGAGTTGTGCAATCTCTGCCCTTGGAGATCTCCCTGCATAAATCCATGACTTCATAGTAGACCCATTTTGAGGAACAGTTTAAACTAGAGACCTAGAAACCTCTTGGATTCCCTTACAGCCTTGATTATTAGAATTGATTAATTATTTTTAAAAATGCATGTGTTAATATACAAGATGTATTTTCATATGTTTTAAAGGTTATTAGGACAATGTCAGTTTGATTAGGTTCTGGGCCACTTAGCTCAAGAGGAACATGGAACTGCTTGAGAGCCACAAAGATGATGAAGGAAATGGAACATCTCTCTTATGAGGAGAGGCTGAGGGAGCTGGGATTCTGCTGCTTGGAGAAGAGGAGCCTGAGAGGTGACCTCACCAATGTTTGTAAATATGTAAAGGGTGAGAGCCAGGAGGATGGGGCCATCCTCTCCTTGGTGATACCTGATGACAGGACAAGGGGCAATAGGTGGAAGCTGAGGCATAGGAAGTTTCATGTAGACATGAGAAGGAATTTTTTCCCTGTGAGGGTGACAGAACACCGGAACAGGCTGCCCAGGGGAGTTGTGGAGTCTCCCTCCCTGGAGATATTCAAAACCTGCACGGATATGTTCCTATGCGATCTGGTACAGAAGATACTGCTCTGACAGGGGAGTTGGACTGGATGAGCTTTCAAAGGCACTTCCAGCCCCTGGCATTCTGTGATTCTATGATTCTAGATTAAATCATCTGTCTCAAAATATACAGAAGCTTTTGAAGAAAGGGGCTTTCTACAGAAGGTTTGAACTTCTGTTAAAAGAATCTTTCCTTACGCAGTTCCAGAAAGATTTATCTCCTCTTCTGGAAACTGAGGTGTAGAAAGATGCAACACAACACGAGCCTACCATGATAACATTGAGTGGTGCAGGTGGCATCCTGTTCTAAGACTATATTGATGCTCTTGACTTGTGGAATAGTTACTGGAGATTCCAACAGCTGGATCAGTCTAGAGTCTCTAACTTTGTTCCTCCAGGCACTGAGTGTTACCAGCGAATCAAATGTACAAAAACAAATTACACTGAAGAGAACATTATTTTGATTGTTTCAGTAGGACAAGGCTTTTTCACATATAGTCCTCAAATAACTATAATCTTACTTACTTAAGTGATAATTTCTTTTTAAACCAAGGTGATAGTTTTAACAGGAAAGAATTGCAATCATCTGAGATAAAAAAAGAAATGTAAAATGATAATCCTGGCCACTCTGATCATACTAATTACTTTGGTCATTCTGGTTACCTTGTCAACACATTTTCATCTCTTTCCATAATAGATCACGAATCCAGGAAATCAAATAATTGAGAACAACTTTTACCTGTTGTTAACTGAGGATTGAATTGTGATGACTTTAATAGCCAAAAAAGGAGAGAAAAAACTTTGACAATAACCTTGTCTCCTAGCTTGTCACAGTGAATATTTCTGAAGAGGAAAACACAGTTGGAGGAAATCAGCCTTACTGCAGAGAGCTGTCTAGCTACATGTCTTAGTATTTGATGAATAATTTGTAGGAAATGTGTTTGGTAGCTAAAAGAAGAAATCCTAAATACTTATTTTTCTTTGATTTTCTTATTATGCATCTTTAATCATATGGATTTCATTCAAGCATTCTCTGGGCTTCAGTCAGCTAAAGGATAAAAGAGCATCACCTTTTAAAGAGACCTCAAACGTCTCACTGTTTTGTAGGTATTTCAAGTCTTGAGCAAAGGCTAAATGATACTTTTTTGCTTCTGTGCCATCAAGGGCAGAAATGGTTTGCATTAACACTTCTTACTGGTTTTGGTCAAATTGCTAAATCTAGACCTGGCCGTATAAAACACTAAATATATCTCAGCTGCACTTTGTATGACGACCTCGCTGCGACTATGAGTAGCAGAAATTATTATGGGAATATTTTTAAAGTTACTTGAATGAATCAGGAACATTTTTTTTCCCAGATTACTCCATTCTTAATAATCATTAGCTTTTATTCAGGTCTAGGCTGAGTAGCTCAGAATTATCCATTAATGAAAAGTGTAGGCCCCCAAACCCACAGCACCTGGGTTATGTTGAGTCCCCTCCCACCCCAGGTGTGGCCACTTTACCCTCCTTGCCCACTCCCCTTTATAATCAGCCCCAGGAAGGGCAGAAGCCCTAAGTTTGCCCATTTGGGCAGAGGGATCCTGCTCCCATCATCACTGGTGAGTCCCTGTGGTGTATCACTGGGTGAATGGTGGAGGTGATCTTAAAGGCCGGGGGGCCTGGTGGCCCCCCGGCTAGTTAGGGCTAGGCTCAACAACTGCTCAATGATTACTCAAATGTTGCTCAAATATTGCTCAAATAAGCATTGCTCACGGGTGGTGGCTGAGCTTTTCCATGTTTACCTTCTGCTCATTTGTAAAACTGTGAAAATGACAGGAATGAATCTGGAAAACCTTTTGAGAAGAACAGAATTCACATGGAGGAAATGTCTGAGAATCCTGAACAAGGTAAAAGGAGTAAAACTAAAATCTTACTGTCACTCTTTTATGTCAGAGCAGCTAAAACTCTGTCTTGTTTTGTAACTAAGCTAGAACTAACTTTTTTTCAGTACCAGGTGAAATCCTGCCTTTGTGTGGTGGTTTAGGAATTCCTCTCTCCTCCCCAGTATTTTCTATTTAGCAGACTAGCTCAGGCAGCTTGGAGGTAAAATGAAGCTATATTTACAGCATGGCAAAACTTACAAGCATGTATGCACAACATTTACAATTACGTGCAAGTTAGAAATAACAAAGAAACCCAAACTCCCCCCGGACAGAAACTGCCCAGAAGGGCTCGAAGTTACCCCTTCTTTTCCTCCCCCTCTACTTTGGATGGACAAACAAAATAAAGCAGCGACAGCAAAGCTTACATGTTAGTTGCCCAGATTAGAGGTGAGAGATCAAAGGAGGTCAGGGTTAAAAAGAAGTAATTGGATTCAATGATGCAGACCAGACAGAGTAAAGTCCCAGGACAAAGTGAAAGAACTTTGTTTATATTTTGACTTTTAACCCTCTCAGTAGACCACTGAATGATATAAACACCATCATTATCTTCTTTTCACAACCAATGATGTAATTTCTCTAATTAAAATATCCCAATTAGCTTCAAACCAGCACATTGTGTTAAGCCAGGTCAGGGCTCTAGATGACTAGGATGCGCTTCAGGATTTTACTTTACTGAGCTGCTCGACAGCCAGAGGCTTTTCCAAATTGCTATCTCAAACCATGTGTGTTTCTGCTTCAGTCTGTACTAATTTTCACATGGACTAAGCAATCTCATTTCACACCATTATGACTCCAAGCTGCAATTCTCCAGATGCCCTGTGGGCTGGTTGGAAAATACACCTTCCTGCACCTGGGAACAAGACAACGTAAAGCTACTGCATAGGTCATACCCCAAGTCTAAGTCTGTTTTTTAGTGCTCTTATGCACCCTATAAGACTCAGAGGTTTATGACATAAAATTCCAAAGGAATACTCCACAGCTTGCAGCTTCTGTCAATGGGAATTTTACTACTGAGGTGTGACACAGCAAGCATAAGACTTTATTTCTTTTCTTTAGTGTTTGTTCACCCGTGAAGCAATTTACAAAACCACCAGTAAAGACTGCCCTACTTGGACTCCAGCTCTAGTCATGAACCTGCTGACTCTGCGTCCTCATGTTTCTTCTTGTTTTTCCACACTTGGATTTATCCAGCAACATCTTTTTCTTCCTAGATAGCTTGTATGGAGAACACTGTGACACTCAAACTTTCCTTCCTGGGCTTGGAAAGATGGTTTCATAGAAGAGTGGAAAGTAAACCACAAAGAAATCTGCTACAAACTCAGAATTATAATGGTGAACTTTTGAGACCAGGTAGACTTTCTGGGAGTGCTGTGTGGAGAGATGGGTATGTTTGGATGATTTGGCACAATGCAAAATAAAGTAATTATTGTATTCCCTCTGTGCATTGCACAGAAATTGTGTCATTTCATGCATCATTCACAGCTCTCATTACTGATACCACAACGTCTAAATTACCCTGAGCATCCACAAAACAAAAAACACTTTGGCTAGCTGAAGACTTGAAAACTCTGGAGTAGATGTTAACAGGCTTCATCTTTGCTCCAATACTACACACAGCTTCCAGAATCCAACTGGACCTTGAAAAGTGTAAAATAATGAAGATTTTTACCTGATTGTCCTGTTTCTCTCCCAGAAGTTTCTGGTTTGTGCTGGAAGCAAGAGTTACTTTTCATATTTATGATGTTATGTGCTTATTTAAGTGGAGAGGCAGGCAGACTAAAAAAATGAAGAGATTCCACTGCAGTTAGTTTGCCACTGGCCTCCAGCTGTTGTTTTCACAACAATGGCTTCCTACAGTAGCATGAGGACTACAGAAATCATGTTGTATCTGGAGAGAAATGAAATGGCATCGCATGACAGGGAAGAGAACCAGCACACAGGTAGTAAAACAAAGCCTTTTTATTCACTTTCTCTTTTCCTGGGATCTTCTATATAATGCTTGGAAAGGAAAGGTAAAAGAACAGATCATCTGGTAGCTGTTCAGTGAGGACAACTTACACTTTTGAAAACTAAACTAAGTTATGGAGTCGGTTTCGAAGGGCATATTGAAGTGGCGGTGGCAGCCTCTGGGTGGGAAGGCTATGTGTGTGTCCCTGGTGTGGTCTTCCATGCAGGCTGAGCAGTGACCCTTTCACAGTCTGCAGGTTGAGTTGTACTAGCTTCATAGTTCTGTGACTCTGTACTGAATAAACAGTGTCTTTCCAGAACTCAAACTCAAAGAAAATATTTTGAAGCCATCTCCATATAGAGCTTTTCAGTTTAGAAGCTGACAACTCAGTTTATGTTGTTAGCTATACATAGGCAACCAGATGCTTAATTTTCATAACTTACCTTGACTTTCTTTCTACTTGTTTCTATTATTTGGGCAGGGTTAGTTACAGGAAAAGAAGAATGAAAAATGGCTGAATTCTTACTACCTGGTACCAACAGCTTCTGTAAGTTCACGTTAGAATCTTTGGCTGCTATTGAAAAGAGAATTGCTGCCAAGAAGGATTGCCGAAGAAATACTATAGACCAGAAACCTGAGGAGAAACCACGTCCTCAGCTTGACCTCAAAGCTTTCCAAAAGCTACCAGCTCTCTATGGAAATCCTCCCCCAGAGCTCATTGGGGAACCCCTGGAGGATCTTGACCCATACTATGAAGACCGTAAGGTCAGAGCCCGCTAAGATGCTTGGGTTTTAATTTGGTTTATTGTGTTGACAAGAAGTTTATGTGAATAATCTGTCAAATAGTTTTGCTTACATCCCTTTGGAGAAACTATCATCCCTTTCTAGGTTATAATAATGCAGGCAGTTGGCACAGCTGAATGACAAGCTGTAATCTTCTTTAGAACAGCTTAATTCTGAATTACAGGAATTAAATAATATGAACTTGATTAACATTTGAATAAGAATGGAAGCAGGGAAAAAAAAAATCCAAAATGGGTAAAGGAAGAAAAAGGGGGGGTTGAGTATGAACTACAAGAAATTATAATAATTTTGTAGATTTTTCTTAAATTCACTGTGTTCCTCTCTAGCACATTCCAAATGCTCCACTTACATGTACAGTAAATCATCACCTAAGTAGAAAAATGATTTAAAACATTTGCTTATGAATCCTTAAAACCTACTTATTCAAGTGCCATATTCTAGTCATGAAGTATGGCAAAATATTATTTTCACTCAGGAGCAAAGAAATGGAAACTAATCCATTGGAAATTATGCTTAGTGACTGAGAAATGGTTAATACTGTGATCTAATTTCTGCAGCCTTAGAGCTAAAGGATCACTATCCACAGCAGCAAATAATGATAAAGGCTGCAATTCTCCTTTCCACCTGTGTATCTTCACTTAATGAGAGCTTCCATTTATTTGAAGACTATAGTCACAAGCAAGATTGTTTATGTGCACAACTCTTTGCAAGATTTAAAAAAGAAGCTTCGGCTGAGGAGTTTATTTTCCTTACAGCTTGGCAGTTAATGGCCATGAACTCTTTGATTATTTTATGACAAAAGGATAGCAAGCTATTACAGAGGATCTTCCCATTTAAACAAACTGCAATAAAAATCAAGCTGTTGCTCATCACTGCTACAGCAAGATACAGCAAAAAAAAAATATATTCCCTTTTCAACTTCCTGAAGTGTTTATTTTTTTTTAAGGTTTTCATAGTGCTAAACAAGCAGAAAACAATCTTCAGATTTACTGCTACGCGTGCCTTATGGATCCTCAGCCCTTTCCACACCATCCGAAGAACTGCAATAAAAATTTTAGTCCATTCATATCCTTTTGTTTAATTTGTTTACTCTGTTTGATTGTGGAACCTTGAGTAGTTCCTGTGCTGCTGTATTTTAGAGTGTTGGATGAATCTCATATTTCCCTCTCTCCTGATTAGTTTGATTTATGAGTTAATTATCTGTATAGAAATAAACAGTTTTGTGAGTACTTCAGCACTCACAAAAACTGTTGTTAAATTTCTACTAGTTTTGAGACTTGTCTCTCATGTTGATTTCCTGATGCCCCATCAACCACTATCACATGCTGAAGCCTTTCTCAGTGAGAAGACTAATAAGATCTCTGTCCTTTTTCTCATCTTCTGTTTACCCAGACTGTAGGAGTTAGTCAACTCACATACCAAAGCTGATCAACCACTGACCAATTTAAGAGAAAACAGCTGAGATAGGCACATGTATGAAAACACACAGAAAGGAAAACCACACAGTTTATTTCCCTAGAAATCACATTTAAAGTATTCCATTGTTTGTACATGAAAACAGACATTTCCATGAATCCTACTGCAGGGAAAGCCTTTGGGATATAATGTATGACATAGGATCTATACCACCTTTAAATGTAGACATCAGGAATCACTAGTGTATTGCTCCATTTTGGTGCTGGAGAATGAGGATAGAGCAGTAACAATGCTGTTGCTCAGGGCTGAGTCAAGCCCAGTAGAGAGTCTGCAGTATCCCTGTGTCAGTTTTTTGTTTCTAGCTAGCTCCTGGCTGTCTGGTGCTGATCTGGCTACAAAGGGTCTGAAGTTTTCATCAGAGTATGGACTCCTAGAAGAGTGATGATTCTCACCTGAGGCAATAAGTTGGCTGATGTTGACATTTCAACAATCTGTCTCCTGGATTGGTGAGAGTTTGACCATGTCTAGGGCTAAAGCCAGGGGATTTTTGTAGGGATGAAAAGGAGGAATGACAGAAAGTCTTTCCCATGCACATCTACCTCCTGGGCTACCAAAATGTGTGGTATGACAAAAGGCACGAGATTCACCTCTGAACCCAGGAGCTTAAGCTTAGCTGTCTATATATGAGCTAGGCAGCCAAATTCCCATTCGTACTCTATAGTCAGCAGGTCCCACAGAGCAGCTGGACAGAACCAAGAGTTGGTTAAACATGGACATCTAGAGTTCTGAGATATTTGCAAGTGTCCAGGTAGATTTCATGATGCTCTTTCAGAAGAGTGAAGCTCTGCCAATGCAGTCAGATTTGGGCTTCATCTGTGTGACCTTGATCAAGCTTTTAACTTCTATGCTATAAAATGAAACTAAAAATGCCTTCTCCTTAGGTAGTTCAGGATCCTTTACCAAGTTTGCAAATGTTCAGAGCAGCAGATCTCTAGCCCAGATGACACAAATAACAATGCTTGTGTGTTGTCATCTCTGTGACTCGGAATTGACAAACACATGTGAATGCTGTTCTTAGATGTATTTTTAAATTAAAAAAAAAAAAAAGCCCACAGACACTACATCTATGGCTGATAGACAATCTAAATGCATTTCTGAATCAACATCACATTCTTTACCTTCACTCCTGTGCTCTACATTATTCACTTTGTTTATCATGTGCACTATTCTAACTAATTGTGTGTTCATGGCTCTGACTGAGTCCCCTAAGAATTCTTCAAATGCTTCATGGAACAAGTATGTTGAGTAAGTATCTTTGTGTACATATGTGTTTTAATTTTGTAGTTATATTCAATTATTGAGACTTATCCTGCTGCCTTCACTCGAGCTCATGGGAGAGTGTGATGGTTTGGGAGTTCCCTGGCTCCCACACTTTGTAAAATGACCCAGACTAGAACTCAGCCAGCTGGAAGTTAAGAGATGAAGCTCTATTTACAGCTCAGCACAATGTACAAGCAGAGATATACACTATAGACAGGAATATCTACAGAAATATACAAGTTAAAGGTAATACAGAAACACAACTCCCCTCCCAGAAATCAGAGACCCCAGGAGGGGCTCCCAACCACCCTTTCACCTTCTCCCCACCCCTGTACCTTACCCCAAGGTTTGCCTTATGTGCAAGGTGAGCTTGGAGGATCAGTCAGGGGGGTTAGAAGAAAAGTAGTTAGTGAGATTACTCAGCAGAGACGAGAAAAAGCCAGAAGCTGCTAGACTGAGATGCTGTGCCCCAGAGACTGACTTATCTACGTTTTGAGTACTTATTCTTAAACATCTCAGCAAGCCTATGAGTGAAGTAGACATCACCATTGTTTTCCTTTCACAACCTGTAATATAAGTTTCTCTAATAAAATATTCCAATTAGCCTCAAACCAACACAGAGAGCTAGAAGGAAAGTTGCTTTTGTTAGGACTTCATCATTTTTTCTTTTTGTTTTGAGGGAGCATTTTTGTTTTTAAACTCACTAACTACAATAGTTATGGTGTTACAGGAGAAAGTAAGTATAGATTAAGTTCCATTATTGAACTAGCCTCGTGTCTGTCCTATTGCTCCAGCTTGTTCTCCCGCTTTCTGAACTCACTTAGTAATTATTTGCGCTTTATCTGAACACATTTCCCACTGTTACTGACACTGATGAAGCACAAGAGTTGCTTTCTTCTACAATTCTTTTTAATAATATTCAAATTTTGAGCTTTGCTCTAATAAAACCTTTTGTCAGAACCTCCTGTCCTGCAGGGCTCTGTTACATAGTAAAGCTCTTTTCAGTGCTGCCAGTGTTAAATCACAATAAATACATGCCTTTGCAGCCATGCTTAAGCTGGATAATCCCAAGTTTTTATTTCTTTTAAAAAAAAATAATTAAAAATCAACTCTCAATATTTCAGTTTGGGATAAAAATGTTCCAAATGTTATTTGAAAAAGATTCCAAAACACTTATTTTAGACTTCTTTTTAGAACTTGTTTCTGACTCTCTTGTGTGACATAATGCTGAAATAGCTGAGAATGGTAAATCCTCATGCATCCAGGAACAAGATTCTGTATGGTATCAATATAGCTATGTCCAGAAGATACTGAGATAGATGCAGGACCCTACACTTACATATAGAGGAATAACCCCGTGTACCAGTACAGGTTAGGAGTTGATCTGCTGGAAAGGAACTTTGCAAGGAAGGACCTGGGAGTCCCCCGGGAACAAGAAGTTCATTGTGAGTGAGCAGTGTGCCGTTGTGGCCAAGAAGGCAAATGGTATCCCAGGGTGTATTAAGAAGAGCCTGTCCTGCAGGTGAGGGGAGGTTCTCCTTCCCCTCTACTCTGCCCTAGTGAGACTACACCTGAAGTGTTGTGACCAGTTCAAGAGAGACAGACAACTACTGTAGAGTTGTGAGTGAGGGCTGTGAAGAGGCTGATGAGACAGAAACACCTCTCCTACAAGGAAAGGCTGAGAGACCTGGGGCTTTTTAGCCTGGAGAAGAGCAGACTGAGAGGGGATCTTGTCAGTGTTTATCAATATCTAGAGGGTAGTGGGGCAAGAGGATGAGGCCAGACTCTTCAGTGGTGCCAAGTGACAGGACAAGCAGCAATGCACACAAAGTGGAACACATGTTTTGCCTGAGCATAAGAAAAAACTCTATTTGAAGGGTAACAGGGCACTGGAACAGGTTGCCCAGAGAGGCTGTGGAATCTCCTTCTCTGAAGATACAGAAAGCCTACCTGAATGCAGTCCTTTGCTTTGGGTGACCCTAGTTTAGCAGTCGAGTTGGAATAAATGATTCCCTGAGGTCTCTTCCAGCCCCCACCTTATTGTGATTCTGTGATACTTTTTTAACCAATGAGAACATTAAAGGTTAGATAAGACTCATATCTGCCATTGGCATCATGTCTGCTGGTCAAATGTATTTCAATAATAATTTCAGAATGCTTCTTTCCAAATGAAAAGGGAAGCACTACATGTGTATCACTTCTTGGTGCATTTGCTGACTACTGACTGAATGCTTGCTGAATTCTGTAGGGAGATCTCTGCCTTGTTGAAATGATAAGTGCACTCACTAAGTCCAGGAGAGCTTTTACTGATAATTTTCCATTAATAAGAATAATTGCCATCTGAAATTGAAAACCCTGCACTCCTGTATTTCTCTAAGTGTTTTAAATATTCTACACAGAAATGGATGCCACGTGCCTGAAGTAAATAATACACAGTGCATCACGTGTTCACTTGGCCACCTGAAACCAGAAGGTGATACAAATGTAGGTCTTTATTTTAGCAAGTAGCTAGGAATTTCATGGGTTTAAAACATGAGGAATCACATGAAAGTGTCTGAAAAAAAAATTACTGAATGCCAAAAAACCAGGTCACAAGCATTCATGTTAATAGCCATGTCTAGACTGCAGGCAGCTACTGTCTCAGTCTAAGATATTGATAGAATACACCAAAATCAGCAGCAGCTTTTCCAGTGTTTCTCTGCAGCATTGGCTTTGTTTCCCTGGACAGTAAATAGTCTGCCTCTGTCTCTTCTGTTAGTTGTTAACATTGCTGTTTTCCTTGTTCCTTCTCTCCTTAGATTTACTTTCACTGGCATTTACACTTTTGAATCATTGATAAAAATATTGGCAAGAGGATTCTGCCTAAATGAATTCACTTTCCTTCGAGATCCCTGGAACTGGTTGGATTTCACTGTTATTGTTATGGCGTAAGCAGGAACAGATTAAAATATGGCATTGCCTGTGCTTGTGCTCTGTGTTGGAAGTTCTTATTGCTGTGGTGCAAAAGGTTGCTTGCAGTGTGACAAAACAGCCCCTGTGGGTCCTAACTGCATCTGAAATTCCCCAGGACATTGACTCTTCCCCTTGTTTTATCACTTGCTGTGTAACAGATATGTATTAGTCTTTCAAGAAGGGAGGAAGGGAGTAGAGATGTGCAGAACAAGAGGTTTGTTGTGCCAGGGGAGGTTGAGGTTAGATCTTAGGAAAAAATCCTTCATTTAAAGGGGTTGTTGTGGAACAAGATGCCCAGGGAAGTGGCAGAGTCACCATCTCTGGGAGATTTGAATGACCTGCAAATATGCTGCTGAGGGACATAGTTTAGTGGTGACCTGGCAGTGTTGTGTTGACAACTACACTTGATACTCTGCAAGGTCTTGTCAACCGAAATGGTTCTATGGTTCTACACAGTCTGAGTGAAGGTGAATGAATGTATTTCAGTCAGCTGTATTAACTGGGCTGTCAAATGCAGACATACCAATCCTGTGAGTGAAAGTATAAGTTTGAGATACTGGCACAATGGATTACATTACATTTGGGCTCTTTACAGCCAGAAATCATAGCTGGAGCTTCTAATTAAGTTTCTAGTAATTAGAAAGTTCTTATACTGGCTAAGTGCAGCTACAGAGGGGAGATCAAACCAGTTCAATTAACAGTTCAGCTTGAAATGAGTAAGCTTGAATGTTATCTTTGTTTATATTTTAAATCCATGGTATTTCAAGATATGGACGCACAACCTGTTGTGCACAAGTCAAGAGCTACTTCATAAGGAAACTAATAATGAAGAAATAGGTTTCAAAGTCTCCAGAAAAATTCTTCATTTGTAGTTTATTATTACTTAAAATATGCTTGGAAGAGCTGTCAGTTAAGAATGATCACTGTCAAATAATTGCCCTGTTTACTCCATTTGACCACTTGATCTACCCCATCCTGACTTTGCAGGTACGTGGGAGCAGTTAGTAAGCTGGGGAGTGTGTCAGTTCTACGAACATTCAGGGTTCTGAGAGCTTTAAAAACCATTTCAGTAGTTCCAGGTAAGGAAACCTATTTGCTGGCTATTTTCTATTACTTACAACTGATTCCTTGCTGCAACCAAAATGTTGGCATTTGCCTTTATTATTTTTTTCCCTGTATCTCTCACTGATTGCAGACATAGCTGAATTTATGGACACACATAGTGTCTCAGTTCAACCAGCCCAGCCAGAATAAATCAAGTATTAGAAACAATTTAGTATTTAATTTATTTTCATTATGCTTTTAAAGATTTTGTCCACATAATGTCAGTTTTCCAGAATTCTCTTCTATCTGGTCTATGAGTTATGGTTGAACAGAAGCTGGTGGCTGAACAGACTTTGCTATTAATCATCTTCCATAATCCCTGGGAAATCACTTTCCTTGTCACTTTTCCCTTAGGTATAAACCCAGTGGGTCCTTTCTCATGATGAAATACAAACAAAGAACCCACAAGTTGCCTCTGTCTTTTCATTCTTATCTTTTTTGATTGCATTCATTATTGTTTCGGGTGGTTCCAGTTTCCTTATGTATTACCAGTACTGGAAATTTCATCTGAATTATGCATATTACTTGTTCTGGATAAGAATAACTAAACTATCTTTGATTCCTCATCCTTGCCTAAATATTTTCCAGGATTAAATGAACATCTGGAAATTGCAGGGTGAATCAGATGAGGAAAAACAATTTTTTGTCATATTATTCACTCTCATCCAAACTATACTTGAGTTGGAAATACATTTGCCACATATTGCCCAGTAATTTTAGGACATTGGTTGTTGTATGTTGCTTTAACTCTAATCGAGTATGACAAATGAATTCCAGATTTTTATCCCATTTTCCCTTTGTATATGTCTTCCTAGGACTCAAGATCATTGTAGGGGCACTTATCCAGTCTGTTAAGAAGCTTTCTGATGTTATGATTCTGACTGTTTTCTGCCTGAGTGTCTTTGCCCTCATAGGCCTCCAGCTTTTTAAGGGCAATCTGAGATACAAATGTACCAAGAACTCTACAGAACTCAATAATAAAACATATGACATCTATGAAATGTTTGCTAACCAAGCCGGTAAGTTTTCACTTTAGTAGTTCTTCGGTTGATAGTATAGACACCTATGTACGCATGTATAACCACCTCCTGCAAATGATATTGATGCTTTGTTTGGTATTTTGAAGAGTAACTACCTAATAATGGCTTTCAGATTGCCAGAGCAGCTTGCAGGCATCCAGGAATGCATTCTTTCCCTTCATTAGAAGAAATAGCGCACCCAAATTTTCCAGTAACATCCAGCTTGGCTTCCCAGAATGATGTGACAATAACTGAGTTAGCTCATTTTCTGCTCTGATTCTCTAATGTTCACCTTTCACTACATGCTGAAGAGTCTGCACATCTTCATACTGCTGCCCAGTGAGTTACTCTTCAGATTGAAACAGAGGAATTTGTTCCAAGTTGGTGTTACTTTCTTCCCCATATCATATGTATCTTACTTTGTTTTATATAAATACGTACAACATACAACATTTTTCATGTATACATCTGTGCTGAGGCTTGTGATGGAAGCAGAGAGCAGAGATCTGAAAACACACCAAAGCATTCAGAGAAACTGCAACTGCAAGGAACAACCTTGTTCTAAAGGAAAAGCCTCAATATATGTGAAAAAATATACCCAAAGTAAACAATGCCTCTGCCAGAAACCTGAAGAAGCCTTTAGCATTGGAGAAAATCTCCACCAGCAAGTTCAGACATAGCAGCAGTTACACAGGGACAAAAGCAGGGCAAGTGCTGTAGTACTTTAAGCCACACAGAATGCTGTTGGCATACATTCTGTGCAAAAGATTTGTCCAGACAGGATTTCTTTAATAACTTTACAGTCCAGAGGGAGAAATTCATTGTATAAAAGATTCTTGAGGAAAAACTCTGCAAAAGACTCTTGCACCTAGCAGAAAACCACATGTAAGAACAAAGGCACTTGCATATACAGTGTTGTAAAAATCACAGTTGAAAGCAAACTTCAAAACAAACCAGACTCTGACTGGAACACCACGTGAGACCTTGGACTTTAACAAACTTTTACTAAACCTACTAATTTTGTGTGCTGAAGAAACAGGAAATAAACCCGCCTGATTTATTTTAAATTTATTTTATGATGCAGAACATTGCAGATGTATAAGGGCAATGCCCTGAAGAAAGCAAAGCTTAAGAACTGCAAAATCTGTGTTGCTTTGTAATCTTGTTCATGTCCTGTGCCACACATTCAGCATGCTGGGCGATTTGCAGTGATGGCAAAAGGAACACGAGGGCCCAGGCAGCTTTAAAGACAGTTAAATGACCTTCCTGAAGGATTTAGGATTTATAGCATTATAAACCTAGTTTTCTATGAAATGATTTATTGTATATTATTTGAAGAGGTTCTTATAGAATCATAGAATGGTAGAAGGGGCCTCAAGGATCATCTAGTTCCAATCTTCTGCCATAGGCAGGGACACCTCCCACTAGTACAGGTTACTCAAGGTCTCGTCCAGCCTGGCCTTGAACACCTCCAGGGAGGGAGCAGCCACAACCTCCTTGGGCAACCTGTGCCAGTGCCTCACTGGTTTTCCTTTTGTGGGAAATACCCATCTTTAACATGAACTACCTACTGTTAACTAATCTCTGAAACTCAATCACTGAATCTTCTTAAACTTTCTGTCAGTTGAAAAGAAAAAGGTTGAATAAAATGTGGGTGGAAAGCAACCCAGACAGTGACTTACTAGTATTTGCATGGTACTGTACAGTTGCTACTAAAGATTCCTGAATCATACCTGGTGAGCACAACCAAGGTTTAAGAAGCACCAGGAAGATACGAGACCTTCCTTGCATCTAGGATGATAAACCCACACCTTAATGGGTCTAATTAGCTCTTGGCATTAAAACTATTGCTTTGCTGCTCTCTCAGATACCAGTTACTCATGTTAAGAGAAATAGAGGAAGGTGTCAAAAAGGGCACAGCTCCTACATCCTCATGGAGAAACCTCAACTCAGCAGGGTTAGGACCTGCTGTTTGGCTCAGCAGAGCAGTGACATGGCATGGTGCGTATCTTCACAGCCAAATATTCTTTCTTCCTCCTCAAAATGGGTAACTTACACATACATACATATACATAAAATTATTGCCCATTGGAAAGAGAAGTAGTCTGTGCTGCCCCAAATGATATTTGTATCCCATCCTGGAGAGAATTAATTGCTACTTGCCAAAACCACATTAGATCAGGGACTGTGTTTGAGACTTTGCTCTCTAATTCATCACTTCCTTTATTCAGATGAGGCCAAAATTATAATGTTTTTTAAACTTCTGTTTTAAGGACTGTCTTGGCTTTGAAATTTCTACATCTGCATATAGGTGTTTATAAATGAGGACAGGACACCTCCCAATCTGGTGCAGTTACTCTGAGCACTGGAAACACTTCTGCATCTGTGTACACTTATGGGTCACTGCTCACCATTCACTACTCACATTAAGGGATAGAAAAATCAGGCTAGAATGTGCTTTGATTTTAAAACATTCCCTCCTTTTTTTTTATAGAATACTTTGCTAGGAAAAAGGGCACCTCGGATATTTTGTTATGTGGTCCTAGTGCTGGGTAAGTGCACTTAAAATTATTCCTTCTTCCTAAGTTTTCTTTGCCTCAGTGCTTCTATATTTGCTGAGTTTCAAAAGACAAAAGCAGAAATTCCAAGCTTTCCTTGAGTGCAGCAACAGGAACATAGACAACAAAATACAGAAAACAGTCAGATGACATGGAGGGAACAAAGCATGAACATGCAGTAGGTTGTCAAGGTCTAAATTCCTCTGAGCCACTCAGCAGTGCTGTCTTTCTCTGCCCCATGAGTGTACAAGGGAGCTGAAGACATGGAAGACGTCAGATACAGCACAAGACAGAGACACTGCTTTCTGTGTAGGCTCATGAGTGGAAACTGGAAAAAGTAAATACAGTTTTGGAAGGGCAGGTTTGGGCTAGGAGGGAGATTTTGCAGTAAGGGGCACAGGACTTATCTTCAGGCTGGTGATGTTGTCCTGGGTTGGTGGTAGTCTTCTTTTGTTACTGGGTTGTGGGTGCTGCTTTTTCCATTCCATTTTCCACCCGATGGTAGCTGGATTAGAAAACTGTTTCGCAACCTAATAAAATGCATAAGTGGATAACGATCAGAAGATGCAGTTTTCCTTGAAATCTGAACAGTTGAAAGAGCTCCACTTTCTACCATTACTTCTAGGACCTGTCCTGCAGGCTATGTATGCTTCAGAACTGGGCCAAATCCTGATTATGGTTTCACCAGCTTTGACACATTTGGCTGGGCTTTTCTTTCCTTATTCCGCCTGATGACCCAGGACTACTGGGAGCGTCTGTACCAGCAGGTACCAGCCCTGTGCATAACTCACAATTGGTCTTCCAGGGGCAGAAATAGATGAAGCAGGAAATGTTTAGACAATGCAAGAAACCTCGAATAAAAGCAATAGCTTCAAGTCATTAAGCCCGTATCCTCCTTTCTCTCTTCCTCCAAGATGTGACTCCTAAAAAGACACTTTGAGGTGCTTCCCAGCAACAGCTCTATCATCCTGCTGGTTAGGAGATTGTAAAGAAAGTGTTAAAAGGGTCTTCTGTTGTCCTTCACAAGCAATGCCTCCTCACTCCTCCTCCCGGGGTACATGATCAGTGACTCACAGGCAACAGTGCAAGAGAGAAAAAGAGAGGGAAGAGGGGCTAAGGAAGGTATATTTCCATTAGGCTTCCGAAAGTATTGAAAGCTGAGTGCATCTGAAGAATTTCAGAGACATAGGGAAAGCTTATTTGATATGTCTTATGGTAATTTTTATCTCTGGTTTGTGTTGCTTACAGACCCTCAGAGCTTCTGGGAAGGTGTATATATTCTTCTTCATGCTGGTCATCTTTCTGGGCTCGTTTTATCTAGTCAACTTGATTCTGGCTGTAGTAACAATGGCATATGAAGACCAGAACAAAGCCACCATTGCTGAAACAGAGGCAAAGGAAAGAAAATTTCGTGAAGCCATGGAATTATTACAGAAGGAGCAGGAGGTATGTAAATTATTTCCTCGGAATCATTGGTCTCAGTGTTCTGTTGCCAGTCGTGAGAAAAAGCAAAACTCCTTGTGTACAGTTGCATATAGTAGTTACTTGTTGGAGTGACTTATTGAAAGCAGCGATCTCTAGAGATACAAGAGAAATACCTTGTCCAGCTGTGTATTTTTCCTATGGAACAATGAATTTTGTTGAGGATAATGAGCATTAAAGGCTGTTGTTACTGTAAGAAAAATATTATTTTGAAATCTGGAAAACATAAAATTCCATCAGCTAGCAGCTTTCTAAAAGAAAATTGTAATTGTTTCTTAAATTTTTGCTTCTGTTTTATCTTTGTGGGCTGCTGAGCAGAGAAATTTACAGTAATTCATTTGATCAACTGTGTTAACATCTGAACCAAAACCTATTGTAGTTGAATGAAAAGTCTCTTGGTGGCTTAAATGGCTTAGAAGCTTCTGGAACAAAATAATCCTGAGTTTTGAAAACATTGTCCTAAATTCAGTATGGCAAGGAAAGTTAGCAACAGAATGAACACAGTCCTAAAGATCCCAAATGAAAAAAACACCATAATTTTAATACTGTTTGCACATGTATTTGGAGAAATGGATATATTCCACAGCTCGATTTTCAAACTGAATATTTTTATTGTGAGCAAATATGCCACAGAGAGGAATAGGAGCTATAATGTGATTATTTTGCTCCTGGCAGGCCCAATACATGTGATCGTGCAACATACTGCAGACAGAAATTGTTCAGTGCTCCATATGCTGGGATATTCTTTCCTCTTTCTTTTAGTGTTATCACATATTGGAAGATTTTTAATGAGTTTTGTGAAAAACAAATTAAGAGGGAATAACAGAGAGCACAGAAATGTTTTCTTTTTGCTTACATTCAAAGTGCGCAGCAAAAATATCATCCATGTCCTTCTTTTCATTTCAGTCATTGGGCATTAAAGGAATTGATATCCTGTCAATTAGCTCCCTTGAAGCCTCTTCTCTGTCTACTAAAGAAATCAAAGAAAGAAGCAACAGAAAAAAGAGAAAGAAATCAATGGGGATAGAAGATAATGAAGAAGGACAACAACTCCCCAAATCACAGCCCACAGACAATCAACGAAAGTTGGTAATCTATTGCCAGAGCCTGAGATCCTGGCAGATTTTCCAATTTTAGTGCTAAAATAGATTACTTGAAAGCACAAATCTAATCCCATTACCAACACTGATCACTCTTAAGTCTTTAAAATAAATAACCTCTTGGGATATGGAAAAAAAAATAACTAAAATTTAATTTGGAAAGGAAATGTAAGCAAAGGATGGAAGGGAAGTTACAGTAACAGTTATTATACATTAATATTGAGAACTAAAACAAGTGAATGACTGTAGGAATTTAACTTTTGTGCCCTCATTCTCAGTTAAAAAAAAACTTATTTAAGAATAAATATAAAACTTTTCATAAGGATGGTTGATACAGCTGATAGGATTTTATTATTTGCCTTTTGAAATCTAAGTATAAACCTTCCAGTACCTGAAGGGGGCCTACAAGAAAGCTGGAGAGGGACTTCGTACAGGTGTTTGTAGTGATAGGGTGAGATGGGGATGACTTTCAGCCTACATTTAGACTGAATACTAGGAAGAAATTCTTTACAGTGAGGGTGGTGAGACACTGGAACAGGTTGCTCAGGGAGGTCTTGGGTGCCACCTCCCTGGATGTGTTCAAAAACAGGTTGCACTTCCTGATGTAGTGGAAGGTGTCACTGACCAATGGCCAGAGGTTAGAACTAGAGGATCTTTAAGGTCTTTTCCAATCCAAACTATTTTATAATCCCTTCTGAAAAAACTCTGAATCAAATACAAATTTGGGATTTCCAACAGTTGATAGGAAATGTTACAAAACCCTGAACCTTTACTGCCCCCAGCCTTTTCTCTCTGATGACATTCTCTCTTTATGCCTTGTCCTGGGCTTTTAGTCTTTCCTCAGCCTGATGTACGGGTCCCACCCACCTCAGGCGAAGCGCAGACCTAGCCACGGCAGTGTGTTCAACTTCCAAATACCTGCTTTAGAAGTTGATTCCAGAGTGGATTTTGGTGATGAGGAAACAGGCAGCATTGGGGAGCACGAGACCCCACGGCGGTCGCTGTCAGTGACGCAGATGGGAAGACGCTCCAGTGTTCAAAGTCAGATGGCCCATGGCTCTCACCCTGCTACACCCAACTACTTGCAGGGCAGCAAGTGGGCTCATGCAGATGACTGCAATGGCATGATTTCAGTGACGGGAGGGGGAAGCAGCAGAGGGCACAGTCTAGATCCAGTGACTTCTGAAGGAGTAATGCTTCCACCAGTCATGGAAGACCAGGGAAAAGGTGATCTGGTAAGGAAAAGATACTAACATAAGTGTATGTTTTCTATTATTTTGGGGTTTTGTTTTGGGTTTTGGGTTTTTAGTTTGTTTTTGTTTGTTTTGAGGTTTTTGTTTGTTTGTTTTTGTGGAGATTTTTTGGATTTGTTTCTTTGGTAAATGGCAGGTTTCCTCATGTCCTAAGAGTTCCAAAGTAATGGCAACCAGTCATGTGAAATGAGGTGGTGAGGCACTGGAACAGGTTGCCCAGGGAGGTCATGGCTGCTCCCTCCTTGGAGGTGTTCAAGGCCAGATTGGATGAGGCCTTGAGTAACCTGTACTAGTGGGAGGTGTCCCTGCCTATGGCAGGGGGTTGGAACTGGATGATCCTTGAGGTCCCTTCCAACCTTACCATTCTATGAAATGAAGTTTACTGATATGTGTGGCTTACAAGTTGTCAGTAGAAAGTGACTTTTAATAACCTGATAAATCCCTTCAGCATTCCTTTGCTACACTCAAGATTCCGCTATTTACCATTTGTACTAACATATTTTTGAAGGTTCCTAGTGCTGGAATTACAAGACACCAAGGAGCCTTTTTATCCCATTCCCTGTCCAAGATAGCAATTTCGATCAATACTTTTAATGTCTTTCTCTTTCGTATCACCTTTAGCATCATGCAGAAGCTTTGTAGGTTCTCTAAGTGGGTACAGATGCTCTTCTACCAGTTTATCCACAATCCCTCTCCTTTTCCATTAGTTAGGGTATTTCCTAGGCCTGTTTCCCCTCATACACTTATTTCCAAAGTTTGTCCTCACCCCATTGGTTATTGCATGCTTGCAGGATCCATTTACTGCAGTTGAAGAATAAGACCTTCATTCTCAACATCTATGACACCCTGTAAAAAAGGTGCATTTCTTTGGCTGCTTGTCACTGTTCCTATTAACTTTCAGAGTTACCCATCATCACTTTCTATTTCATTTTATTCCTGTGGTATCTCCCTAATCATGTTTACTTCTTCAAGCAGGCAGCTGTAAATGATGAGAGCAGCATGATGCATTTGCCTCCTCATCTGTCAGTGGAGCACTTTAACGAGGCACTTCAGAGACAAAGGGCAGCAAGCGTAGTCAGCATAATTACGAGTGTCTTGGAGGGTAAGTGGTTCCTCATTATGCTTATTTCAATCCTGAGGTAATGCTAGCATGAAAGACCAAAATGTCAATACATTTCTTAAAGGTTAACAGAGATTTGTAGGTGAGTCGTTAGGAATTTTATCATTAATTTGGCTCCTTTTGAAAAAATCGCAGGATGAGAGAGTCCTTACCTATAGAGCACATCCTCTGCCTGGTTGTAAGACCTCATTTTGTAGGATAGAGAAGGAAGAGGACTGGAGACAGAGGGGTTGGAAGGAGTTTCTTGAGCATCTGCGGGGCAGGACAGGGATATAATTTTCTCCTCCTGACCCTGCGGCTTGTGGTGTCACAGGTATGCAGAATTAACAAGAAGTCAAATCACTTGTGGCAATTCCTGGGTTTTTATTCCTTTCACTTATCTTTCCATTTGAATTTCTTTGGGAGGCTTATTAGTGACAGTTATTTTGATGGCTGATAGCTTTGTTGCAGATCTTACTGGGAAAATTTCAGCCCAAGTTGTCCAGGGTGATGCAGTCTTGTTTTGTTTTCCCCTTATTGAAAGGTTCATCAGCAGTTCTTGGACCACAAGCATGGGCTCTAGCAGAGAGGTACTGTTGTAGCAGGGAGGACCCTTTCCTTGATAATTTTTTTTTAATCATTATTTTGTTTTTCTTGGAGAATCACAGCTGCAACACATCCGGTGGAGCTTTGCTTTGATGTGTAATTTACCAAAGATCTGGGGCTTGTTGTACACTGTCAGCAGTGAAGTGGGTTGGAACAAGCCTTGTAGCTCTAAGTGGCTGCAGACTAACCTGAAAACAGGCATCAGAAAGGAAAGCATAAAAGATCCTTGTTAGGACTTGGACACCAATTCTACTGAATACACTTTGTGTACATAAAGACCATTTCATCTACAAGAACAGAACACAAGAGCTAGACCTGGGGTGAAGTTGAGTCAAGGTGATGATATTGGAATAAGCAGTGTAAGGTAGAATATGAGATTTGAGCCTGGGGGAGATGAAATAAGAACTATGTGGTGGGAAGACAGATAGGCAGGTCCAACTAAGAAAAGGGTATGATCTCTGAAAAATTGGCAGATCTCTGAAAACCAAATTACTATTACTTCCTGCTACACTTGTATGGAGTTTTAAGTAAGCTTCAACTTGTCAATTAATGTGCATGGGACTTCATCAGGTTCAAAAAGTATTTTGGAGGACTCATTAATATTGATGGTGAATCACAGAATCACAAAAACAATCAGGTTGGAAAAGACCCTCAGGATCACTAAGTCCAACCATTAACCCTACTCTACAAGGTTCACCCTAAACCACCTCCCCAAGCACCACATCCAAATGGTTTTTAAACACATCCAGGCTTGGCAAAGAAAGAAAGGCTATGAGGTTTATACTTGGCCAAAAGGATGCAAGTATCAAAATCCAAGAAAAGCTTCCATTCTATGTTTTACTGGTAGAAAATGGAGAGGTGTAGCAACTTGCATCTGCTGGGAAATGGTTCCAGTAGAAGTTACCTAAGACCAAATTTCAGGAACCATAGTTTGGACTTGCCTCATGTACAATCAGAAGTCCTGCAGCTGCCATTGACATTCTAGACTGTCTTGAGAGTCAAAGGAGACAAAAAGATATTGAGTGTGATACAGGCAGCATCCTAGACCTCTCTACAGGGATAAGGTTAAAAATGCCTCAGCTGCTACATCAACCTACAAGAGTGAGAAGCTGCAGAGTAGCTTCTGCATCATAAACATTTGTATTTAGTCAGATGGTTGTAAGACAGGTCTGAGAACAAGGCAAATAAAACCTGACCCAAATGTTTTTGAAGTTTACATCAAGGTATTTTGAATTAGATTTTCTCTGAGTTTTACCTTCAAGTTTATTGGCTGCTGTAAGGACAATACAAATAGTGGAAGGTGCAGGAACGCTCTGGGGCTCTGAGGAATATGAGGTTTCATTTCCCTTCTCTAGTCTATTGAATACTTGAAGTGGTTATTTCCCCATCTTGCTCAGTGATTACTACTTAATTATAGTGGAGTTTTCTTTTCCATTTAGAACTTGAAGAATCTCAGCGGAGATGCCCGCCGTGCCTGAGTAATTTTGCTTTAAAGTACCTAATTTGGGACTGTTGCCCACTTTGGTTGAGAATCAAGAAAAAAGTGGCTGCTTTCATAAAGGATCCTTTTATTGATCTCACCATCACTGTTTGCATTGTGGTGAACACTTTGTTTATGGCACTGGAGCACAATAATATGTCAGATAGTTTTAAATTGATGCTTAAAGTAGGCAACTTGGTAAGTAAATTCTCAGCTATGTGACATTTTATACCAAGACTGATTGATGGATGTTTCCACATGAGACATCAAGAGTCATTGTGAAAAACAAAGACTAGCAAACTCTTCATTTATAAGCTCTAAATTTCCAACATAGGCAATTCCCAGATTTTATTGATACATCAAACTGTTGGAGCAGGTCTAGAAAAGGGCCACAAAGATGATGAGGGCTGGAGCACCTCCGCTAGGGAACAGGTTGTAACTGTTGTGGCTGTTCAGCCTCAGGAAGAGAAGGCTTTGGGGAGACCTTAATTAGCAGCCTTCTAGTACCTGACGGGGACCTACAAGAAAGCTAGGGAGAGACTTCTTACAAGGGCTTGCAGTGATAGGATGAGGGGGGATGGCTTTAGGCTGGAAGAAGGTAGATTTAGATGGGATACTAGTAAGAATTCTTTGCACTGAGAGTGGTGAGACACTAGAACAGGTTGCCCAGGGAAGTTGTGGATGCTCCCTCCCAAGGCCAGCTTGGACAGGGTCTTGAGCAACCTGGTTTAATGGAAGGTGTCCCTGACCATGGCATGGGTGTTGGCACTAGATGATCTTTAAGGTCCCTTCCAACCCAAACCATTCCATGATTCTATGATATACTTCTAACACGTTGCCAAGAAAGCAGAAAACAATCCTCCTATTCTAATTGATTGTGTTAGAAGTTCATAAAAATGGATTTTGTTGACCTGTCCATGAATGTTATTTGTCAGAACGTGATCTAAAGATGAGATAAGTTAATGGCTACTTTTAGGCTGATGCTACTTTTTCTTTTTCACAGGTTTTTACAGGGATCTTCACTGCAGAAATGATCTTAAAAATCATTGCTTTAGATCCCTATTATTATTTTCAGCAGCCTTGGAATATTTTTGACAGTGTAATTGTCACCCTGAGTTTAATTGAACTCAGTTTACCCAAACACAAAAACAAGAAAGAAAGACGAAAAGGAGGAGTCCTGTCAGTTTTACGAACCTTCAGACTGGTAATGGCTCATGTTTAGTCAGCTGTATAAAACTTTATTTTATGTAAATTATAGAGATTGCTTCTGTCATCTGCAGATAGGACCCTCATGGCACTAGGAATAAGAAACATTCTTCAACTACTGGTGATGTTTCAGTCATTGTTCAAGGATATATTCATTTTGACTATACCAAGAAATATTTATAGGAAAACATATCCTGGAGCAGACATGTGGGAAAACTGATGCCAGAAATTAAAAACAGCACAGAAAATGTAGGAAAAATGTGTCAGAGTACAAATACAGACAAACAGGACTTAGAAGTAGGCATGAAATGATGTTAAGGTGTTGTTATAGGTAAATTAGAATAATTTACCAGACAGTTTCCAAATTTTAATTTTATAAATGTTTTATTGGAGTAAGAAAAGTAAAAACAGGACTGGGCGACCGGGGGAGTCTCCCTGCTCCTGCCAACAGCTCGCAAAGATTTGTGAATGTTTGGTCCTTTTTATAAAGCAAGCTGAGGAGAGTTTTGCAATCTGACACTTTCCACTGTCCTCCTACCCCCCTTTTTCGTTTTGAAGTCCTTGACTTTTTTGCACATGCGGGGCTTTCTTCCAGGCATCACAGAACTCATTTTGGGGTCTTCTTGGGAGGGAGGTGATGCACCTTTCCTCCAGTGTCTTTGTCACCCACTCCCCCTTACACACACATGCTGCTCAACTCTGCTCTGACCTTCTCCTTAATTACTATCAGTTTAAGGAATGACCCTTCTCCCCTATCTTGTTTTCATTTTGTTCCCCTGGTAGCTATCAGTTTCAGAAGAACCGTTCTAGACAGAGGTGCCTTGTGAGGCCAGCTTCAAAGAAACAAAAAACCCCCCCAAAACTAGTCTTGTTAAAGAAAAACAAAAGCTGCAGTTTTAGCTTTTTAGTAGTCATAACAATTTTAAAGCAAAAAGTCTTTTTTTAATGTAATTTACAAATAATCATGGGTGTCACTTATCACAGGTGTTCATATAACATACCAAGGACTGACCATCATCCCTTTAGTGAAAGCTAGACTCCTGTTATAGTAATACAGCAGGTGGGCCACCAGATTTGGTCCTTAGCCTCACACCTAAGTCAGGCAGCTTAATCTGCGTCAAGTGCATTGAATGGATACCTGCTGAGGTTTGCCAAATGCTTATCAGAGACTGAACTTGCATGTTTAAGAAGTGTTTAGTTTATGTTTTCAGTGTTCTACAGTTTAAAAAAAAAAACCAAACCAAAAACTAAATTAAATCTATAAATGGCTTTGTCAAGGTCTGGAGAACAGAGACTAACAGTATCTCTGTCCAGAAGAGCAAGATTTCAGTGTTGTGAAATCAAGGTGAGAACAAGACCAGATAGCACCTCTAAACTATTTATCAAAGGATAAAGTTGAACAAAACAGAGGGAGAGAGGGAGAGGGGAACAACAGATAAATGAGAAGAGCAGGGAAGGAAAAGAGCCGAGATTGTATTACCATCAGATGCAAATGGGAGGAGAGAGAGACGTGTGACTGGCCCAGGGATGTTCTTCTGTGGAGTTATTCTGTGGGAGTTGTTCCTCGAGTTCTTCTGGTGGAGGTGCCCCTGTGGAAGTTCTCTGGTGGATGTACGCTGGTGGAGGTGCACGTGGAGATGCTCTGGTGGAGGTGTACATTTTTGTGGGCATTCTTATGTATTTCTATACATTTTTTTAGGCTTTTGTCCAGGTGCAACTCCCCAGGAAATCTTCCTGTGTATTCTCACGTTTGCAGGGGTCTGGTGTGGCACCGGGGAGAACCTCTGCCCTATCCCTGCGGCTGCTTACCTGTCCATACCCCAAATACACATAAGCCTTTTCTCTTCGGGATAGCTGGTGTGAGGTGTCCATATCCTGGGCATTCAAGCCAGG
>VWZE01002952.1:1731529-1763397 GCA_013396675.1 Eubucco bourcierii
CAAAACAACCCAACCTGACAGTTTCACAGTGCCCAAATCTTAAATTACCGGAATACTTCAGAATTTCTGTAATTTGTGTTTTGCAGTTTGGCTACTGCAAAGATTGGTTACCACTAGTGACGTCTAACACTGTCTCTCTCTGTTTTATGTTTCTGCACAGCTGAGGGTCTTCAAACTGGCAAAGTCCTGGCCAACGTTAAACACACTAATTAAAATAATTGGTAACTCCCTGGGAGCACTGAGTAATCTGACCCTTGTCCTGGCAATCATCGTTTTCATTTTCGCTATAGTAGGGATGCAACTTTTTGGGAAAAACTATTGGGAGAACAGGCTTAAAATAACCCAGAATGGTAAACCACGCTGGCACATGATGGACTTCTTCCACTCCTTCCTCATTGTTTTCCGAATTCTGTGTGGAGAATGGATTGAGACCATGTGGGACTGCATGGTAGTTGCTGACCAACCACGCTGCCTTCTGGTCTTTCTGCTGGTCATGGTGATAGGAAATCTAGTGGTGAGTTTTTCAATATGTTCTTCTACTGCTTCAGGTTGAATCTTTTTAACTGCCATTTTGTCAACAGTGACCATTAGGCCACTTCCCTAAACACAGTTGGAATGGTTACCTGTGTATTATAGCCTGCAAAAACCTCTTTTGCCTTTCACCTTTGAGCTGCTATCCATATCTTCACATTTTGTGTGCTTTACACACAGTATCACTTGACCTTTCCACGAGGCAATGTGATGAGGAATATCTTTGCAGTAAATACAACACAGGCAGCTATGTTTCTTCACATCTTGGGATCTGGATGTAAATAATCAGTCAGGCTTGTGGCTTACCTGCTTGAATTAATGAAGCTAAGTGCTGAATTCCTTTTGTAAATAAGCTTAATGGCAGAATCTACACCCAAGAGCTAGCTCCTACTCTGGCATACCCTACACAGCCCCACACTCCTGAACCAGGATGTAAGGAGCAGGCTGCCTTCCTGGTCCTCTCCTGTCCTTTCTTAATGTCCAAATCATAAATACTTTTTAGTAGCTTTTTTCCTTTTGTTGTTCTCTTTATCATTACTACACCAAGATTAATTTAAGAAACCACTGAAAAGAATTAAGTTCAGACAGTCCTTTATGGGAAATATCTGCTCTGTGGCTGAAGTCCAAATTGCCCAGTTTAAAGTCCTCCCTGTTCTGCACTGCAGTGATTGATTTCAGGGATGAAGTGATGTGAGTAATATTCTTATCAAACAATTAAGTGCTTAGTCTACACTCATTGTCTAGGCTTTCTTTTTATCAAAGGAAACAGAGGTATCTGAGAGTGAGATTTATTTCAACCAAAAGTCATTAACTAAAACTGATGGGATGAATTAGTCTCTGGAGGGTTAATATTCTCCATTGACTGTGGCCTATGGATGACTCAGGGGAGCTATTTGCCAACTTCTAACATGATTAAAATTAAGATATATAGGTCCTATCTCAAACTTAAACAGGAAAAAAAAATCTCCCATTCCCTCAAAAAATAGTTTATTTACATATACTCAAAAGCAGGGAGGAAACCTCACTTTGAGCTTCCCTCAGTTTTGATTTCTGTGATAGTGTTTGCATATTTTAAGGAATTGGTGGGCTTGAAGCTGATCTTACAGGACTTTGCAGTAGCTCCACAGAGGCCTGATTTAATTCTGCTTTAAAGTAGGAAGAGACATTAAACTCACAAGCCATACTGGTAGTCTTTGTTACTACTGTAACCTTTGGCAAGTGGTTTTGGCCAAGTAATGCATTAGGTATGCACAGGCCTGGTTTTGCTACTATTTTAGACAATGTTTTGGGGGAAGGTGTTCATGGAAACACAGAAATTTCTGAGAGAGAAGTTCACTTCGTCACCCACAATATCACAGTCATTTCATTATCACCCTGCTCCGTTTCGTTCACTAAGACTGAACTTTGCATCTGTGTTCTTCAAAGTTAGAATTTAGGTTTCTGAATGCTTCTCTCTTGACTTTTAATTTTGCTGTTCTTTCATTGACTTTCAGGTTCTCAACCTTTTCATTGCCCTGCTGCTGAATTCTTTCAGTGCTGACTGTCTCCAAACAGCAGAGGATGACAGAGAGATGAACAATCTTCAAATTGCTTTTGCTCGGATTCACAGGGGCCTTCACTTTGTGAAGAGGGTTACATGGGATGCCTGTTGTGGAAAGCTCAGGCACATAAAGAAAGCCCACAGGAAGAAAATGGAGTTGACTGCACAGAACTCACTTGGCTTCAAGTCTGGAGAAACGAAAAATTGTAAAGAGAATTGCAATAATGAATGGGTTGAGAAAAATGAAGACAAATGTTCAGAGATTGAAGATTTTGTTACCAATCCCAATATATTTGTTTGTGTCCCTATTGCTGAGGCAGAGAATACAAGTGAGGGATTTGAAGATGGTGATAAACTGAGCACATGTACAGACCCAGAGTACAGCAAACAGGTAATGGATTTCTTTGAGCTGGAACACTGGAATTGAGGGACACATGAAGAAGAATGGCTCAAGCAAAATAGGGTACCATATATTGGTCCATTTCACACAATGATGGTGATTGGAATGGACCTCTGGAGCTCATCTAGTTCAAACCCCTACCAGAGCAGGTTCACCTATAGCAGATTGCACAGGATGGCATCCAGGTGGCTTTTGATGACTCCACAGATGGAGGGTCCACCACCTCTCTGGGCAACCTGGTCCAGTGCTCCACCACCCTCAAAGCAAAGAAGCTCTTTCTCAGGTTTAAATGGAACTTCCTATGTTCAAGTTAGTGCCCATTATCTCTTGTCCAGTCACTGGACAACACTGAAACAAGACTGTCCCCATCCTCATGACACCCATCCTTTAAATATTTATAAGCTTTGATAAGATCCTCCCTCAGTTTTCTCCAGGCTAAAAACAGTCCACCCATCAAATCTATATATCTCCAACTTGAACAGTAGGACACCAACTATTTTGGAGTTATTTATATACATTTCCCCCCCCTCATGTATTTTCTTCATAAAGAGAGTTACCATGGACTCATGATATGAATTTGCAGCTCAGGTCCATTCTTTGCATCTGTCCCCATTTTGCATAGTATGTAGTAATCATTAGAAGAATTCAGAAAGATTAAGTGTGTCTGTTAAGGTCACACTTCTGAAGTGATAGCATATATTGTCTTATTTCTTTGTGTTCTCTGAACTTTTCACGTCTATTTTAACCACAGATCGTTGTCATTCTGGTTTCAAGATTTCCCACCTCAAGTTTCCGTCTTAACTCCTATGCAATGATTCTCAATTTTTGACAGTTTCACTAAGATTCCTTAGTTTGATGCATGTCCTTTGGGGGAAAAAAAAAAATCCTTTCTTTACCCATTGTAAATTCAGACTCAAAATGATCATATCTTAAGATTTCTGCCTAGAGATCCTCCTTTTAAATGAAATGCATATCCTGTATTTCTTCCCCTTCTGACTTGTCTGCTTCCTAAAAAAGGAGAAGAAACTCCCTCTAATTATCCATGTATTGTTTTCAGGATGAAAATTACCTGAGGCAAAGGGGAGAAAAAGAGAAAAACTCAGGCAACTGGAGTAAAAGATCAGGATTTTCCTCTGAAGAATTCAGTCTGCTTTACCTAGGAAAGGATAAGAAGGTTGAACCCTCATCACCAGAAGTAAAAGAGGTAACAATTGTCTTTCTACAGCATTGACTTTCCAATATTGATCCAGCATGAGTACGTTTCTCCTCAAGGATTTGCTGGAGTGGAGTTCAGTGGTAGCAGTGGCTCTGAGCTTGCAGTAGCTGGTCTGGCTGCTTAATGATGGAGACAAAAATCCTGTGAATGAAAGTGAAGCCCTGTTGGGTTTCTTGGTATTGATTTTAAAGAAAAATGTATGTACAGGAAAGAGAGGGTTCCAAAATGGAAAAAAAGAAAAAAGCACAATGAAATAATTTGATTTGAATAAATAATTTACAAAAATTCTCTCTGCTACTTTCCATTTATTGAAATCTGAGTCCACAAAAAAGAACCAAGCCAGGAAATGAGGAAAAAAGAAGCATTAGAAGAAAGATATACTTCCAAATGGGAAATTCCAGCAAGTCTGCCTGTGCTCTAAGTATCTCAGTTACAGGAAAAATAAGGCTTTAAATGAGTTTGTCATTATCATGTGAAAGAAAGTCTTTAATAATAAAAAATATTGTTAACATAATTTTGAATAAAAAGTAAAAAGTTTTGAATAGAAAGTAACAAGCAGCAATACACAAACATGAAAGAACAAAAGCACAGAGTAAATAATATGTGGTAAACTACTGAGTCCCCACCTTACATATGTAGTGTATTTGGGATAGTAAAAAAAAAAGGTTTGTAGCTGAGGAATATGTGATATAATTCACAAATACTGTCATGGGTGTGCATCTCCTGATATAACACCAGAGATACATGGATCTGCTTCTCTTGTTTGAATGCATCTTGCCATCAGTCCATGGGTCTAACCCAAGTAGTCCACCCAGCTTTCAGGACTACATATACATACAAGGAATTTAAAAGCCCTTCAATTTACCCTTGCAGGTTACATCTGGTCCAGGCCAGATAGAAACTGTAATCATATAGCTCTGGTCCCTATTTCACTGCATCTCTTTGTACTTCTAAGCTTAGATACTTCTAAAATCTCAAAGTTTGTCCCATTACCAATACTGCTTGAAATATCAGTATGTAACCAAGTTTGATTTTGAAGTTTTTTTTTTCCTTCATGGGTAAATTTGTTCATTTGAACCTGACCATGTTTTGCCTGAGTAGCTTTGCAGTGTCAGCTCTTCCGAAGGCAGCACAGTGGATCTGACAAATCCTGAAGATCTTTTGAGACAAATTTCAAAATTTGCCGAAGACTTCAAGACTCCAGAAAATTGCTTTCCAGAAGGTAAGACTCTCATGGTTTCATTAGGGGTAAGTGAGAAGAACAAAACTGACTTTTTTTCTCTAGTGATGCTGAACCTATAGCATCAGATTATTTTTAATTTCACATGGTATTAGTTGTGAGAGAAATCAAGTCAGTTTGTAGCCTTGTTTCTTCCAAGTGTGTTATAGTAAATTAATTTTAGCTGTAGGAAATTCTTTCTGATGCTGCAAATTGATCTTTGCTCAGACAGTGAGCCTGGCTGCCCACCACCATTTCCACTACCACCCAAATTTTACTCAGTTCTGCTGTTTGCTGCCCACTCAAGGTTCCCTGTAGCACAAAGTGAGCAGGAGGGACTTCTCCAGCCCAGCATATATGGATGGAGCCCAACAGGTCCTTCGGGTCCCATAGCTCTCTGAGCCTTCTTTCCTTCAGTGCTCCCAAAAAGCAAAGCCGTTGTCTCATCACTGCCTTCCCATCTGAGCACCACTTTTCTGAGGAGAATATAATAAATTAAACCTGTCTGTAATTACTCCCATTCCCTCGTTGGCCTCTTCTGCAGAGCTGGATTTTTTTTTTTCTTGTGCCCTCTTTGGGTCAATGAAACTTCTAATGCATAGTTTTAGGTTTGAATCAATAATAGTGAAGCATGTAGAAATTATTTGATGCTTGAGAGGTGTTGCACCTGAATGTAAAGTATTCTCTGTGTAGTAATAATATAGATGTTTTTACTATTATGTTATGCATCACAAATCCTGAGAGAGATCCACTGTACCTAGATGGCAGTTTGCATTCTCCAGGGGAAAAAACCCTACAAATGTTGCATTAATAATGCAGACATCAAGTTTCTGAACTACAGCAGTTTTTTCAAAACTGCTTTATTGATACCATGTTTTTGCCAGTACAGCCATTAGAATAAAAGAAATAACGATTGTTTGATTTTTTTTTTCCCCCCTTTCATTGCTCCAGAGAAGAGGTGTGGAATGTTTTGTTTCGTGCTTTGTAGTCACAGGCTTGAGCGTACCTTATGTGACAAAACCGTTAGAGAATTCAACTGATGGTGAAGCAAATCTCTATCAAATACAGGTTTCTTCACACAAAATTGTGCAAGTGCCATCCCTTGCCACATCTCACATCCCAGATCCACATTACTGGGGAAACCAGGGTTATTGAAAGAAAGATGGGCAGAATTTTTCACTTGTATTGCATCCTGTTGTACGTACGCATGCAGGTACAATCCATCCACACATTTATTCCCATCTCTCACTTTCAGGTTGTGTCCAATATTTCCGTTGTTACACGGGTAGTACCTTAAAGCTTGGAGGAGAAACATGGTGGAATCTGAGAAAAACCTGCTACCAGATTGTTGAACACTCCTGGTTTGAATCCTTTATCATATTCATGATTCTTCTGAGCAGCGGAGCCCTGGTTAGTGTAGCAGCTTCGTGTATTTATTTAGAAGGGTTCTTTAGCTGTAATTTGCACTCATATAAATTGGGTTTTTTTGCAGAAAACACAGTGAATATCTTTGGAATTCATCAGGAGAAAACAGAAGAGGCTTCACACAGTAGTCATTTATCCACTACTTTAATGATTAAAAATCTATTATTCATATTGTTAGAAATTCTAAGAGAGAACAAGCAAACTTAAATAAAGCTCAAAAGCTGCTTCCTTTTTCATTGTATACTGGGTGGTTCTCAGGAAGTTATTTAACAGCCTTAAAAGATAAAGGAGTTTTTATGTCATTAAAACAAAGCAATGGTTGTGATGGTTTTGGAGTTCCCTTCCCCCCTACTGTAAAATCCCCCAGACTAGACTCAGCTGGCTGGAAGTTAAGGATTGAAGCTCTATTTACAGCTCAGCACAATGTACAAGCAGAGATATACACAACAGGCAGGAATAGTTACAGAAATATACGAATTAAAGGTAATACAGAAACACAACACCCCTCCCAGAAATCAGTCCCCAGGAGGGGCTCTCAACCAACCTTCCACCCCCTTTCCACCCCTCTACCTTACCCCAGGGTCTGCCTTATGTGAAAGGTGAATTTGGAGGATTGTCATGGGGGGTTAGAAGGAAAGTGACTAGTTAAGTTATTCAGCAGAGAGGAGAAAGCAAGAAAGCTAGAGAGACTGAGACTCTCTCAGCCCGAGATTTTCTGTGTCTTATCTATGTTTATATTCTTAGTCTTATCCACCTCAGCAAGCCTATGAATGAAGTAGACATCACCATTGTTTCCTTTTCCCAGACTATAATCTAATTTTCTCCATTAAAATATTCCAATTAGCCTCAAACCAGCATAATGATTCTTAGTACTTGAAGGAAAAAAAAAAAAAAAAAGAAAGGTACTTGGTTCTCTTCAATGTATACTTCAAGTCTATACTTCCCTCCTAGGATTCCAGTGTGCATGATGTACGTGCCCTTAGGGCTGTACTACACAGAGAAAAAGAGAAGGGACATGAAGAATTACACATTCATCAACTGATAGAGATTTGAGTACAAGATGATAGACTTTCATTTTACAAAGCACTTCTGACTTTTGTCGTTTATCTGTATGTTACAATTTCAGGCATTTGACGATGTTCACATAAATGAGAGGAAAAACATTAGAAATATGTTGGCATTTCTTGACAAACTGTTTACATTCATCTTTGTTCTGGAAATGCTCCTGAAATGGGTGGCTTATGGCTTCAAGAAATATTTCACCAATGCCTGGTGCTGGCTGGATTTCCTTATTGTAAATGTAAGTTCTCCTTTAGTGTTTCCATGTGGGTCCTGATGCAGGGTGTTGTGGCAGAACTGCTGAGTATTTCCTGGATGCAAAGATTAAGACCACTGTCTTGGCTTTCCTCCTACAGGGATAGCTTCAGGATATTGCACTCCAGGCACTGAATGTATGGGGAGATCTGGCATTGGTTTTATTTAAACAGGATTAAAGGAAGCAGGCACGAGGACGTTGCTAGTTCTTTCTTTTCTCTTCCCCTTCAGATCTCTCTAATAAACCTCTTGGGCAGTTCATTTGGTCCTATGAGATCTCTTAGGACTCTCCGAGCACTGAGACCCCTAAGAGCATTGTCGCGGTTTGAGGGCATGAGGGTAAGACTGAATACAAATTAAAACTTGTCAGTACTAATACACACATAAAATGTGCTTGTAATTCATGACTGTGTCATTATGAGGTTCATATATGTCCCCCAAGTTCACTCTATGACCTATAAAAGGAATTTTTAGAAAGCACTTCTGCTCTCTGCTCCTCTGTGCTGGTTTGCTCTTTACAGACTCAAACGACCCATCCTAGGTGTGGTTGAAACTAAAACTAGATTAGGCAGAACATTGTTCCACTGCTGCTCAGTCATTCTTGTTTTCCTGTATTACTGAGAAAGCCCAAACCAAAATAGAGAATAAGAAATGTGGGCACAATTCTCACTGTTGAACTCTGATGGCAAGCTCACCCAGAGGAAAGAACTGCCTCCATTCCATAAGAGTTTACTGGATTGATTTAGAAAGATCAAAGAATACTAAGAGGTACTTTGTTCAGAGTATTGTTCAAGTACACTTACTCTTTCAAAACCCAGGATTCTTCCCCTGCAAAATACCTGTAATTATAAATCTACCATTGGGCAAATGTAGGGAAAGATTCCCTCAGCCACATGCAAAATACATCTGCACACTGCAATGTCAAACAGTATGGTCACTACAGTGGTATTTGGGCAGAGGTCTGGGCTAAAGACTTAAAGACTCCAAATAATCATAATCCACTAAAAATAATAGATCTGGTGAAATAGTAGTGGAGAGTTATTACAGGTCCTTTTAAAACTGCTTGCTACAGTCTTAATAGTGCAGTGCTCTGCCCAAGTGCTCATGGAAATTGTATATTATACAAGTTTAAAACAAAATACCTCTACACATTCCCCACTCCAAAAACAAAAAATCATCAAAATAGGATGGACTTCACATTGTAGCATGCAGATGTGGTAGTGATTCATAGCAGCTCCAAACAGAAGTACCAACAAGATCTTTGAAAGACTGACGTAATACAGACCTTTGAATCTTTGTTCAAGGTACCTATGCCATCTGAGACTGGGATTTACAAGGAAAACTTTAGGTTTCTGCTTGCTGAGATGACTAAGTGACTGCTTATTGCACTAAGCAAATACTGGAACCATCCTTGGCTTAAGTGTATTTTTCCTTTCTCATTTCATCCAAGGTGGTGGTCAATGCCCTGCTGGGAGCCATCCCTTCCATCATGAATGTCCTGCTTGTCTGCCTCATTTTCTGGCTCATCTTTAGCATCATGGGAGTAAACCTTTTTGCTGGGAAGTTTGGGAAATGTGTTAATCTGACAGAAGAAAATTCACAATTAAGCGATTCAATCAACGACAAAAGAGACTGTGAAATGTATAACAACACAGGGAAAATATTCTGGGTCAATGTTAAAGTCAACTTTGATAATGTTGGCTCTGGCTACTTGGCTCTTCTCCAGGTGGTAAGCACTGCTTGGCTTCACTAGAAAGGACCATATCAGATGTCAACTCCTAACTCATCTCTGTGCGTTGCAGAAAAGAGAGGCATCATACAGCCTGCTCCTTCCCTTGTAGCTGGCTGTGTACACAGCAGCGCTGCTCAGGCACAGCAGCGGAGAAAGGAGAAAAATCAGACCTTGCTGTGATTTTTCCAGGGGATAAAGTAAACATCTGATGGACAAGTGGTGTTTCAGCCTCCAGATGTTTCATGAGCCTGAGGGGCAAATACTGACCTAATCTACAAAATACAGCTTGCTTTTTTTTTCTTTTTCTTTTTTTTTTTTTTTTCCACTTCCCCATCCATGAGGGCTATGAGGCCTTTAATAGACCATGCTAATGAAGGTTTGCTCTGTAAGCATTCTAGGAGAACATATTCTCTCCCACTCAAGCAAGCTTTCACACCCTGGTAAGGCTAAGACTACCACACATACAGCAGGAGCAAGTTTCCCTAAAATAAGAGGTTGCTGCTTTGTGTTTGTGACCACACCACAGGCTCTTACTCCAGTCACTGTCAACTGCAAATTGTGTGAAAACTTGTGAAGACTGAAAGCTTAACGTGTTTCTTCATAATCTCTCATCCTAGGCAACATTTAAAGGTTGGATGGAAATCATGTATGCAGCAGTGGATTCACGAGAGGTTAGTCACTATATTCAAACTCTTTTTTTGCAAACACGACTGCTTTCTGCAAAATTGTTGTGGGTTTTGCACTTTCACATCTCCCATTTGTCTATGCTAAATATTTACAGTAATTATTTTTATCAGCTGATGTGAACATCTCACCTGCAAATGACTCATATTATTGCAAAGTTAATCTGTTGTAACGGGGAGGTGAATTCAACTCCAGATCCACTCACCTAAAAGCAGTTGCATGGAGATCTTACAATATATGTAAGTTCAGTCATAAGTGACCTTTAAGGTTAATGGAGATCTACTCAGTATGATCTGGGAGATCTAGAGAGCATTTCAGCTCACCCTGGGTATCTATATTGTTCAGCTGAACTCCTTTTTATACTACATTGATGCAGAGACACATGGCCAGACTCCACCAGGGCATGCAGAATCTCAGTCAGAGCTACTTTTATACTATAACACAGACAGAGCATTAACATAATATGAACAATGTACAACCTTGTTTGAACAGGATTCTTCCTTGGATCTTTTTTTTTCCTGGGACATCCGGTCCTTTAACTTAACTCCTCTCTCACAGGTGAGGTTCCCTGTAACTCCTGGGAAGCAACACTCTTCACTCTCTACACAGCTCATTATTTTTCTTACATTTCTTCTTACATTCCCACACATTGACTGTACTAATAACTGGATATCCATTAGCTATCAGGGGAGTTGATAGTTCCCATTCACACATGACATCTTTACACATGTTTTATGGATCTCAAGCTTGGAGTAAACCTGAATGTTTTACAGGAACATAGTTTAAAGTCTAATTCAAAACATAAACCCAAACTCCATCAAGACTCAAACTATTATGGCTGGGTAACCATTTAAAATACTTTATCAGGTATCACTGGAAACATTTTGTCTACTCTCTATATTGCCAGTTGTGTTTGCTGTCTTATCAGAAGTCTCATCCAGTGTTGTACAGAACAAAGTTAAATGTCTTTGGAGGCAAAGAATTTGAAGTGAAAAGGCTATCTTAATTTGATCAGTAGTTCAGAGGAATCAAAGAATTTCAAAGTAGCCATATTTGAAAATAGGGCACTTCTGTGGATTTCACTTTGAAAAACTCTTTTTCTTGTTCTGTTTTTGCTTTCATCCATAATAGCCAGAGAAAAACTTTTCCACAGGCTAAGATGGAAAAGGCCAAGATTTTTAATGGCAAGGGCTTGGAATTAGATTTCTAAATTGTTTCCTTTATTTTTTTTTTTTCAAGTGATGAGCAATTTACAGCTCCTGTTCTTACTGGAAAAAGCTGAACTGATGCTTGTGAAAATCATGCCAAGAACGTCCAATTCAGCAACTGTTTCTGTGGGCTTTAGTGGGGCCTCTATCAATTGCAAATCGTAGGATTTTAAGTCAGATTTGAAAAGGGGAAAACCCCACATCAGTCAGCTTATGTGGGAAAAAAAAATAAAAAATTAAACCTCATTCACCATTAGCCAGAGACTAAGTTTTGCTCTACAAGTTTTTTCCCATGGAAATATGTTCTGCAGAAGCCACACAAATCAACAGCATGAAATCGATCGAATAAGCAAATTGGCATAGAATAAACACACTGTAGTCCTATTATTTTGAGCCCTATTTTCTGGTTAGCTCTCTCTCAGGTATTGTGCTCAGTGTATCATTTAGAAAGGTGCATGCTTAATTTCAAAAGTCAACATCTGAGCAATAATATCCCTCTGAGGTCCTAGAATTCTGGTGCATCTAGCAGACACAGTAGGAATGTAATTGTCTTCCACCATTCCATTGCCCTTCCAAAAGAACCATACACATTTAATATTTTGGTTTATGCATTATTGGTACTTGGAAATCATGCTAATTTTGTCAGAATTATTAGTAGGGTTGTAAATCTTAGTTCCTTCTGGATTCAGTTTGTAAGAGGGTCTGCAGCATGAAGATTATCCTGAACATTGTTATCGGTCATTTTTCATGTTGCTTCTCACTCTTGCAGAAAAATGAACAGCCAAAAATGGAGTCCAATCTATTTATGTATCTCTACTTTGTGAACTTCATCATCTTTGGATCTTTCTTTACCCTGAATCTCTTTGTTGGTGTTATTATTGACAACTTTAACCAACAAAAGAAAAAGATAAGTATATTGTTTGTGCTTCCAGACACCTACTTCAGCTCAAGCCGTACCTTTAGAGAGCAAAGTTTTTGCTATACGTAGAATCAAAAACTTCTATTGGTATTTACCAGAGTATTTGTAATTAAGCTATCAGAAGTACCACCCAGGGCCAAATTCTTCCTCCTTTCTTTTCTCCCTTAACCTCAACACCTAATTCTTTCTTCAGCATTTCAAAAACAATGACGTCTTCTCTGCAACCCCTTAAAGTTTTAGTTCTTTTTGAGAACTGAACACAGCAAAGACTCATTATTTAGAAATGTTACAGATGCTCTGGATGTGGGAAGCCAGGGAAAAATTTGTTCCTGGCCAGTTTTTCAGTAGGTTCTTTGTTTTCTGTTTTCATACTTTCTGAACTACCTTGGTTTCACCCCAGGACCTCTGCTCTGTGGATGTATGGCTTGTGTCACTCTTTTTTATCAGACACATTTACACATTATGAAAAAGATTAGCACCAGCAAGATGTGAAAAAGGAAGTAATGCCAATTCCCAGCACCTACAATAAGTGCTGTTTCCTCACCAAATAACAGTGACATTTCTTTATATAGTTAGGGGGGGAAGATATTTTTATGACCGAAGAACAGAAAAAATACTACAACGCAATGAAAAAGCTGGGATCCAAGAAACCTCAAAAACCCATTCCAAGACCACTGGTAAGACTATATATGAACTCCTCACAAGGAAAATGTACTGCAGAAATGCAATTTGATTCACTGCAAAGTGCATATGTTTATTTATTGGATGTAAGTTATTTATACTGTCTTTACATTGATATTCAGTGCTTTAAGGTCAATTCTATACCATATGTATATTAAAAAAAAATTATATATATATATATACTGGACCAGTGTGTGTGTGTGTATATATATATATATATATATATATATATATACTGGTCAATTCCATCCCATATATATATATACTGGAAGACTTTACAGGTGAAATATTTATTAAGTTTTTTGCATAAGTATTGTCGGGGTTTACATTCATCTTGGAACTGATTAAACTTCAGGATGGGAAGGGATTTTTTTATGTTGTTTTTATATTCTGCCTTTCTTAAAGGCTTTCACAGGTTGGAGAGGTGGGCCCATGCCAATCTCATGAGATTCAACAAGGCCAAGTGTAAGGTCCTGCACCTGGCTAGGCACAATCCCAAGCACAAATACAGGCTGGGTGGTGAATGGCTGGAGCGCAGCCCTGCGGAAAAGGACCTTGGAGTCTGGGTTGATGAAAAGCTCAACATGAGCCTGCAGTGTGCACATGCAGCCCAGACAGCCAACCGAGTCCTAGGCTGCATCAAGAGAAGCGTGGCCAGCAGAGCAAGGGAGGTGATTCTGCCCCTTTACTCTGCTCTCGTCAGACCCCACCTGGAGTACTGTGTGCAGTTCTGGAACCCTCAGCACAGGAAGGACATGGAAGTGTTGGAGCGGGTCCAGAGGAGGGCCACAAAGATGATCAGAGGGCTGGAGCAGCTCTCCTATGAGGACAGGCTGAGGGAGTTGGGGCTCTTCAGCCTGGAGAAGAGAAGGCTTCGAGGGGACCTGATAGTAGCCTTCCAGTATCTGAAGGGGGCCTACAGGAAGGCTGGGGAGGGATTATTTACAAGGTCCTGCAACGACAGGACAAGGGGCAATGGGTTTAAACTGGCAGAGGGGAGATTTAGACTGGATGTTAGGAGGAAGTTCTTTCCAGTGAGGGTGGTGAGACACTGGAACAGGTTGCCCAGGGAGGTTGTGGATGCTCCCTCCCTGGAGATGTTCAAGGCCAGATTGGATGAGGCTTTGAGTGACCTGTACTAGTGGGAGGTGTCCCTGCCTATGGCAGGGGGTTGGAACTAGATGATCCTTGAGGTCCCTTCCAACCTTACCATTCTATGATTCTATGATTCTAAATGTCTCTGACTTCACTTTAGTTGACTGACTGCAACATAAAAAGCGGAGCTGTTGGAAGCGTGTACAGATGAGTATTCCTCATATTTGTAACTGATGCATTCTTTTTCCTCCAGAACAAATACCAAAGGTTCCTTTTTGACATTGTAACGTGCCAAGCTTTTGATGTTGTCGTCATGTTTCTCATCTGCCTTAACATGATCATCATGATGGTGGAAACCTATGACCAAAGTGATACGAAGACAAACATACTTAACAAATTCAATATACTCTTCATTGCCATCTTCACTGCAGAATGTGTATTGAAATTGGTGGCTCTGAGGCAGTACTATTTCTCAAATGCCTGGAACATATTTGATTTAGTGGTGGTGATCATGTCACTTGTTGGTAAGTGAAACTGGTTTGGTAAATACTAAATCAATTATTATTCTTTTCAGAAAAAAAATATTTCAAATTTATCACTGCAAATGAATGCTGAAATGGAAATCTCGTAGTACTGTAAAGTCTTGAGGAAAAAGAACTAAAAAACCCTACCGCATTTATATGAATATTTTTTAAAAAAAATAAATCTACTGCTATTTTCTTTTAGCAAAAGGATAAAAAGGTAGCTGTGTTATCCAAAATCTTTTGTGATGGTTCTATAGGTTGTTTTTCCCCAACCTGAATGGTAGAGTGAATAATGCATCTTATCAGTACCACACTATATGGTAATTTCCGTTGTTACAAACTTAGTGCCAACTAAGAAACCTTTGATCAGTTAAAAATTACTGGGGTTTGTAACAGGGAATTAAAACAGAGAGAGAGAATATGAAGACTGGAATTAGATTACAGACTACAGAATTCAGTTTCTAGAAACTCAGGTATATCTGACTGAAAATAAGTGTTCACAATGTCTAACAGTATAGAAAAAACCACCAGAAATGTATTGGCTTTTGTTTGAAAAGGTTACAGTGGCAGAATAAGGTAAAGAGCTCTTCTACCAGTTTGAGCTCTTCTGCCAATTTAACTGTTTCATGGGGGCAGTGCTACCAAAATAGCAGAAGGCATTTACATGAAGAAAAAGATTCTTTAGTATGATTTATATTTTGGGTAAGTAAGGTTCCAGTACGAACACAGCTCTTCATTGAGAAATTAAGTTCCTGGAGGGGAAATCCAGAAAAATACATACAAAATGCCTACTCTTAGAAAAAACAAACCTCTTCTAGTGATACTACATCTGTCATTTTTTTTTTTACATGCAGACTAAAGATAAAATAACATGCATGTGCAACTATGTCCCTGAAGGAACTACAAGCCATTGTAGAACATCAAGCACAACTTCTGTGTTCATCATTGGATTTACTTGCACATCTCTTCTTATCTAAATGATGACCATGGCATTGTTATTGTATCTTTTTTTTCTTTAGCTTTGTAATTGAAATCACATTTAGAAGGCAAATACATAACCTTCACCAACTGAAGTATTCATGAAACTCATGTCAAAGAAAACCATCAGTCCATGAGTGTTGACTGATGGATATTTGAAGTTGTGCATAGAAAGATGTTTGCCATCTTTAGTGCAATGGGTATTGTATTCTGGTGGTTGAAGGATGTAGCTCATAACTGCTGATTTCTGCAGCTTCTATCCCAACTCTAGCTTCTATTGAAAGTTGTTCTGCTAGGGTCTTGGCACACACATCAGATATTTTTTCACTGTGCAGATCTTATCACTTCATCCTATTTACTAGCTAAACAGAAATGTGATATTCTAACCAGCTGTTATCCTCTCCATTTTAGCCTCACTGCTTTCTACCATTGGTAATGCATTTGAACATATCTTACCACCTACACTCTTCAGGGTCATTCGATTGGCTCGGATTGGACGAATACTAAGACTCATCAGGGGTGCCAGAGGAATCCGCACTCTTCTTTTTGCCTTAATGATGTCCCTGCCTGCTCTGTTCAACATTGGCCTCTTGCTTTTTCTGGTTATGTTCATTTATGCCATTTTTGGCATGGCTAACTTTGCCTATGTGAAGAGGGAAGCTGGCATTGATGACATGTTCAACTTCCAAACCTTTGCCAACAGCATGCTCTGTCTTTTCCAAATCACCACGTCAGCTGGCTGGGATGGTCTTCTCAGCCCTATTTTAAACACTGGACCACCCTACTGTGATCCAAACATAAGTGGTACTGTAGGTGAATGTGGTAAACCTGCCATAGGTATTATTTATTTCGTAAGTTACATCATTATATCATTTCTCATTGTTGTCAACATGTATATAGCTGTTATTCTGGAGAACTTCAATGCTGCTACTGAGGAAAGCACAGAGCCTCTAGGGGAAGATGATTTTGACATCTTTTATGAAATCTGGGAGAAGTTTGATCCTGAGGCAACTCAGTTTATAACTTTCTCTGAGCTTTCAGACTTTGCAGATGCTCTAGCTGAACCTCTACGTGTACCAAAACCAAACAAAGTTGAACTTGTAGCAATGGACCTGCCTATGGTCAGTGGAGACAAGATCCACTGCTTGGATATCTTGTTTGCTTTTACCAAACGAGTGTTAGGGGATTCTGGGGTGCTGGATACTCTAAAAGTGCAAATGGAGGAGAAATTCATGGCTACCAATCCATCCAAAAAATCTTATGAACCAATCACTACTACACTCAGACACAGACAAGAGGAGGCTTCTGCCACCATCATCCAGCGTGCCTATAGGAGTCATTTGCTCCTGCGCTCCATAAAGCAGGCTTCTTACTTGCACCATCACAGAACTTGCAGTGTTGACACTCTTGGAGATGGTGTTCCAGAAAAAGAAGGACTCATTGCAGCTATGACGGGTGAAAACTACGGTCAGAGTCCCGATAAGTCTGAAACTTTGTCCTCAGCATCCTTTCCACCATCATATGACAGCGTCACAAGAGCTAGTAGTGGCAATCTTGTGGCTGAAAACGGAGAAATTGCAGGTAATCAGCAATCTCCAGACATGAAATAGTTCATTAGGAACACTGTTGCTAAAAATATCTTTGAATATCCACAGCAGTTGACATTGTCAATACATGTCACGTGAGACAACCTCCCTGTTAAAGTCTGCTGATCGCGATCAGTTAGCTATGGCAGATGCTAAACCATAGCCTTTGGCTCTGCTGTTTTCAGCTTTGTTCATTATTACACATATGCAGAGAAAGGTTTTGGATGTGTTTGATCGAGGGCACCCCACTGCAAGGCTGATCCCACCATACCTGAGTGCAGTGGCATAGTCACAGCAGTGACAGGTAACATCTTCTGACATTATCCCCAACTCAAGCAGCAGATAAAAGCCCAAGCACCTATGGATCTACTGAAGAACAGAAAAAAATGGCAGTGTTGAGATAATCTGATGAAAGGAAAGGAGATAAAATTTACCCTTAGCCCATTCCTGGTTGATGCTCTCAATACAAACCCTTACTGATTTATTTATTTTATTTTTTTTATATGTTTGGGGACTGCAAATATAGCCACTGCATGATCCACAGGTATGACACACTGTAGTGGACTTCTTCCAACGCAATCGATTTACAGAATCAAGTCATGGCTTGTATCCTATTGTAGTTATGGTACTGCAGATGAATGAAACACTAAATGCAACTCAGTCCTACAGAAACTGTACAGAGCCAAGTAAAACTTTGTTTCATATTTTGTCTGTGAGGATCATTCATTTCAATCTGGTTTCCTCTGGCAGAGAGGTGAAGGCAACCACGCTGTGTGGTAGTCACTCCATACCAAACTGTGTTTATTACAGACTTTCCTCACACTTCACAGAATGGTTGTTTCATGCTTGGGATCATTCCTGCCAATGCTGTAGAAAAGAGAGACACAAATAAGCATTTCCACTCAGAGGCAGCTGGCAGCATCACTTCACTCACTCCCTTACACATCAGAAACCCAGGTTGGGCAGCGCCACCTGGGCACCATCTGAGCTGCCCTCGATCACAGTGGTGAGTCATTTATGACCATAGAACAATAAGGCCTTGACCTAAGGTAGAGGTGTCCCATTGGTGGTAAGAGACTTTCCCCCTCCTTCCTGTGCTGCTCTGATGGGAGCACCAGTTTTCTCTCTCCTGCAAAGAGTAGAGGAAACTGAAGTACAAGTTATGTGGACAAGCAGCAAATTTAGGTTGAAGCATGTGGGTTTGGGGTTGAATTCTACTTCTCGTCAATCTATGTGTGCATGTGGTCTCCCATCATCCTCATCACGTTTTCCCCACAAAGTTCTTCGTTGTTCTTTGTGTCCTTACTAGCCTGAGCCTGTCCAANTGGAGGCACTGCCAGCTCTTTGCTCTCTAATGACTGTTGTGTTACCCTTCGTCATGCACTAGACGTAGTCAAAAATTAACCTTTCTAGTTTAATTTCTGATGCAAACTTCAAATATATTGCACCTGAGCTAGCATAAAATGCTTTTTATTTTTCTGAAATGCAAGCTTGCAGCTGTGTGGTCACTGTTGGAGTCGGCAGGTTCTGGCAAGGCTCAGATGAGCTTTTCCCTTCACACTGATTTCAGCCAGAAAGGGAACTGGATTTCACAACTGAGTAGGACCTACTGTGTGCTCCACTTGCAACCTATAGCAATTGCCTACTCTCTTCAGCATGTCTCCCAGAGAGTGGCAGTTATATGCCCTGTCTTGTGTCACTTTCCTGGTTTCCTGTCATCTTCACCTCTTCAGATTGTGAGCTTTTTGGACAGAAACTCTCTTTTGCTATGAATGTAAAATTATACCTAATAATGAAGGTCTGTTTTCATTCAATACTGTCTAAACACTAATTGCAAATAAATAATATTTATAATACTTTTTAATTTTAATTTCCTCGGTGCTCTTCCCTTAGAAGTGCTATAACAGATAGGAGAAGCTCATTAATTTTGACTAACACTCCCTCAGATTTTTGGATAGGTGTACAGTGAGTCTGCATTGTACTGGAGAGGTCAATAGCTCTCTTGCATTGGGGACTCAACTCTTTCACAATAAAAATACCTGAACAACTACAAAATAATAAAATTAAATAGTTTGAGTTGGCTAAAGTGATTTTTAAAACACATGCTTCATTTGTTCTCATGCTTCCCATGATGTGTAGGGTCCATCAAGAAGTAATGAGTGACACACACCATCCTCATTAATTTTGGTGCACACTAAACAGTCATAGAACCATAGAATGGTCCAGGTTGGAAGGGACCTCCAAAGGTCACCTAGTCCAAATCCCCCTCAAGTCAGCAGGGATATCCTCAACTAGATTGGATTGCTCAGAGCCCTGACATTGCCCAGTCCTGATGTTACATCCTCCCAGGAGATTACGTGTTTAAACACATACTCAAAGGTAGTCCAACTCACTTTTTCCATTTTGTGTGCCAGGAAAGGACATTTTTGATTGTAAGAATAGTTTATTGACAGCAACATGCAAGCCTCGCTGGGAAGACCACCCTGAAGCTGAGTCAGAGCTCCAACAGGGTCAGAAATCAGATGCAAAAGATCTTTTGGTAGCCAAAGTGGATTGCAAGAAATTACAAATACCCCCGGGGTGAATTTTACCTTCTGAATAAGCCCTTCTGAGTAAAGATGATACTGGTTTGGGGAAAGTAAGTCTCTTACCACGTTCTTTAACTCTTCTGTTCTCCTCTAAACCCTCTTAATTCTGGATCCCACCACTATCCTTAGAACCAGTCTGACCAAAGGGTGACTAGCTCAAATCAAGAGAGATGTCCTATGGCTGGTCCAAGGGGATGTGGACCCAGCAGGCCTTGTGACTCCTGCTCAACAGGCTTTGAATTTAATAAAACTGTGAGCTGCAACAGGACAGTGAAACTTGTTGAATGCTTCCTCCTAGTGGTTTTAGATCAAAATGACATATTCAAAGTGAAAAAAAAAATAAATAATTAAAAAGTCAGTGCTCCTGTCTCAGATATATAGATGGAAGCCTAACACTGAAATAGCTGCTTTCAAAAGGAATATTAGCAGCAAGCAGAGATCTTGTAGGAGAAAGGGTTATGCTAAAAGAAAGATACATTTTAAATGTCAGAAAATTAAATGAACGAGAATTTCCAGTGTCAAAGAGAATTGAAGCGCAAATAGAAAATGGAAACTGCAATGAATAACTCATTGGCTGTGTAAGATTGGAGGGGCGGGGGGAGTGAGATTGAATTAAAATGGGCAGATTTTGAGGTTTTAGACAACTTTAGGATTAAAGGTAATCTATCTATATATACATGATAAATACCAGGTAAATAGTTTTCAGTCATGGCAATATTTGATGTGGGATTATACTTTCCTTGGATAACAAAAATGCTTAAACGGAAATATGAGTACATCCAAGGAGGAGCACAGAAGAGAGTTAAAGCAACAAAGCCTGGGGCTCACATAAACCCTTTGCAAAAATACTGTTGAGAACTGGCATCTGAAACTGCAGATCTGCGAGTAAGGATTTTGTGAGAATCTGTCAAATCAGGAAAGGTAGCAGGAGGGGAAAAAAATCCACTAAATTAAACCCAAATGTGACACTTGTATTTGAAAAGGAGATAACAAGCAACTCAAGCAATCAGAGACTTGCTAATCTGAGCTGAGCATGTTGCAATACTGAGGAGCACGTTTTGAAGGGGGAGTAATGGCAGACTTGAAGGAAGTGGAATTTGAGTAAAACAGGTTTGAAATTGATCTCCTAAGGAAGAAGAAGGTGGTAGATCATATTCACTGTATTCTGATGAACAGAGTGCAATAGGACACAGAACAAAGTTCTCTGTGAGGGGCTAAGCAGGGACATTTGCTGCTAAGTGATGGAAACAGAAGAGCACTGTAAAGACCTGGACAGCTTACTGGAACAGAATGGCTGTGATGTGCAATGTGATGCAGTTATGAAATGGAGAGATGCAAATGAAGATCTATCAGCTGCAACAGTCCGTGGAGTGGAGGATGTGCTAATGCAGCAGGAAGGTATGGGTGCAGCTGCACCAGCACCAGTGCATGCATCAATGAGTGATGCTGAGGAAGAATCCATACGAATCAAAGACAAATCAAAGGGCTTATATCATAGAGAGTGGGTTAGAAAGGCTTTAGAAAGAAACATGGCTTGTTTAATCTTGCAAAAACTAAAACTTGAGAAGAGAGGTGTGTCTGTTTCTGAAAGAGGAATAAATCACAGAAATTGTTTCAGTTGGGAAAAGTCTTTGGGATTACAGAGTCCAACTGTTAACCTAACATCACCATGGCCGTGAAATGATGTCCCAAACTGCCAAGTCTACACGTTTTTGAACATCTCCAGGGTTACTGATTTTGCCACCTCCCTGGGCAGACTGTTCTTTAGTAACTTTTAGTAACTTTTGCAGGAGGGTGTAGGGTGTAGTAGAGCAGGCCAGCATGCTCACAAGTCATATGCAGGACAAGTATTAAAAATAATTGCAGGTGAAGAGATGCAGAAGCTTGTTGGACAGGTATTGAAAGGTTTGTGCAAGCTCATGTGAACAGCAGATCCAGAGGATAGTCTGAGCAAAGCCTTAGTGACCTTAGTGCAGGCTGTTAGGTTGTAAACATGTGGTGTTATCACTGGTAAGAAGTGGAAATACAAGTTTAAATGCTCCCAAATGTCTAGCAGGTGAATGTTGGGCTGTATTTGACTAAAATGAGTTATCTGACTGGAATTACATCTCCTGATTTGGACACATTACAATGTCAGCCCCCTGGTATTTGTTTCACAGTTAATTAGCCTTACACTTAGACTCACAAACCTACCTTTTCATTTAAATTAGCTTGACTTCAGCTCCAAGCCACTGCTTCTTGATATACCTCTAATGCTACATTAAAAAATCCTTTAGTATCTTCTATTTTCATTCAATGAAGGTACTTATTCACTATCACTTCTCTATTTATTATTTTAATGTGAGTGGAATGACCTCCTAAAGCCTTGCGCACAGGCATTTTTATCATCAATTAAATCATCTTTTGGCTCTTTTCACTCTCTTCCTGCATCTGACCTACCAATGGTGTAGCTGCTGACTGTCATCATCATTACTGTCTTAATACTATGCAGCCAATTTTCCTTCTCTTGGGAGCTGAAGAGCAGGAACTGACTGACAAGAGCTTTATTGAATGTGGCAGGAAAGGGTTAAGCAATTCAGAAGGCCAGGAGGGAGCTGCAAGGTATAAAAGATCAGGGTGGGGTGAGCAGGGTAGGGGTACATGTATAGAGGAGATCAACAAGCAACATCTCTTCAGACAAATAAACTGTAGTCTATTTCTAGAGTGCACCTTCAGGTATTTGGCTCAGGAGGACACTGAGCTGAGCTGAAATCTGAAATATGGTGTTTCTACAGACAGCAGAATGGCAGGAGAATGTGTAATATATGTACTTACCTAAAGCAATGCCCAGTTCAATGAAGTTAATACTGAGTTTTTTTGGCTGACTTGCTTTCCTCAAGTTATAGGTCTGGTTACCAGTTAGTTAAGTCAGGAAGAGCCCTACAGAAGAGCTGCATATTTCTGTATTGCATTTTTGTGTCTGGACAAACTAAATATAATTGGTCAGTAATACAGCACAACCTCAGCTCTAGGCTCATGACAAAGGCAATGGAGAGGAGAAAGACAGAGATTGATTGATCTTATCCATCTAAGGATGGGTAATCACATATCTCTGCACTGACCCTTTGTAAAGGTCATGATGGACTTTTTTTTCAGACTGGACTGAAATTCAACTTTTAGACACCTTAATGGAAGCAGATGAATCCCACTGTAACTGTCACAAGACTGGAAAAAAAGTGCACAAACCTCATACTTGCAAAGCACCAACCTCTAGTGGGTTTACTGAGGAGTCACAATTTTGGGAGAAAGCTTTGGTCTCTGCAAGGAACTCAAGGCTGCTTAGTCTAGTGAAGGCTCTCCTTCCTTTCAGTCTCAGGGTTTCTCGTGCTGCATTATAGCCCCAAACCAGCCATGGCCTCTGTGTCTAATGAGACAGTAGGATTGAGATAGATATTTGTGATGTATTTCTTGGAGAAGTCCTTCCTGGGGACATCACTGGAACCAGATACTCAAAGCACGTGGACTTGGAGAGTTCATCCTGCTTGTTTTTTCCATTTTCTATATAAATGACTTTCTTCTGCTTGCTTACCCACTGCACAGCTGGAGCTTCATTGTTGTACTTGCTTTTGTGTTGGATACTAAATTTGGAGTGTTAAAGTGAGACATTAGAGTGGTGGGATGTTCTTGGGAAGGGACCGATGTACTGTAGAGTGGTGTCAGTGTGTTGTACCAAAACAGTAAAATGCTGATTCCATTTGTAAGAAAAGTGGGGTAAACTGTCACTTAGCTCAGATGTGAGTACCTGCCTTTTACATCTATTTACACTTCAACTTTTCTTTCACTTGAAACCATCCATTTAAAGCAGGGTTTTTTTGTTGTTGTTTGTTCTCTTTCTATATGAACACGAGTACAGGCAAATTCAAGAAGTGAAAATCCATTAGCAAAGGCAAAATATGGAAAGTGGCAGGTAGTGGGAAGTGCTTCTTCAGCATCCCACCTTTCTGCCACACTCCTAAATGCCTACAAGGAGAGGCAAATCTTGAACCTCTCCAGTTCTTTTTGGAGAACCAGTCGTTAAGGGTTTTGTGTCACTGTCTGTGAATAGCCATTTGTGTTGATCGCAGCAATTCCCTCCAAAATACCTAGCAGAAACTGCAGTCCTCTCCCATTTAAATTCACCCCCAAACAAATGCTTGAAAGTAGATGAAAAAATAAAATAAAAAAAATATATACAAATATATAGATATAGTTATAGATATACACACACATATACATAAATACATAAAAGAAACAACCCCACAACCAACTCAAAACATCCTCTCTGAGAGAGTACTCAGAAACACTGTGGAGGAAAAAAACAAAACCAAACCAACCAACAAACAAAAATCCACCACCAACAAAAGACACACACACAAAACCCACACACATTAAAAAATGGAGTTTGCTTGATGCTGAGGAGAGCTTTCAATACCCAGAAAGGGTCTGACCCTGCACTCAGAGAGGGTCAGCTTGGAAAGCAAACTGCGGTTGTTTGGCATGCACATGGAAGTGCTTTAATGTTGAATTTCCAGTCAAGGGCAGGACTGGTTCTTAAAGGCTCCATTTGTCAGAGGTAGGATGTTGTATTAAGTATGAAGTATACATTAGGGTTACAGGTAATTTATACTGGAGGGTCCTCTTGTAAAGGCTCTAACTTTGTCTTAGATCTAGTTTGGTCTAAAAGCTGTTTGCTGAGGGGAAAATTTGTGGTGGGACTTGATGGAATTTTCAAGTTGGAAATGAGAATAAGCAAGAGAGGAAGGGTAAGAAGTTTTCAGGCTTGCAGGCAGGCAAAGAAGAGGAGAAAGCCTGAAGAGATGAGTGAGGACTTGACTCTTCACTTAGGCAAAAGAGGCAGCTGGTGGATGTACTCTGTATTTATTTCTGATTATCTAACATTGCCTCAAAGGCAGAAGGCGGAGATGAAGTGAAACATGAAAGTGTCTCCTGGTCTTTGGTCTTGTTGGTTCCTTTCACATTCCCCAAGTAGGGAACAGGTCAGCCCAAAACAACCACTGGTTTGTGAGCTTGTCACTGAAGCTTTTTCTACTTGTAATCTTCCACCTAGGTTTTTGCTGACCATTCCTCATCTCGTGCCTTCATCCCACCAGGAGGACGAGTACTAGCACTCATGTGAGCAATTGCCAAAGGCAGTGGGGCACAGACAAAGTGCCCACGTATATGCAGTAGCAAGATAACAGTTCTAGATTGAACAAGCTTGAGGGCAGGTCCCACATCCACCTGGGTATTCTAAAGCTACTCATCTTGAAGTTGTTGAAAAAATACTAATGATAATTCCCAAATTCAGTCACGTCTTCTTTTTTCAGAAGGACACTGTCTCATCTCTGTGTTGTTGGACGGAAAAGAAGGTACACTAGGGAAAAGTAGTCAGAAAAAAGTCATCTGGTTAACTGGAGAGTTTTGGAAGGAAAAGAACATGAACAGTCAGAGCCCTACAGCCTACAACCTCTGGATTTGCAGCTTAGTAAGTATAAGGATGAAAACATCAGCGAGTAGCACCAAAGGAAGGGCAATGAAGGATAAAGATGATGTAGAAACCTCACAGGAAACCCTACAAGAAAAGGCACAGGAGAACAGCTGAGTTGCCCTCCGATTTGTCAAGGTTTTATCAGAAATTTTGAGTCACTTAACCACTTGTAACCACAATTTCCCCAGCCTGCCCTGTGTGAGCATCAATAGGCCTAGAGCAGTCCTAAGGAAGTCCAAGGATTATTTGTATGCTGAAAGACATTGTGGTTTTTACTGCTTAGCTACACTGGGTCTTTCTACCCCGAGCGCTTCCCAGAAATGGAAATTGTAGTGTTAGAATACAAACTAATAGGCATTACAATTAATTAGAAGATTCAAATAAAACAGAAAGGGAAATGGTTCATGATCCATGTAAAATATTAAGTAAATGTAGTGGAAGGAGGCTTAACTTTAATTAGTGCTAAAACAGAGGAGGGAGAGTATGCTGGGCTGCAATGAGGGAAAAAAAAAAGGTTTGGGGGGCTCAGGATATTAACACAGAAAATTAGTTTATCATGTTGAGTTTCCTTCTGGTCCATGTGGGGAACCTTCCTGTTAGCTGTGCCTTAATGATGGACCTGAAAGTACATTTGTAACTGTAGACTTGCAGGTGATGTTTGACCAAAACAAACCAAGCAACTTTCTCTGACTTTGTTAGATTTTTGCGTGTATGTCTTTAAGACAGTGAAATGCAAAGGGTAAGTTTCAGGGCATTAGTTTCAGTCTGGAAACAGCAGTGAGACAGCTTAGAGATCTTCTGCATAATGCTCAAAGGGCTAAATCTTGCTGCTCCTCAAAACTGCTGAAGAAAGAGCAGTCTCCTCTACTAGAGAAGTCACAGGAGCAAAACAAATTCGGTGTTACAAGTTGGTGCTTTCATCCCAGAAGGAGAAAGTATGTTTATATTTCATAGAACTATAGAATGTTTTGAATTGGAAGGGACCTTTAAAGGTAATCTAGTCCGACCCTTCTGCAGTGAGCAGGGGCATTTCAATTAGACCAGGTTGCTCAGATCTCCATCCAGCCTGACCTCCAATGTTTCCAGTGAATGGGGCTTCTATCATTACTCTGGGTAGCCTGTGCCAGTGTCTCACAGCTCTCATTACATTTTTCCCCTTGTATCTAGTCTGAACCTCATCTCTTTAAAACCATCACCTCTTACCCTGTCGCAAAAAACCAAAAAAAACCCCTGTCCCCATCCTTCCTGTAGGCCATAAGTATTGGAAGGCTACTAACAGGTCCCCAGAGTCTTCTCTTCTTCAAAATGAACAACCTCAACTCTCTCAGCCTTTCTTCACAGCATAGGTGCCCTAACCCTCATATGTTTGTTTTCTCAGTCATCTTGCAAAGGCTCGGCATGTGATCTCTTCCTTGTAGGATGCTTTACCTAAACCTCAGACAGGATGACTTTTTGGAGGAAGTTAGCAAAAGCAAGTTCATGTGAGGTGAAGCTTTTTCTCAGCCTTCTGAGTGTCAGAAATTCCCTTGGCCTCCAATTCATTACAGCGTGAGTAGCACAGGAGGAACAGAAAGCTTTGCTGGAAACCCAGGCTCTGCCTTTCTGACACTGCTAATCACTAAACCCCATGTAAGCACTTTCTCCACTTAGTGAAGCAGTGCCTCTCTGCTCTCTGAACTGCCTAATCACCAAATATTTGTGCTGTCCACAGGCAGCAAGAGCACAGTAATGGGACATAATTCAGCACAGCACAGCATAACCTTTATCCCCTTCTAAATTAAAGCACAGCTGTAGTCTGCTGTCATATAAAGTGGCCTAATTTGGGGTGGGGGGTGAGCCATTTCAAGGAGGTGAAGTAAATTTCGCTTTAATGATGATAGCTGTTATGTGTCTATCAGAGCACTGAATGCTTTCTTCACACTTGGAAACATTCATTGACAGAGGCACTGCCTGTCTGTAAATTATTTTTCCCCCATTAAATTAGATCAGCTCACTTTAGGATTATATCTTTGAGTCTGATTGAACAAATGTAGCAATTTAGCCAGGCGTTACAGGATTTCCCCAAGGATGCTTGATGAGAGATGCTCCATGAGCATGATACACTTAATTAAAACACGGAAGCTGAAGACTGATACAGATGTATCCTGACAAAGCAGCTGGGTTTATGTCAGGGTCTCTTTGCTTATTGAAACTGAAGTGGAGGATGAGAAGAAATCAGGACTCTTATTACAGTAGAAGGAACAAGCCCAGATCCCAGAGAATGTTACACAATGAAGCTGTAGCACAATCCTTAACGTGATCCAGTGGTAGATTCATTCCTGGTGTGAATAGTGGGCTGACTTCTGCTTTCCACAGCACAGAAGTGCGGATGCTCCATTCCCTTACAGTGGGGCTGGAAGGCCAGCAGGGAAGGGAGTGTGTGGGGCATCCTCATTGAAGGGGGGGGGCAATACAGGATGGGCTAAGACCTTTTTGCCTATTGAATAATAAATGAATAAAGTGTCGGTGATATCCTGACCCTGAAGTTTGCATTTCGTCCCAAGCACCCTGAATCTACCGTGATGTTTAGACAGGAAAACCCTTCTCGTCCTGGTATTTCCCTTTATGTCAAAGGGATCTATAACAACTTGCAGTACTTGTCTTTCCCAGTAGAGGGAAGTGTTTACTAAACTGAGTTTGCCAGCGGCACCTCTTGCTAATAGAGCTTCTCACAGCGCTTATCCCACGTAGTAAAAGGCTTTATAGAAACCCGAGGTCTGTGGAAATCAAAAGCATTCCACTGAGCGCCAGCAGGGCGGGAGGGCAGGGGAAAAACCTTTCAAATTTTTTTTTCTTTTTCCTTTTTGCCAAATGAAGCTTTACAAGGGAAAAAAAAAAAACAAAAAAAACCAACGCACAAAAAACCCCAAACAAAACCCAAAAAACCACACAACATTTCAAAAGAAGCATGGGGGAGCTTAAGGAAGGGGGAAAAAAAACCCACCACACACACAAAACACACAACAACCAACAAAAAAAAACTAACAAAAGAACCCAAACAACAAAATGTGTTTTAAACTAAAACCATTCTCCAAACTCTTACAGTTTCAAGAACTGCACATTTTTTCTATTTCATTGTTTCCTTAAAGAGGCAGCAACAAATACGTAGGGATATGGGATGAAAGAAAGGCTTTATAAACACCTTGAGAAAATAAACAGTTCTTTGCAACCAGATAATCCCTGTCTAGAGTCCCTTAAGAAATCAGTGATTGCTCTGTGGGGTAAAAGGTATCTTTTTTGAGAGAAGCGAATAGAAAGATGACATCAGCTGATCTCCCGCATGGTATTTATTTTGCTCCTGGTACTTACCTCCATCTAACATGGACATTTATTGGCTTTCAGCTGACTTGTCTGAACTTTTTCAGACATTTGGTAAGCNGATCTCCCGCATGGTATTTATTTTGCTCCTGGTACTTACCTCCATCTAACATGGACATTTATTGGCTTTCAGCTGACTTGTCTGAACTTTTTCAGACATTTGGTAAGCTATCATTACCTGAATATTTCTTGAAGGCAAAAAAAAAACCAAACAAAAACAAACCCAAAACAAAAAAAACTTTTTGGTAAGGCAGCACAGGTTTAATCAATTCCTCTCTCTCTGATCAGTCTATCTATAGTGTTGCAATTAATGTGGTTGCTTTATGATTAGTGTTTGCATTATGAGTTATTCCTGTGCCAAAGATGTTCTCCACTTACTGCATGAGTTTGATGCTGCTCAGATCTGGAACACCCCCCAAAGTGCTGCCTTCAGCATATGCTCCTGGGTTACACTTCTGTATATTTGAAGTGATGCTCAAAGGGAAGCAAACTGGAAAGAGGAATCCAAAGAACATGTACATATTTAAACTGGGAAAAGGGATGGTTTTCTGGGCTGTGAGTTGAACTAAGGGGTGAGAAATGGGGCGGATTATCTCAGTCCTGCTTCAACCATGGGATAAATTTGATGGGTAGCTTTCCCCTCCTGTCCTTCTTCCTACCTTTTATTAATTTCATTTATTTCCTTGTAAATATTGCTGTGTTTTCTACAAGCAGAGTTCAGACTTAGCTGCTTGGACTACCACAGGAATGAGGATTTGCTACTGTTAGGAATAATTTCTCAATTTCTGAAGACAGGTGAAATGGTTCTTCCTGTCACTTCACCAGGATCAAACAGCATTTCCTCACTCCACAGAAAAGCAACAGAGTTGAAAATTTACAACAGTGTTATCTGTTACAGATGGCAAAAATAAGACAAAAAAATGTTAGTTCAGAACCAGTGGGTGGGACACTAATTGAAAGCTCAAGCCCTTTCCATCCTTTCCCTGACTTGGGACACTAAATCTGTGCCACTGAGACCCCGTTGGCTCCCTGGTCTGTTCCCACTCCATTTCCGTAATCAGCCCTAAACAGTCACTGCTGAGATTACCAAGGAAGATGAGGGCCTTCATTCATGGATTGTGAGTGGAGCAAAATCTGAATGGAAGATTCACATATTTACTTTTAGCTGCCAAAGTCCCTTTCACATGAAATCCCTGAATTTAAGTTAAGGTTTTGGCAATGTCTGTGTAACATCAATCTGCAGAAGCAAACTCTGATCTCTGAATGCACAGGCAAGGATATACCAACTCCAAAATTCTCCACAAGAAGAAGCAATAGGTTCACTGTCTTCTCTCTGCACAAGCTCAGCTCACCCATGACAGATTTTTTTAGCCATTTGAATGATTTAAGGGAAGAAACACTGTTTTCAGAAGGGATGTACAGCATGACTCCAGTGTAGGAGCCTGCAAATCTGACCACTCTGGTGGTGATGCTGCACACTCTACCCCAGAGCTGCAGGTGCACAAAGCATCTGTATCCTAGCATAGAGGACTTGTACCTTAGGGCTGTGCTGCTGCAACGAGAAGCATGACCACAGCCTGCTGGTCTCAGGACAGTAATAATCCTTATAAAATATTTTAGCTCTAGTGTGATTTCCTTTTTGTCTGAAGTTAAAATGGTGTTGGAAGTCCATTAAAATTCTGATGGGGAAAAAAACAAACAAACAAACCCAACCAAACGTACCACATCTAAACAAAACAAACAAACAAAAAAATCACTCCCCTTGTAAAGTAAAGATGTCCTGCAGAGATGTGCCAGCACAGCAGCAGGGTTCAACAGGAGGAGCTGAGCTGCCAAGGACTCACACTTTGCCTTTCTGGTGTTGAAGACATGCTTGCCCTCTACTTTCGGTCCGCATGAGAACCTTCTTCCCTTTGCACAGACATCATTTAGCTTCACTTTGAGTAATTAAAACCTTGAAGATTTGTCTTCTTCCATGCTTCTGCACTACTCTAGGTGTTCACAGACTGCTTCCCAACCAAGGACCTCACATTTGTCCTCTTCTGTCTTTCCTTGTCTACCTTCTCCCTCCCTTCACATGTAGTCTTTGCTGTCCAATCTCCAGCCTCTGCCTGCTCTTCTCAGCTCTCAGTTCTCTCTTTCTTTTCCTCACCCAGCTCTTCCCTATGAGATACTTCTTCATTCACTGCTTTTTTCCAGTTCTGAGTCTTTGTATATTTTGAATCCCTTCCTTGGCAATTTCCTTTGGCATGAACTTGTTCTTGAATGGACACCTGCACTCTATCCACCTTCTTGAGGTCTCTGCTGGATTTTTAGATCTGTTTTGTAGCCTACTTAGTTTTTCTCTGCATGACCTGGTCCTTTCCCAGGACTTGCTTTCTCTGATCATTACCAAGCTCTGAGCTGCTTTCGCAGGAGTTTTTATTACAGCTTCAGACTCTGGAGTGGTAACAGCCACTTCACAGCCCAACTCTGAGCCAGTAAATGATTGTCTGCCTCCCCTGTATACTTTGTTTTACCTTGCTCAACGTTATGAGGTCTCCTTGCTGTTCTTTGAAAATTCCTTGTTTCTTCCTATTTTACCACTTAAATATTGCTAGCAAACTCTTGCCACAACTCTCTCCCACTGTGAGCATCCATCTATGACCCTCCTAGTCACTGCTCTGCAGCTTAGTTTTTTTTTTAAAGTTACTGTTCCTGCTCACTGGTGTTTCTGCCCAGTAAGCATGACCCAGACATCTGTTTCCCAGGATCTGCTTGCTGGTGCAAGCATCTGCAGAAGTAATTTGATTTAGTTGTCCATGGGCTGATGAGAGTCCAGCTTTGGCACTGCTTACACCTGCCCCACTTTCTCTGCCTGTTGAAGACGTCTTCCTGTGTCCTTTTCATTATCTCTCCCTATCCTTCTTCCTTTCCCACCTTTTCTCCTTCCTCACCTCTGCATATCCTTCTTCCTCATCCTTCCCCATCCTACCTTCCTCCTCATCCCTATTCATAGTGCTTCTTTAATCTCTACTCTCCTCATTCCTCAACCCTCTTTCTTTCCCCCCATCCTTCACCCCTGCCAAGCCCTCTTCCTCGTCTTTCACTGTCTTGCTTTCCTCCTCATCCTCATCCTTTCTTCTTCTCTGTTCTCTCCCTCTCCTCCTTATCCCTCCTCCCTACCCCACTTTCCTCCTCCCCATTCTTCCTCGCCCCTCCTTCCCGCTCCATCCTCCCCCAGCTTCCCTGCCCATCCTTCCTTCCTCCTCCTTCTCCTTCCCCCATTCACTCCGGCCACCGGCGGCAGGAGGCGCTGCGGACCCGGTTGGGGCCGGCGGGGCTGTGCGGGCGGTGCCTTTTTCTCCCCCCTTCGCTCCCCGTTC